>JACDJE010000007.1:656671-1008432 GCA_016647715.1 Pavo muticus
GGGCTCGGGCTCGGGCTCCGCCGCACACGGGCACGGCCGCACGCTCCGCCGCACACGCCGGGCCGGAGGGCTGCGGCGGGGCATGGGGAAACGCGGGCGGCCGCGGAGAGAACCGCGGGGAGCGGCGGGGGAGGCCGGCGGGGCCCGGTGTCCCCTGGGGGACATTTTTAACACGGCGCCGGGGATGGATACGTTCCTGCACAACGTGCAGGTGCTGCTGGAGGCCGCCAGCTACCTGGAGCGGATCGAGAAGGAAAATAAAAGTGAGTGCGCGCGGGCGGCTCTGCGGGAGGGGGGAAATAAATAATCGCGCAAACTTTGGGCCGGCTGCGGGCCCCCCCGCCTCGAGCGGCGGACAGTCGTGGGACCACCGTGTAAAGTTCGGGGGGAGCGGCGGGGCCGGAGGCGGTGGACGGGAGGGGGTCTCTGCTCGGGTCCGCGGGGAGGAGGCGGTGTCACCGCCGCGCTCCCCCCGCCGGGGCATGGGCGCAGTCACGTAGGCAAACGGCCGCGCTCGCCACGTCGCCGCGGGGAGGGCAGGGCCGGCCACGCGGGCCGAGCGGCGGTGCGGGGCAGCAGCCGGCCTTACCGCCGGCCTCCTGCTCCGCGGGCGCGCAGGATGCGCGTTGCCTTTTACGAAGCGGTGCAGCACAGTGAGAGTGAGGGTTGACAGACGACGGGACGGAGGTTGCCGCTTCGCGCTGGGAACAAAGCGGGCACCGTGTGCGGAGCGCTGCGCGCACCGCGGAGCTGCGCGGAGCGGCCCCGCTGCGCTGCGCCAGGGGCCGGCGCCCCGCCCCCCGCGCAGCCACATGGTTCGCACATGGAGGCAACCCGCCGCGATGATTGGCGGAGACCTCCAGCGGGGCGTGGCCGCGAGTGTTCGCTCCGCCAATAAGCGACGCCGGGGTCCCCCGTGACGTCACGCGTTGCTGTGCGGGGCGGCCCGGCGGGGTGAGCCCGGGCTGCCGCTGCCGTTGTGTCCCCGGGTCACACGCAGGCTGCCTTCCTTGCCTTCCTTTTCTTTTCTTCTTTTCTTTTTTTTTTCTATTTTTTTCTATTTCATATCGATTTATTTTTCCTCTTTTTACTCTTTTATTTTCCTCTTATTGATTTATTTATTTTTTTCCTCTTTTCCCCTATTTTTTTTTCCCTCTTTCCGAAGCACGCGCAGCTCCTGCCGCGTTTGCATTCCCGGCGCACCCCGTTCCTCTATGGCGAACCTACCCCCCGCTCTCGCACCGTTCCCGTGCAGCGGTCCCGTGCGGTGCCCCCGTTGGTGCAGGAGCGGCTGCGCCCGCACGGACCCCATAGCCCTTGTTCTCCACCATCTCCACGCTGGTTTTCTGCTCTGAAAAGCAGAAATAGTGCTGTTGTGTTGGTTTGTTGTTTTTTTTCCCCTCACGTGCGAATCGGTGTTTCGTAATGAGCCCGCAGAGCCTCGTATCGGGGGAGCGGAGCGGAGCGGCCGGGCGGTGCGAGCACTGAGATGATGGAGGCGCGGGCGGAGCTCAGCGCTGCGCCTGAGAGAGCGGCGGTGCTTTGGGGGTCACTGTGGGACCGCCCGTTGTTTTTTGTCTTTTTTTTTTTCTTCTTCTTCTCTGAGCTTGAAGGGGAAGTGTCAGAATCACGCTGGGGGGGGGGGGGAGGGGTGTCCAACCAGCTCCCTTCCCCGGCGCTTGTTTTCGCTACATCTTCCGCTTAGGAGAACCATGCTCATAGCGGGGAACTCCTTGCCTCCATCAGGAGATGCTGCAGAATGTCTCAGTGTTTATTTGCAACCTGGGCTTTTTGGGTTGAGCGGTCCCGCCTGGCCCGGGGCTCGCTATGGGGCGTGCAGTGCGGTACGTGACGGCGGTGAACGGGCGGCTTTGACGTGTTGCCTCCCAAACAAAGAAAATTGCTGCTGGAATTGGAAAACAATCCCTGAGCACCACGGGACCGATTCAAAGGGAGAAATAGCTGTAGGAGTGGAAGGGTGATGTCCTGAATGCATACCTGGTCCTGCTGGAGGGAGAGCCGCGTGCTCAGCTCCAGTTACTGCACCGGGATCCGCTGCCCTTTGGCTGCTGGAGCAACACCGATGGCTCCGCGCGCTCCGTGCCGGCTGCCAGACGGGAATAATGGCTCCGTGCTTATCTTTACAGGCTCCTACCTGGCAATTAGAAGCAACAAAGGAAAGCAGCCCCAGAAGCGTGGGGCTGAGCTGGGCACATGCTCCCTGCTGCGTGCCGGTTCTGGCTGGTGCCAGGCAAGGCTCTGCTACATTTTGGTGTGACCACTGAGTTACACCAATAATGGGTGCTGTACACGTGGGGAGTGACAGTGCCTGCCCCCAGGAAACGTGGCCTGAAGAAAACAGGACTGGCAGAGAGGTGTCTGGCCCCACCTGACCTGCGCACGTGATGGGGACAGGGCAGCGAAGTACTGGGGTGCTGTCTGGGATTGGTATGGCGGCTTTGGGAAGGCTGCAGGCAGTGATGACCCCATGGGATAGCACTGCTTGTCAGAGTATAGAATTGTAGAATCATTAAGGTTGGAAAAGACCTCAAAAATCATCTAGTCCAGCCATCAACCCATCACCACCATGCCCATGTGGCCGAGTGGTGTGGCAGCAGAAGTGTGTTACAGTGTAGTGGATTATAGTACAGAGTCTAGGTAGAATGGAATCCCATTGTCATAATGCTTGGGTAAAATGGAGTATTTATCTGTGGAGATAATGCTGAATCCTTTTTCCGGTTTCATTGCTGGAAACGGGGAGCAGTGCTGCCTGCCCGCTTGAGGCAGCTCCCATGCCTAGACCGTGGAACCCAATCCCAACACACGTTGCTAACTGACATGTACAGGTTTCCAAATGACCTGTTTCTAGAAATCTGAGCTTGGTATCAAAGGAATAGAAACAGCACACGAAAAATTACATCGGCTGTTTTCAGAAATGAAAGCCCTGCTGAGGGCAGCCCTGGTGGTGTATCTGTCACCTCTGCACTACCACCTCACAATGAGGCCTGTGTAGCAGCGTGTAGAAGCAGCTGAAGTGCTGGAGTTGGGAACGTGTTATTAGAGGGACCTGAAGTAAATTCAGCTGGGGTTGGTAAGTGCCAAGCATTACCTGTGTGTTCACAGGCTCCTGCTTATGTCAGTGCAAGTTGCATAAACACATGATTAATTCTTTGGATGTGATGCCTTATCTATAATAGACATGGTATGTATATGTGCTGAGCTCACTGCAGAGACAGACATGCTGTCATATCCTCTTCCAAAAGCATGATGGCAAGCAAACCAATGTGACAGCGGTGTCCTTATTCACAGTTTAGCACAGGTGTGTGTGTACAGGACAGTGGACTTTGGTCCCTGCAAAAAGACAGCCAGATTTTCTTTGCAGTCTGACTTTCAAGTGCTGCCTATGTTGAGTGACCTTCTGACCAAGAATAACAAATGGGTGACTGTAGATTTGTCCTTTGCTCTTCAATAAATCTGTCTGAAGGGAAGAAAAGCTGAGCCTTGAGGGTGAGTCAACACTATATCCAGCTTGTGGCTCCTGCCACTGTTTATGCTTTTTTGAGGGTCTTTTTCTGACAAACCAAAGGGTGGTTCCCATAATGTCAATGAGAGCTGAACACATGCCTCAAGGTCAGTATGGATGGTCCTGGATCTTATGGTGATGCGATATGGTGCAGTACAGAGCTCCTTCACTTATATATTTTTCTTCCAGCTTACAGTATACTCCCTTCCTTCCTCCTGGTTCATAACCTGGCCACAGTGATTCATGTGTCAGCTGCTTCCAGGTTGTGTTATTTTGACTCGTGCTGTTTGTACATCATTGTGAAATTCAGAAGGAAGCCACAGCAGGAGAAATGATAGGGTAGAGCAAGAGCTGCAGGGCCGTGCCAGGAGCACTGCTGAGAACTGATCATGTCCTTGGCAGCAGGGCATCCTCAGGGCCAGCAGAGAAGTGTCTTCTGCTGTTGTCTGGAAAATCCTACCTTTTTAACTGAGGGACCCCATCCTGTGTATGTTGTCTTGCTGTTTATTTTTTTTTTCTTGAGGGTGGCCCTATTACTTAATTTTGTAGGTGGATCAGTCAAGTGACTTGACTGAGTCACTGACTCGGAATGAACTGGGGCACGATGCAGGTCTGAAAACAGAGCAGCACGTCTCCCAGAGGCTGGGAGCAGGCAGCCCAAAGAACAGTACACCCCTGGCTTTTGCCTTACCTGTTGGCAGAGGGTAGTCTTTGGATCAGAGTATACAGCACGTGCTTTATTCACACTCCAACTCTTGGATGTCCAGGTGGTTTGGCTGTGAAAAATTTCTGTCCTCCCCATCAGATGGGCTCCAGGCACCAGTGGGAGTGCTGAAAGGGATTATCTGGTGCCTTGCGAAAGAACGAGGTTCCTGGGTGAGAAATGAGGCTGTATCCTATAGGTGCTGTAGGACCCTTGCAAAAGGTATTGCAAGCATCGGAAGAGTGTCGAGTAGGGGAATGGAGTCTTGGTTGTTGCAGTGTGTGCTGGTAGGTGGGATATTCAGGTATGTCATAGCTGCTGCTCCCCTGGCTATCAAAGACAAGTTTTGTGGATCTGTCGTCACCAAAAATTTTCTCATCCAACACCCCTGTGATTTTTTTTTACCGATTTGAGAGCAACAGAAAATGGTTCCTAATGGATACCTCTGTTCATGCCTTGGTTGCAGGGGTGTTAATTTTGAAGGATTTGAAAGCAAGGCTAAGAATTTGCAAGAGTTTCCTCTGCCCACCTTCAAACAAACCCTGCAACTGTTGCCATGTTCATGTTCGTCCCATAGGTTACAAAGAGAGAGGACAGTTTGAGAAGAAGCCAGAGAAGGGATGGAAAACCAGGCAGTTTAACTAAAGGTATCGCCCTTACTGAAAATAAAAACTTCCAGGTTGCAAAGCACCATGTTATTTCTAAGCCTCGTGCCCAAAGCAGAGGGTTGGGCATCTTGATGGTGAGCTGTATTCTTGTTCTACCTCTGGCTGAGGGCGTCTTCATGCGAGTTATTATGCTGCTTACACCTCAGTTTCCCTTCCTGCAGAGTGGAAAGAAAAGAAACCTAAAGTCATTGCAGTTTTGAGAAGCTTAAAACATTACTTTCTGGAAAGCTCCTAGAAGATTCCCCTGATGGAAGCAGCTACTTTAGTGCAAGTGATTGTGGTACTGTTTTTAAAAAAAAAAAAGAAAAAAAAAGCAATCAAAACAGACCACATCTGTTTTACTTGAATAAAATCACACAGCAGCATTTCAGATGTAAATATTAATTGATTTCTGCACTGCAGATTTCTTCCTGGATATTTAAATTGTTGCTAAGGAGGAGGAAAAGGCTATCAGGGAGATTAACAAATCCATTATTAAGGCTGGAAATGGAGGGCTGCCGAAGTGCCATTTAATAAAATGTAAAAAGCCCCTTTCTAAAGGGCAAAGCAGCAGAACACACAATGAAAGTGAATCACAGCTGCCAGAAGGGATGCCAAGCAGCAAGCACTTATAATCAGAAAACTGTACTTACAGATCATTCGGAGCCACTAAATTGAATGATCTCATTCTCCCCTAAAATACTTTTTCCTTAAGCCCCTCCCCAGCATAGCCTGTGGATTGCTTAACCCCATTTTAAATGTGACTTTGGGGTTCTTTTGGTTGGTAGTTGAATAGCACCAGGCGTCTTCGTGCCATTCACTTTCCACCCACTTTTGTTTCTGTCACACACAACTCTGGTGTTTTGCAGGCTGACCTGCCTGCACTGCCACTTGGGATGACAACTGACAGATTGCACAGATAAGCTGTGGCTTTGTGGTTGGCTGGCCAATCTCTGTCAGGCTTCTTCTTTGGAAAGACATCCCACAGTTTACTCTCAAATTTGTCTTTGTTTCACACGGATTTTTGTAACTGTGCATTATTGACTTAAGAGATGAAGACGTGGAAGCTGAGCTGATGTGTGCATGGAGGAGTTGATCCTACATCATCTCATGCAGAACTGACCCTGCTGTTGCTTCATTCTGGTGCTGATTTAATTCACCATATGCAAGTGTCCCTCTCCTCTGTACTCTTCAATTTTGTGTCTTGAACATTGGCTCCTGGAGGCTGACTCATGGATGTACTCCTAAATCACTCCTTTGTATCCCAGCCATGGCTTTCCTTTTTTTAAGGAAACACGTATCTCCACATGTACCACCTGAAAGCTAGCAGTGGTGGTTGCAGTACAGTGATTTTGAGCTTCATCATCCTGGTGGATATTTCTTGTTTTGTTTGATGTTTAGTATTGCTAATCCTGGAAGGCAAATGACTGCCTTGTTTTGGAAGCAGGAAGTCGAGCTACAGCCCAGAAATGCTGTTGCTGTAACCCCACTGGTGCAGAGCACCTGTGTCTTTTCCCCAAGATCATATAAGTATTCCCTGCTCAAATTTGAGCCTTAACGTGTGCTCTTAATAATCTGCGCTGTTGGTAGTTTCCAGTATAGAAAACTGTTTTTCTTTCACGTCAACTCTTGCAACTCTACATGTGTCTCCTGATATCTTTCATTGGTGACAGGCTAAAGGTCCAGACCCATGAAAAGTAACCCCAGTAAAACAGCTCTTCTGTTAGGTTGGTATCAGCTTGAGATTTGTATTTTAACTCTGAATGTTCTGATCTATTTTTTAATGTTCTGTGATTATTGTTCCATTTCCAAGTGTAGATTAAGTACTTTGGACACTGGTATCATACAGTTGCATCCTAGCAGGTTTTGAAGCTCTACTCCAGCAAACCTTAAAGTTGTTGCAAAATTCAGTCGCAGAAGTGGTGGCGAGGTGTTGGGCCTGTGTGGAAGCTGGGATGTGAAGTGCTTTCTTGGGGGATTGGGAAGAGTGGGGATGCACACTGAAGGTGTGACAGTGTCGAGAAGGTGAAGTGTGACCTATTTGTGTGGTGCTTCAGACACCCCACAGGCTTTCACAGGCACACAGACTGCTGTCTCTGCCATCTTTTGTCTGTAGAGCATGTTCGGGTTGGGCATGGATTGTGCACCTCAAGGCACCATCAGAAGCCCTGGACGCACCGCAGCTTCTCTTTAGTTAATATCTCTACAGATGCAGCCGCAGCTTTTCCTTTTGCAGCCTCTTTGCTCTTTTATTGCCCTGTTCTTGGTCCTTCCACGTGTGGAAGTCTCAAGGAGAGGCGTGAAGTGGCTGCAGGCCTCTCGGCCCAGCCACGTGCTGAGCCCCGGCGGTACTCGAGGGAGGGAGAGCGGCCCGCCGTGCCCATTCGCCCACCGCCATCCCCCCGCAGGCACAGCCGCCGTCCCACAGTGCCCCGCGGCGGCGCGGAACTACATTTCCCGTGCAGCCCCGCGGCGCGGTGCTCCCCTCCCCCCCTTCCCGTGAGCGCCCGGCGGAGGTAAACAAAGTGGTGCGAGGCGTTGGGGAAGGCGGGCGGGGCGAACGGAGGGGCCGGTCCCGGCGGGGCCGCGGGGTAGAGCCGGGCGGCGGGGGGGCGTAAGCCCAGGCCGGGGCAGAAGGGCCGAGCCCGGCTGGGGGTGAGGGCGGGCTGGGGGGCGAAGCGAGGCGCGGGCAGCGGCAGGCTGGGCGCTAGGGACGGTCGGAAAGGCCTCGCTTCGTTGCCTCCTCAGGAGCGGGCGTCCTCGCCATCTCCGTGCCCCTCTGAGGAGAGCCGTCCTGGGGAGAGAAGGGTCGATGTGAGGGGGCTGGGGTTAGGGGGAAGCCGGCAACTCCTCGCCCCGCAGCCCCCCCTGCCCCGCTGGGAGCCTGGGGGCCGAGGGGGGCCCGGGCGGGCCGGAGCCCCGGGGGCCATGGAGCAGGTGCAGCTGATCAACATCCAGCGGCTGCTGGAGGCGGCCGAGTATCTGGAGCGGAGGGAGAGAGGTAATGGGAGGGAGGAGCCGGGCTGACTGCCTGCCGCGGTGGTGGGAGCGGGGTTGGGTTCAGGAGCCCCCACGGAGGGGTGAGAGAGGCAAAGGGGATCGGAGCTGGTGGTTGATCCTCGAACAGGGGTTGAGGTGAGGGGCAGGGCTTGGGTGTGGGTGAGGTGGGGAGGTTGGCAGGAAGGGGAAGACGAGGTGGATGTGATTTCTGGAAGGAGAACCAGGGGCTGGCTGGAAAGTTTCCCGCTGGACAGGAAGGATGGGGTGGGAGGTCCTGGCGTTGCGGAATGAAACGTGCCTGTTTTGTTAGGTTTGGAGCTTGAGCAGGAGGAGAGACGAGGTACTCTGGGCTGTCCTGGCTTCTTTTGATACTTTCAGGTATTTGAGGTGTGCTGGTCTTCCTGTGAGGTTGGCAGAGCTTTTACACTCCCTTCCTCTCTTTTCTCCACCTCTTGGTCCACTTCCCTCTGAATACATCAGCAGTCGTTTCCCAGTGCTGTTGTGCTTAAGGCTTCCCCCAGTTAGGCTGACGGGTCAGTGGTGAGGCCTGCCAGCTGATTTCTTTTTTTCTTTTTTTCTTTTTTTTTTTTTTTTTTTTTCCCTTGACCCCTTTTTTATGCCCTGCCTGTTGATTCTTGTGCAGAGTGCGAACATGGCTATGCCTCGACCTTCCCCTCAGCTCCAAGTCCTGGACTACAAGACCCAAAGCCCACGCGGAGGCTGAGCCGGGCAAGGAAACACAGCGGCAGTGGCAGCAATGCAAGTATTGCCAACAGGTACGACATGGGCAGGAAAGTGTGGGTGCAGAGCTGGGTGGGAGGATGGAGCTGAAGAGGAAAACTGGAGATGAGAGGTGAGAAGATTTTCCCCCAGGAAAATAGGGAGAATGTGAGTGCAGGGGGATTCAGAGCTGGGGCACACAGGCACAGCATCCCTTCTGGATGTGTAGCACTTAAAGTAGAGGGACACAGGGGAGCTGTATCTGCGGTACTGCCAGCTGACTCTGTGCCAATGCTCAGATGCTGCAGAGAGAAGAGAAATAGGGAGATCTGTTCGGAGGGTGCAGGGAGGAGATAGGCAATAGCTATTCCCATTATGTACAGCTGATGTTTTTCCAACCCAGAAGTCACTGGTCTTAAGGGATAGCATGCATGCAACCTGAGCGCTTTGGGGTTGTAATGACAGGCATGACTTGAAGCAAGGAAATGATGTTTTGAAATGGATCCCCTACAACAAATGGGAGAGAGGGAGATGACTGGCTGCTACACGCAATGTGTTAAAAATTCAGTTCAGGAAATTGAAGCTGTCTTTCACTCTGGCTTTCAGGGCAGTGGGATTTCCCAGCTTTTCTGATAGCTTGGTAATTGTAGAACTTCATGGTTTTGACACATTGCTTATTAAACAATGCCATATTTCTTGGTTTGTTAAATCGAGAAGAGACAACCGGATTAGGCCTATCACTCAGTGCTTGGAAGGATCTGCTGTTCCCCTCCAGTTGCTATCCTTTTTTCTTTTTTCTGTGGTGTGTTTGTTTTTTTTTAACTCTGTTCTGTGGAATTATTTGGACGGTGCTGAGGATTTCTGGCACAGGGAAACTTTAGAAACAAAGTATGATTTTGAACAGGCGATTGCAAGCTTGTGTTTACTGCAGTGGGGCTCGTACAATCCATAAAATGGTGGCAGGTGGCTCAGGTGATTAAAGCTTTCTTAAGGCCATTGAAAAGAGACCAGTAGAGGCCTTGGAGAAAGGTGTCTTTGCTTACAGTGATTCTGCTTTGGCAGCATTTGATAATAAAGGTTGTTTGAAGTGATGTTAGGGCACCTTGCTGCAGGGAACTTTTCTACCTCAGGATCATCACATCCTAGGCACGCTGTGTGCTGCATGTTTGTGTTGCCTGCCTCGTTCACCCACCCTCTCCCGATTTGAGGGCAGTTGTAGTCATTTCCTATTTCCCACGAACCCAAATCCCAATCACTCTGTGTTGAGAAATGACAGCAAATGCTGAATTGAGATGTGTGTTTTTCCCTCAAAGGTTTCTCGCATGTTATTTTCCATCCCACACCTCTTTTTCTCAAAGGCCTTTGTCATGGCAACCTGCCCTTCTCCAGAGGAGGGCTGGAAGCACATTCCCCTCAGGAGCTTCCTAGTGCCGAATCCTGCTGCCTTGGGACTAGCAAGGGATGCGGAGCACTCCCTGTCTCTGGGGTGTGGGTGTGCAGCATGCCCTGCTGGCACAGAGCTCCCAGGTATGCCAGCACAGGGCCCCCAGGCACAGCTTTCTCAGGGCACCTTTGTGCTGAGTCTTTTGGGGGGGGGGCAAGGTAACAGAGAGGCAGAAATAATGCTTTCCAGCCTTATTTAAAACCTTCATTATTCAAGGAGTGTTGAGCACCAAATGAAATTTTTAGTGTAGAAGTGGTAGGCTCCGTCTTTTGGCTTGAGGAAGGTCTGCTCCAGGCAGAGATCTGAGTGGTTCTTTTTGGGGAGCTCAGACCTTACATGCACAGTTGGGAATGGAAGTTTCTGTTAGCGCAAGTCGTAGCAGCTTGCACTTGCTGTAGGAGATGGCAGGCCTTCCAGATGGCTGCAGTGCTGGGAAGTGACAACTGTGAAGTTCGGGATGCCTCCAAATTCACTGCAGTGTGTTTTGTGTGATGCTGAGTAGAGCATTAGCCTTGTTTAAAGAAGGCTCTGTATCACAGAATCATAAATTGTTTGAGTTGGAAGGGGCCTTTAAAGATCATCTCCCCTGCAATGAACAGAGACATCTACAGCTCGATTGGGTTACTCAGTGCCCCTCCAGCCTGACCTTGAATGTCTCTGGGGACAGGGCATCTGCCACCTCTCTGGGCAACCTGCTCCAGTGCCTCACTACCCTTATCATATAAACTTATTTTCTTATATCCAATCTAAATCTCCCTTCTTTTAGTTTGAAACCATTTCCCATTGTCCTGTCACAACAGACCCTGCTGAAGAGTCTGTCCTTTCTTATAGCCCCCCAGTAGAGCTTCCAGAGGTCCCTTCCAACCTCTGTCAGTCTGTGTTTCTTTCTGGGAATGCTCCCTGGTTGTGTGGCAGTGGTGCACTCAGCACTCTGTGCCCATGTTCCCTCTCGAAGTTCTGTGCAGACATTCAGGGACAGAGCATTTGTTCAAACAAACAATTTGTTGGCATCTCAGCACAGGCTGGAGCTCCCAGAAGTAATGGACTTTTCCCAAGATTTTGAGTGGTCACTGCCTGGATGTTAGCAGGCCTCTCTGTTGCAAGCCTCCATGTGATATCATCTTCAGTTGCACGAAGACAGGTTCCCCAAAATGTGGTTTGGCAGTGGAGAAAATGTGCAGGAGCAATACCCACTGCCTGTTGAGCAGTGTCTGCTGCATGTCCAGTATGCTCAGTTGTGTGGCACCAGTGCCCAGGGTGTGTCTGGGATGGGCAGATTCTCCACCCTGCCCTCAATGAGCACGCCATGGCCCCTCTTGCACGGTCCTTGCACAGCCAAAGCTGAGAGGGGTAATGACAGGTTCTATATGAACTGGCCACCTGGGCTGTGCCAGTCCACGGATGGAGAAGGGAAGGTGAAAATTGATGATTTCACTGGCTATAGCACTGACTGCTGTGCTGGGGAGCCTGTCCCAAGAAGGATGTTGCTTCTCTGCCACCAGCTGAATCCCATCAACGCAGCTCTGTGTGAGGAGGCCTCTTCCATTGCCAGTGGAGACTTCTTCCAGGGTCAGCCTTCTTGTGAGCAGATCTCACGGCTCTTCAGACTTGACCAGCACCTGGGCATGGGTGGCTGGCTTCTACACCAGGCTGTGGAAGAGGTTGAGCAAGTCAGCCTACCTGATGCTCAGGAAGGTCTGCGAGTCATGGAGCTGTGCTCCAAGCACATGTGGAGTTGGTTAGCTTGATCTTACAGGAGTTATGGGAGGGCAGCACCATCAGATGCCTCCAAGCTGCTTTCACTGGTTCTGGAACCAGCAGGTGTTTTTCTCCACATGCAGGTAGGAGCCCTTGCAGAAGGTATCTAGGAGGGTGGACTCCTCTTTCCCTCGCAGCTCATTCTGGGTGTGGTGGAGGAAGCACAGCACATCCCCCAGCAGCTGCTGCCTCGTGCAGGTGCACTCCAGCTCCACATGCAGGCAGGACTTCTCGATGGTATCTCCTCCACATTGCCCAGCCCCGAGTGGAAGGTGTGCCCTGATGGGGAGGCCTCAGGCACAAACAGGCCTGTTATATTCACGTGCACTCCATCCTTTGTAGATGGCCCTGATGGCCAATTGGGGGTATAAGATAGTTTTCTGAAATAATCATCCCTTCTCGGGAAGTTCTGTCTAGTAGGGTTTGAATGGACTTTGAAATAAACATCAAGCCCTTGATGAGGGATAAAACTCGCATTTCAGACCTAGGTGTGTGATTTTTCTTAGATTACTTTTATCTCACAATGTTTAATTAGCATAGAGAAATGATGCTTCTAAATGAAGGACACGCACAGGATTTAAGTCTCCCATAGAAAATGTCTCTTGAGCAACGTAGGCAAACTACAGTTGAGACACCTGAGTGTCATTGCTGGTCTTTATTCAACCAAATAAGCCATGAATACGAGATTCAAAGTATTTATGCGTTCTTTTAGATTAAATCCAAATATTTTCCTTTGCTCTGTGCAATGACAGCTATTTCTTCCTAGCAGGCCCTGTGTTGTCATGGCATAAATACCTGCAGAGTTCTGAGGAGCAGGCAGCCTACCTTTGGATGGCACTGATAGAGCAAATCTTATTCTTAAAGAAACAAGGATGGTCTTCCAGTGCCTGCAGAAATGATTTTAGTTCTCCCCAAGCAGAAGTGTATAACTAAGAAAGCATCGCTGCATTATTTCTAATTCATAGAACTGCGTTCTTTAAATAAAGTGATTTTGGCTCAGGTTCTCACTACCTTCCTCTTGTTTGTTCCAGTTGTGCAACTGATCCCTGCAGGGGGGCTCCCCTCTGCCATCCTGTAGCATTACCTATATATATGCACAGTGTTTTGCATGCACATTTTAAAGGCTTTTTGGGGATTAGTGGCTAGCGTGGTGTGCTATGATTTTAAAACCTGAATGCGTTTAAAGATGTGCAGTCTTGGCTTTAGTTGGAGGTATTTAGGTACTGAAAATGACTCACCTGCAAGAATATGTGATCAACTACAGCTGTTGTGATCTGTAGTCTTTAAAAAACAAGGGAAACCTCTTAAAGAACATCCCATTTAAAATACAGCAATAGGCAAACAACAACAACAACAATAACAAAAGATGAGCCAATCAGCCAACCAGTATTACATTAGAAGTATTATTCTTTTCAATTTACTCTGTGTCTTACAAAGAATACCCGATGGTTTTTGGAACGGGGTGAAAATCAGCAGTGATTTATTTTAACATATGGTATGGCTTATTTCGTTTTCTTCTGTCTGAAGACATTTCTGGGACAGAAGCTGGGTTCTAAAAACTTGCCAGAAAAGTGAAGTAGTCCATTGTGGGAGTACAGCTCTGTGCATACATCGGCTTGCATTCAGTGCTACTGAAAACTGCTCTTTCAAACTCTTCCGTATGCAGTTCTATTTAGAAGTTGTTAGAGAGACTGTTATAGTTATGATGAGGCTGGTTTGGTACTTACACTTTTTGAAAGATAATTAAGCAGATGCCAACTGTTTTGGTTTGGTTTTTTTTCCCACCCAAAATACAAATGGTTTAATAAAGTTAAGATTTATAAGAGAATCTGAAATTGTAACGGTATCATATTGTTCTTTGTATGGTTTTTAGACTCTCATATAGAGAAGCCTGTTACTTTTTGGTCTGATCCTGGGGAAATGCTAAGCACCCTTCCAGTGATGTGAGGAACCCCCAGCTCCCCCAGGAGGCTCGTGTGGTTAAGGGCACTCAAACACTATTGCTCAGCTCCACGGGGAGGGTTTGATCTCTGTCCAGTTTCCTTTTCCTTTCATTTTCCTCTTTCTTGTTATCCTCTGCTGTGTCTAAGGCTGCTTCCCGAGGGCCCTTGAGACACCTGCAGCCCAGTAGCAGGTTGCGTGGAGAGCCTGAGATCTGCAGCTGGAAGGAGTGTATGCAAAGGTGTTTTGAACATGGTGGCCTCCAGGTCTTAAGAGCCTGGGCTTGTTTGCCTGTCTGACTGTTATAGTGATGCAGTTCCTTATTTCCTATATTGTTGCTTTCCTCTACCCCATTAAAAACTGTCTTTTTTCATGCTTCTAAATCCCATCACTTGGTTTTGTGCTGAATCTTTGTATCCCTCCTCTCTCATAACCTTTGAAGATGATTTTTGAGGGTAGGGTTGGGGGTTGTAGCTATTTAAACCCTCAGGTACTCCTGCTTTTAAGCTTCATGCGCACACAGCATCCCTGCGGAAGGATGGTGTGCAGAAGGTACCTAGTGTGCCTCAGGTGATGACTTGCTGTGCCACAGGTTCACAAACACGGGTGCAGAAGCTAAAAGGACGTGGCATCTGTAGCTGCAAGTCAGCCTTCGTTGTCTGGTGCACAGGAAGGCCTGATATACCAGAACAGCAGTGATGTGCAACTGTACGGCGCTGTGCAGGGAGGAGCAGGGGGGCTGGTGGACGATTGCATAGGCAGAGCTTTAAGTACGTTTTATCTTTTCTGTCAGAGGAGATTCACTGTCCCTCCTTCCTAGCCTCTATAGATGGTTGTTTGTTTCTGGATATTTATTTGTTTGGGTGCATTTTTTAATCTGCTTATTCTCACACTGGATCACACCTTACTCCACAGCTAGCGGGAGTTGAATTTTGACTTGCTGTGTGTAGGTGGGATAGAATCTGGCCTTTGTGTGAGATGCCGGGGATAGAGACTGCCTCCAGCCTCATGCCAGGGAGCTCCGTGCATGGCTCAGGACTTGGCTGTCCTTGTGTGGTACAGGTCTACGTGTGTGATACAGAGGATGGATGGGATTGGTTGTGCCACGTTTTGCTTTATGTTTTGTTAATGTACCAACAGTGAGATTACTCTCTGGAATCTTTGTGGTTCTGTTGAAATTTTGTCTAGTAATAGTGGAGGAGGGGAGTGGGGTCTTGCCTTCTAGCAGAGAATAGATAGTAGAGAACATATTCATATGTTAGATTTTTAAGGAAGGAGAACTGGACAGGGCTGAGCTGTTAAGGTATGCTTCTCTGTTAGAGCTAATAAGAGGAATTAACCAACAGTTAGGCATAAGCATGACTTCTCTTTGGGAAGGCATAATGATAGTTTAAGTGTTAGGCTGGGAAAGCGGATTGCAGGTCCGTTCTGTTTCATTAGTTCATTTGGCAAGATGAGCTGTGCTCAGGTCCCCCACTGTTACCTGCGTGTAGCACAGACAGAGGAATGGTCTTTTGGAGTGTGATTTGATGGCAGCATCTGTGCATGCTGCAGTCTAAAATTTGTTTGTCAAAGAGGAGCCTGTGTAACAGCGCAGCTACACTGAATGCACAAGAGGCAAATCACCCCTTAAAATCCTGTTGCTTCTCTAGGTTTTCACTAGGCTGTAGTTGGTTGGAGCTGGTTGGTGAGGAGGGCTGTACTCACACGCAGCTCCTTTAGGCCTCAGCCACATCCCATCTGCCCAATTGATGTAATTTGCACCAATGGAGTTTGCAAGTACAGGCAGGCAAGCCACAGTGATACTGGAGCTTCTGAACCTGCTGGCATTACGTTGTGCTTTTCCTTGTCTTTGCCAATCTACATCAGAAGCTGAGATTCTGCCACTGGTGTAGACAAAAATTACCCGGTGTAGGTGAGGCTCTGCATGCAGTGTCCCCTCAGTGATGTTTGGCTCTACAGAACTACAGCTGACAGTTTTCCAGAAAGTACAGCAAATTACTTGAGAAATATCAGTCCCACTCCTTAGTGTGGAATGGGGCCTCCAAATCAGCAGTATCAGTAGTAAGGCTGATAGAACAGTTCCCATTGTGGAACCCACCGTGTTCCCCTTTGGCACTCTGTGTATTTACAGCCCTCCAAGTGGGAAGATCCTGTGGAGTTGCAGTTTCTACTTTCCCTTTTTTACTAGTAGTATAGCCATGCAGAGAGGTCTGTGTTGTAGGGACTCTATGCAGAAATCCATGATTCTGGGCTGAATTCAGACTTTTGATACTTTTGGTAGGTGTAAAATGCAATTTGTTCTTTAAACTGTCAAAGTTGTGCAAAGAGGCCTTCGTGTAAACCAGAAGCAGGCCCAGTTGTTGATGTTATCTGCAACCTGTAATTTACTGCTGCAGCATCTGTCTGCTCTGAATTGTCTGTGGCTGAAGGTTTATAATCCCTTTGTCCTCCCAGATTTAGGGGAAGCCTCTATAGGAGCGTGCTGTCTGGGGGCAGTGGGGCTGTTACTCAGGGCTCGTGCTGTTTGTGTTGCAGCATTCTACCCAGGTAGAGCTGTGCTGCAGGCAGCGTGGGATGATTTGCATTACTGATGGCAGTTCTGACGCAGTGACAAGGAGCTGCAGATTTTGATGCTCGTGGTCTTTTGAAACATTAAGGTTGTTAGTCCCAGCTTCTAATGAGATTTGGTGCCCGAGGATGGTGGGGAGGATGTTTGGTCCATACTTGGCCGTTCGTTTCTGGAGTCCATATTTAGTGTACAGTCAATTCCCTACTTCAGGTAGCATTCCTCGTGTGTCAGGTGTTTAACTTGACCCGATCCTTTACTTGACAATGGCTTGATTGCCAGCTGTAGCATTGTTCTCATCTGCTCCCTCACTGTGGGTAAGAGTAGCTTTTTCCTTTCTTGCTCCTGGTGGAGCTTTGAAATCATTTTCTGACCCACGCAGTCCAGTACATCTTTTCATCTCATGCTGCTAAGTTAATTGTCTTGTTTGGTGGAGTTCCTGCTGTTGATTATCTCCTGATCCTTCCTGACAAACTTCTGCCCAAATTCAAAAACTGACTTTTGTTTGTTCTTGAGAGGGTTGGCTTCTGCTCCCTGCCTGCTTTGTACCAACAAAGATAGGATTTGTTTTTGTTGACAATTTGGGGCTCTCTTGACCAGAGACTGGGGCCGTGCACTTGGCTGGTTGTTGCCTGGATCTCTTGTCTGTGAGACACTGCCTTTGCTCAGCTTGGAGGGAACAGTCCTGCTTTTTCCATCCTGCTGGATATGTTCCCATCTCTCATGTCTGTGCTGCTTACTGTGCTTCCATTCTCTGATAGGAGTGTGATCTCACTTCAATTCTGTTGCTTTATGAATCCAGTTTGAAGTAGACGTGATGGTTTTCAGCATTATCTTAATTACTTGTCTGTAATTCACTGTTTCCTTTGTGGCAAGCAGGTATGTGGATTAAGAGCTGCACTTTTGCCTTGGTTTTGATTAAAGTTCATCTGCATGAAATACTCAGTTGTCTTCTGAACACTTTTTGTTTATCTCCTTCCACTTCTTACACCATCAAGGAGGGATTAACCAAGTGCCAGAAGTTGTGGGAAGGAACAGATGACATTGGGACTGACTGTTACCGCGGTTGTCGTTGCTCTGCTGCTTGGGCACGGACATGGTGTAAAGAGCCATGTTGTAAGGTGACATGGCACCAGCTCTGGGTTGCCTTTAACTGTTATGCTGCAAATTGCAGCAGTTTGAGCTGCTTCACAAACAGTTTGGCCATCTGAGAGCAGCTGGAGGTACCACCTTGCTGCCGCCTTGTGAGCTTCTGCTGTTTGTGAGCCAGAACTGGAAGAACAGAAGGAAAAACAAGCTCTCCCATTTTATCCTTGGGAGGATATTATTCCTTGGTGGATGCCCTGGACAGTAGGTGAACATGCTCTGTTGACAGGATATAAGCCTGAACATTGGGGTTCTCTTGCTGGTTTTCCTACAGCCTGTGTTAGTCTTTGTGCTTCAGTTTCCTGGAGACAACCTATGGCTAACAGTAGAATTACTGTATTTCTTGTTTTCGAGTACTCTTCTCCCTGCCTTCATCTCCAGGACCTGTGTTGCAGCAGTGTCATTGTAACATGGGAGATAACTAACAAGTCTGAATAGTGAAGGAAGTCTGGCCTGGCCTAGAGCTATACAAATGCCATCAGTTTCTTTTCAAACAAAGTCAGTTTCAGTCAGGTGACATTTTAGTCCAAAAGCCTCATTTTCCTCAGCGCATCTGAAGGCAGTTTCTTTAGGTCAGAAGAGATTGCAGAGAAGAGCATGTTCCCCAGACCGACATTAGCACTGCAGATGACATTACTGAAGCGATTTCTGGATGTGACCATCTTCCTCAAAGGGGTAGCATTGTGTGTGGGAAGAAGCATGGTACAAGGCAAAGGGCTGGCATGCTGGGCCCTTGGATCCATTCCTGAGTCTGCCACTGAAACGCTGCAAGATCTGAGCACGTCAGGTAGCCTACATGGCTCCTACCATCTGTACCCTCCATGGTTCCCACCATCTGTACACTGGGGTAATGCACGTGCTTTTTTAATCCTGTTCTCAGGAGGTAGCATCATGGATCACAATGAATAATTTTGCCTTGGTGAGAACAAGGAAATCACTCTTTCCTGAACTGTGAGAACTTACTGTAATTTGACCAAATTTTAAGTCTTTATAGAGGTTGTCAGCTGTCACATGTGCAAGGGAGGTGGGCTAGGGTTTCCCTACTGAAATGGCTCAGATGGGTCATGCGTCAGCCTTTGTGTCTGATATGCGTGCACCAGCCCCTTCTGATGTGGTTAGCTGTGGGCTGAGAAGGGAAGGAGGTGGTTTCTGTAGAACTTTATTCACTTGTCACTGAAGTTAGAAGGCAGGCAAACAAAGCAGTGAATAGCACATAGAACTTATTTCCCTCCCAAACCCTGTCAGCAGTCCTGTGTACATTGTGTACATTCAGCAAGTCACTTGAAGCCTGCCTTGTCAAGGGAGACCTCCAAACAGTGCGTTCTTCGTGTCGTGGTTTTTTTCCAAGGTATGAGCCTGGGAGCTGAGCTGCAGAAGTGCTGATGATGCGCAGCCACGGGGAGCATAGGGGGGGAGTTGTGCTTTGAACTTACAAAGTAGCTCAGAAAACCAGGCTCTTCAGGGTCTTCTTAAAGGCACTGGAGGGAATGAGAACCTGCAACTCTAATTTCCCCATTTCTTGGCTTTCCATCTGGAAAGTGAGGTGCATAGCAGTAAACACGCTTGTGAGCTGCTCTTGGTGAGACTGTTGTAAAGCCTGTAAGAAAACCACCGGTTCTGTATTCAGAGCAGGACTTGGCTTGAGGCCATGCATTGAACAATGAGGAGAAAGCAAAACACTGAATAGCTGCTTGTTCAGCAAACTCAGTTCCCCTTGGCCAAGCAGGGTGCTGCATGAAGGAGTGTGTGCAATGGGGCAGCTTTCCCGCAGCTAGGACCGGGCTCTGCACCTCAGGTCTCAGGTGGCAGAGGAGAAGGGCCATGACAGCGCGTGGCTGCCAGCCTGTAGAGTTGGGAAAGAAGCAAGCAGGAGCATCTCTGTTGGTCCCAGGCTGCTGCGGTGAATGCAAAACAAAGTTCTTTTGTTTGGTAGCCTGGCTTGACAGAGCCATCCGCTGCAGTGAGCCACCTTGCCTTGCTAGGGATGTTGCTGGAGTCTGGTGAGCCCAGCTTTGGGACTGGGAGAAGCTTGTGGTGCTCAGCAAGAGAGAGCTGTCACTCCTTCCTTGTGCTGAGGCAGCAGAACAAGCGACAGTAGGACAGCATGCTCTGCTGGGGATTCTCTGTCACTTTATACAGTGGTGTCTGAGAGTAGGGCCGGTTCACTTGGCAGCTGGTGAGTAAGACATGAGGGCTTGTTTAGGTTTGATTTATGTGGGGATTTTTCTGCTTTCCTGCTTGCAGCATACAATGGTTGTGTCAGGTTTTGACTTTGACCCAAGAGTCACATGGCACTAATGTCCTTGTTAGGGGTCACCGGGACAGCCTGAGAACAGCAACCCCCTGCTGCACCCTGGCATTTGGGGAACGAGGTTAAGTGCCCTGCCACTGGTTTCTTGGGTGGCCTTAGGAACATTATTTCATGTTGTGTCTCCCTCCTGCACAGCAAGTGCCAGGGAAGAGTTAATTCCCAAAGTGTTGCAAACAAAAACAGTGATTATGGGAGTAGGTCCCAAACTGAGACAGGCTGCGTGGATTTCACTTCTTCGAGGAGTGTGTGCTGCGTGTGTTTGAAAGCTGTGTTTGGCAGTGTTGCAGGAGGCTTTCAGGACTCCGTGTAGAAGCAGAGGGGTGGGCGACTTTCTGCAGTCGTTGTGAACCACGTGAAGGAGCTCTTTTCTCCTTGTTGGGATGCAAACACGATGGGGCCGTTTCTCCTTTTCCAAAGATGAAAAAACAGGAACAGATGCCAGGATGGCTGTGTCCCCTTCTCTGCTGGAGACTGAGAATGTGAACTTTGGAAACTGACTGACTTGATCCTGGGAAAACAGCTTTGATCAGAGCCTTGGGAGGAATCTGATACCATGTCAGTCTAAGAGCGACAGAAAGACTAGCCAGAATTTGGGGCCAGGTTAATCTGGTGCATCTCCACTGACGTCAGTGAGAAGGTGAAACAGCCTGTTCTGTCTCCTCATTTCAGCTCCTTGTGGAGAAGCTTTTTCTCTGGACATCAAGGCCAGACAGCGTAGGAGGATCATGGAATAGCAGTAACTGAGATACCTTTTGTCTTTGTGTTGCTTGCAAGGAAATGTTTTGTTAGATTTGCTGCTAAGTGATGCTGAGGTGAGACTTGTTGGGCTCGAGGCTGGTACTTGTGGCGGGTTACTTCTAGAGGTGAGGTGGACTCGCAGTTCCCTCAGGTACAGCCCTTGCGCACCTCTGCCTTGGCAGGAAGGTTTGACTCGTGCAGCAGCTGTGAACCTATCTATCACTTGCCCTACCGTTGGGCTGAAAACCTCACCCCATGCTGCTCTCAGAGCTTTTCAGCAGGCTTTCCAGCCTGCAACTTGTGCATTTAGTTTCATAGATGGCTCACAGTGTTGATCCACTGCTATTTGAAACCCTGGCAGAACACTGGGATTCTTCAGCCAGGTTTGCTTTTGTGGACACAGGTGGATGTGAAAAAGAACAAAGCAATTGGTCAGCCTTCCTTTTTGTTTGTTTTGTCCTGTCATCTGGCTGCTTCTAATAGCAGTCATTTCTGTGAAAAGACTTGCATAAAAGAAAGGGCAGTACCTTAGTTCATTGGTTCCAGAAGGGTAGTTTGATTTTTAGCTTGGAGAATGGTAGAAGACATTGCTTGGAGGGGAAGTTGGTGGCCAAGTGAATGGGAGTCAACAGAAGCAGGATGTGGGAAAGGCCTGGAGAATGAAGGAGGAGATTGAGGGGGTTTTTTAATGGTGATGCAGGATGAAGTAAGAGAAAATGGTTGGCCTGCTCTGGATGTTCTTTCTATTTTACTAAACGTGATTCAGGTAGCCGTGCATTGGTTTTCACAAATGGATGGAGTGTTTATTTACTGATTAACCTCTTGCTAAAGCAGAGTGGGGTGGAGTGAGTTAGATCTGACTTGGAAGACGAGCGCTGGTTCTGTGTTGGATTACGGACGTGAATTGGAGGGGCCACTGGGTGGGCTCTGGGTGGTGGAAATGCAGCTCTGGGAGCCCTGAGCTGCCCTGGGGCCAGGCACAGGCAGAGCAAGGCTGGGTGTAAGCACACAGCAGGGTTTGGGTCTCAGTGCCATCCCTGCAGGACTCCTCTTTGCTGTGTTTTCCCTATGGGAAAGTTACCTCACTGAGAAATCAAAACAAAATGCAGATATGCTGCCAGTGCATTTGTTGGGCTGTTCATCAATACCAAATGTGTAAAACACAAAGGTCAGCTGTGTTTAATGTCATGTGGCAGCTTTATGATTTTAATTACAGTAGAGAAGTGACAAACTAATTCGTTGCTCCTTAGAGCCCGTTCCTTCCTGACGCTGCTCTGCTGCCTTACCTGTGCTCGGGGAAATTTCAGCTGCCTGTACTCTGGCAGGAGGGATTCTATTTAAATAAAGACAGTGAAGTAAAGCATTCAATGATTGGTGATGCCTCATTCAGTGAGGGAGTTGAGGTAGTTCAGTGTTTCAGCAGCACCTTGCTACAATGTTGGGTAGCAGTGTTGCAAGGAGAATCACAGTAACTGATGCAAAGAGGTTGGTTCGTGGGGACCTTGAACTGGCGTGACTGACAAGTGCCTCCCTTTCGCTTGCTATTTTGTATGCACTTTAAGGTGTCTGGGGTAGAGGTGGATAAACTTCAGTTCCTTCTCTTACAGCTTTTGTCATTTAAAGCACAGTGGGAACTACTCTGCTATTTTTGTTGTTTTCTTGGCTCCTTCATGTTAAGCTTCTGAAACTCTTTCATGATCTCTTCCTGAGCTGTTTTCAAAATGCATTCAGCTGGCTCTTCCTCATGTAACACTCTTGAGTTTTTAAGGAGAGTTACCAATATGGATGGTTTGAATTTATTATTAAAGAACAGACTGCTTTAGAAGCCTGCTTTTAAATGAGAGCCCTGTGGACAGTTTGTGCTCCTTCTAAAATGCAGCAGTCTTTGGGCAGGGGCAGGCTGGGGGTAGTGCTGGGGTGTGTGTGTCTGTGTGTGTGTGTCTCTGTGTGTTTGGTCTTTTGTTTTCCTGCTGTGGCTTCAGCTTTACAGGCGGGGCAAGGACCTGCTTGCCCTGTTCTACTCCATGCTCAGGAGCAGTGTCCTCATTTTGCTGCATGACACAAACAGTGCCCAACCATCAGCAGCAGCACAGCAACATCGCACTGCGTGCGCCATTTCCTTGCTGTTGTAAGAGTGACCCTGAATGTTTCCTGCGTGTTGCGATGGCTCACAGAAGTGCTGTTCATCCTGCTCAGAGAGCTGGTGGTGGCCTACGAGGACGGAGCTTTGATTTCAGTGTAGTGATGCTCTCTGAGCTCCTGGTTGATGAGGCCATCTCAGCTAGAGGTCCAGCTACATTTGTTTCTGTACTTATTTGAGTTGTTTTCTAATGCAGTAGCAATAGAGGTTCCCATGCTTTTTTCCACTTTGCAGTCAATGCTGTCCTTGTTTAACTCCAAATAAATCTTAGTAACGTGTGCAGCCCAAAGACGGGGAGAAGATTAATCTCGATCAGGAGCTACAGAAAATGAATTATGAACAGAGAAGAGAGAGGATTTTTCTGTATCCGTCGTCTGAGCGAAGGGAAACTGGCACAGAAAACAAGAGGCAGTGAGTTGTGGTGGTGGTGCTGGGGAGCAGTGCTGATTTTTTTCCTAATTTTAGATGAAAGGAAAGATTAAATTTTTCCAAGCGTCCCCAGTAAAACTAAGCAAAGCATAGGCAGGTGAGAGGCAGCGTTCCCACAGGGTTCATTCAGTGTAGCTGAGATTCTTGTCTTCGCATTCAGCTGCAGTAGTAGCTGCATTTGAGGGAACTGATTTTTTTAATTGTTTTTTTTTCCCTGTCACCGATATGGTTAAAAGTCACAGCATAAATTTCCTGACTTGGTGAAAAGCCTGTGACCCCTCTCAGTGGTGTTGTTCATCAGAAGGCAGATAGGTAATAAAGAGTCTCATATGTGAGAGGAGTATGGAGAACCTGCTGTTTTAATTTTGTTCACAGCAGTGGGCCAAACTTTGTTCTTTCAGTGCTGGCCTTGATAATTGGCTCGAAATAATATAGGAATTCAAGCCATTGCATATCTCTGGCTTTATAACTGCTAATGTCATAGCCACGAAGGCTGCAAAGTCTCCTGCAGGAGCACGCGGTAAATAAGATCCATAAACGTGTTCCAAAGAACATGTAGGCCCTGGTGGCCTCCGCTCAGCCACCAGCGGGTAGATTTGCATCCAAGATGTGTGGACAGGTGGTGGTTCAGCCCCTGTGGGGAATGCGGGTTTGGGTGAATTTCTGGACTGAATTTGTGCTATGTTGTGTTGGGGAGCCACTCCTAAGGGACCCTGTGTTTTCAGAGGGGTCAGGTGAAAGCAGTTGCTTTGGGAGTTTCCTTTCCTTTAGGAATTTGGCTGTGGTGTGTCTTGCCTAAGGGACACCCTATATCCTGCAGTACAGGGTACATTGCTCAGATGTACCATTAATTTGAGTGTTCGTTGTGTTTTTTTTCTGTCCCACAGCCGAGCTCTAAGTGGTTGTTTTTTTCTCTTCTTTTTTTCCGTCCACCCCCAGCTCTCAGCCTCAGCAAGCTGAGACTCAGCTGCGTTGGTTTTTGCAGGCATCCGCGCTTACACGTCATCCTTACTAAGGTTCTGGCACCTGTTAGGTGCTCCTCCTTCCTGGTTTTGGAGGAGCATTTAATTATGACAGGGTTTCCCTTGGAGCACATCCTTCATTCAGTTCCCTAATTGTAGAATTCTCTGCGGGATTCTCCAGATGGGGGATAGAGGATAATCTTCTCAGAGCTCCGGAAGAAATGTGATGCCAAATTACAGAAAATAGATCCTTTTTATTAAGCTCTTGGGCTCCTTTTACTCTTATTTTAAGGTGACTGTCTGTTAAAGGGAAATGCTGGGTAAATGGCTATTTTAAATCATCCTCAACAACTTCACCTAGGTTTCTAATAACAACATTAGATTAGAAATCCTGAAAGGCTTTAAGTTTAGGTATTTTTGATTAGGTTTGTTTTTGCTGCTCCTGCGGTCATCACAGACAGGAGAATGGACTTGCATGTTTCCCTTCTGTTTCTGCTTGGTCTCAGTTTCAAGCTGTGAGCTGTAAATGGGGAAGTTGTAAGCAGGTATACAGAGCAAGCCCCCTCCTTTGTCAAGTGGTCTCAGTGCCACTTGAAGGGTCACTCACTTTGCTGCAAGCCACTGCTTGACAGTGCTGTTTGTGTCCCAGAGGGGTTTCCAGGCATCCTAAAAGTGCCACTCAGCACTGCTGATGTTTGCAAACATGGCACTGCTGGTCATCCTATTTCATGCCCAAATGCTGACCATATCTGGAGTTCTACTAAGCTTGATAAATCCAGCATGTGACCGCTGAAGGTCTCCGGGGGTTGTCCTTACAGAGCCAATGCTGCTGGAAGGTCCCCAAGTATTTAATGTGCATAAATGAACGCACCACTAGCTCCTGTGTTAGCAGATGATGGCAATATTTTTACGGGGTAGATAGGGACGCTGAACAAAGATATGTAACTGCTGTCCTGGACTGAGCTGGTAGCAGAGGGAGAGTAATTTGGAAATGGCTGTTTTTGGACCTCTATTCTAATCACTGCTTTTCTGTGGAATTCTGTGTGGTTTTTAGTCTCTCGGCTGCATTTTCTATAGCACCAGACTTGTACATATCAGGTAAATACAGACTTAGGAGGGGAGGAATCTCCTCAGCAGGGAGTAAGGCTGGGGGTGATACCTATAGGCTTTAATGTAGGAGGCTGTTTGGCTTTATTGCGAAGATACACCGCTGGGGATGTGTGCAGCTTTCAGTGATTGAATTCTCAGCACCACAGTTCAAAGGTGGCTAATCCAGATTTTTGTTTATCTTCCAGGTCTACGCACAACGAACTAGAAAAGAACCGGTAAGTAGCTAATGAGCCAGATTCTAAGAAATGCAAGCCTGGTGAGTGCAATGTGCTTTAACCTTACCACACGCAGGTGTTGTTTGATCAGCTTAGGCAGCTGTGAGTGACCACTGTGCATCACATAGTTCTAAAACTGAGAGGAAGACACAAAAAGATCTGAAAAAGAAGCCTTGTTTTTATTTCTTTTTGCTATCTGAAAAGGCAAGAAGTGACCCAGTTTTGTGACTAATCTGTATGCAGAGTAAATAGTGTTCTTCTCCTGACACAGTGAAATCTGATTGGGGCACTTTCCATACATGAGGTTGCTACGGGATCAGGTTTCTTGGGCCCAGAGTAATACGTGTTACCATGAAGTGAAGGGCAGAGCCCATTTGCTCTGCACCCTCTCCCTCCCACCCCTCTGCTGAGCTGTAATAATCTCTGCAGCGCAGAAGCAAATGCCATTGTCCAGAGGCTCTGGGGTCTGGTGAGCAGCGCGCCTGTGGAGAGTCTTTCCTCTAACCTGTTTTAGGATTGAGCCTGTTTATCCTTGAATCTGGAGTTTTAGCAAAGCTTGCACTTCTGTTACTTGGCTAGCTCTGTTATATGACTCAACCCTTTTGTAACAGGAGTTAAAGTAAGATAAATACCATTGAGACAAGGGGAGCTAATTCACACACAGATCAGATTATCGCCTTCCATTCAGGATGCTATAGTTAAGGTTGTGTCAGGGTTTCCATTATAAACTTATCGTGGCTCTTCTGAGGGATAAGGGAGGGGGGGGGGGGGGGGAGGTGTTTGTTTTTTTTGTGGCTGTTGGAACAAAGGCAGCGTTCTGGCCAGCTGCTCCTGTGAAGAAGCCCCCAGGGTGGGAAAGCAGAGTCTAAATAGGTTGATTGCCTCTTCTTTCCTTTTAGCAGCCCTTGTATGATGGGATGGGGGCACTACAAGGATGGCCAGCTGTGCATCTCAATGCAGGCAGGATCTTCCCGTGTAGCATCAAGAGAGTTGGAGCTGAGTACTCTGTGTACCATGTTGCCCTCTGCTTCCCATGCATCTGGGCCCTCTAAGCAGCGGTGTTGCATGATGTGGGTGATTTCTCCCTGACTGTGGTTGTACCTCCTACAGGAGGTAGCCTACAGAGTTGTTATGGCCCTGCCTTTCCAGGATGCAGGGAGGTTTTCTTTTCGGTTATGTTGCTTTCCCTTGAGCCTTGACCTCCCTGATCCCAGGTAGGGCTCTGCTAAGAAGTGCTTGCCCATGGGTTTTCCAGTGCTCTCTGTAGCTTTATTCACCAGCAAAAGAAAGAAAATGGGTTGGACCCAGAATAGAGGTTGCTTTTTTCTCCATGACAACAGTAAACCGTCACTAATTTTCAGTGTACTTATTTGCATATCTAATTGTTACAGCAAATGCTGCTTGCCCTGAGCACAGCTTTAGAGCAGAGTTGTCCCCATCTTTGCTTGTACCAACCCGGTCTTCTCACATAGGCCCTGTTTGTGTGGAACTGTGACCATCTTTTTCTGTTCTCAGGCTTGTGGGGCAGGCAGTGAACTTCAAACTCTGTGGGTGAGATCTCTTAATGCAGATGTGTGCAGCTGATCAGGCTGTAGCATGGGCAGACTCAGCCAGACCCCAAAGTGGCTGTATTGGGTTTGCAGTGTTTATTATCAACAATTGGGCAGTGAGTTTCGTACTAGAAACATTTATTTTCAGACTGCATGGCAGTGTTTTCCCAGTCAGTGAGATTGCTTCCCAGTTAGATTTTCACCATGTTTTATTTGCAGCGTTCTTAAGTTTGTCAGTGTCTCCAGACTTAACTGTGGCAAAGATAAAAGCCCAGATACTAATGGCTTTGTGGCTGGCAGGTGCTCATTTTCCCTATTATTTGAGATTATTCCTTTTGAGTCTCACTGTTATCTCCATTATTGACACACTGTAATTTTCAAAATTGTCCACTATTAGGTCTCTGACTCTGTTTTTTTCCCCCTCCTGTCTGCGAACGGCAGCCGCCTTCTATTCAGTTAAGTTGTGTTTTAACCCCTTCAACAATCAGTTTCTTTCAGGCAGTAGCAGAAGACGAGTACAAAACCAAAATGCTCTCCTCTTCCCTTTTGAATAAGCAGTTATAACTTGGACTAGATCCTGCAGAGCTATGAAGTTTCAGTGCATCAGGTTTAAGAATCGTAAACCTCCTGGTGTCCAAAAGTCACTAAAAATACACTTTCAAAAACTAAAGCAATGTCTTAAGCTGCCCCTTAAGCATGGAAACATTTCATAAGCACTGGAGTGGTTCTGCTAAGGAGGTGCTTGATTTGGTACCGAATGTTAACTGTAATATTGAAGTGGCTTCTCTCTCTGCTTTGATATATTACTGGTTTTTGTTTTGGTTTGTTGTTTTATCTGAAGAGATTGCAGTGACGTTTATATAAGGGGCTTTGTTTGATTTATGAAAGATTAAAGTTAATTTATAGTTATTATCTGTCATTAATCCCCATGTTGGAAAATTGTGTTTTTTATTTAATGGGGGCTGTGTTACAGTTTCTCTCTGCCCAGGATGAGTCATAGCTTGCATTTAAGCAAGAGGCCGGATTTGTGTTTCTCGTGTGCTCCAAGGTATAACTAAAACAATACTTCTGAGTATTTTAACACGCCTACCAAAAGCTGATTCCTAAGCAAAACCCCCATCATTTTCTGAAAGAAAACACAATCAAGCAAGTGAGTGAAATACAAACCCTGGTAGTGTAATATTTCCTCAAAAAGGCATAAAAAACAAACTTCAGGCTTAAGTTAATTTGCGTGTGCATATGTCTTATGGCAGAATGAGCTGCTGTTTGTGAACATTTCAGACACGAGCTGGTTTTGGAAGGATGTGGTCAGTGTGGTGTGAAGAGAAGTTACGCAGTACAGAGATGGCTTTCCTGCTCTTCTGTGAAGTGGCAGTTCTGGTAGACCGACATGGGGATGCCTGACAGACAAGTTGCATCTCCTGGTGGAATGAGAGATGTTTATAAAGCTATTCATCAGACTGCTATTTTTTTTAAGGTCTTTCTATATATTCTAGATTGACTTATTTGTTTTAGTGATGATTACCTTATAATATGGTAGTAAGAAGTGAAACAGACCTGAGTAACTGGGCGAGGAAAAAGTTATTAGGGCAGAATTTGCTTCTGGTAACAATAATGTAGCTCGAAAGATGGATCTGAGGAGGGAAAGAGACACTGGGACAACCACTGAAATCAGAATTTTCTGGAGATATCAGAGATTTTGTCTCTGCAAAAGGTAACTTGTTTAAAACAAAAAATGAGCAAAGGGAAGATCTACTTCTAAGTCGAGTTGAAGTGTTGTGAGCTTATTGAGAAAGCACAGAGTAAAGTGCTATAAGATCCTCTCTTTTGAGATGATCAGAAACAAAGCAAAGCAGACACATGTGCAGCAGTGATGAAGTACTGTAGTTTTTAGACTTTCTGACTCTTATCTGGATCTCCCTTCTGTCTTCTGTGATTTCCCCACGCATTCTCATTTTAAACATGAGACAGACTGTTAAATGCAGAGCATTTCTCCAAGTTGGTCTCTCATGTGGAGCTGACAGTTACGCTGTGTTGCATAGTTGAGGTAGAAAATGAGATGAAAAAAGCCCTACTGAATTTTGAGGAGAAAACCATGACCTGGGTCAGTCTGCACTGAACATGGGGCTTTCTGAGGCTCCCAGCAATGGCACAATCTGGTTCTCTTTCTGCAGAACAGGGGCTTGCTTGAGTGTGTATTAACAAGGGGAGGGGAAGCGTTTAACTACAGAACATAGTGCACTGCTGCATTTAAATAGTTTGGGTATAAATAGTGTGGATGTGCTGTCTAGGCTGGAAGAGAGAGGGAAGGGAAATGAAAGTGTAGTGAATCCTCGTTGCTCTGAGTAAACAGGGATGATTGTGCTTTTGTTGTGCTGGGTATGCTTGCCAAGGCAATCTGATCAGTGTTTGTCTTGAAGTAACTAATCAAAGTGGTGTTGAATTCACTGCTATTTATCCAGGAGAGCTGGAACAAGAAACTAATCCAGTAAATTTCATTTGTTCTCTGGAGTGGTCTTTGTTTTCATGTTAGCATACATTGACGGTACGTATTATTTTCCTCATTCATAAAGCTTGGAACCTGTGATGTTTCCTGCAGTCAAAACATGGCCAACACAGCTGACATGCATCTTTTTTTGACACATCCAAAGGTCAGAGCGTGCCGCAATCCCATTTGCTCCTTGTGGGAACTGAGGCTAAGCCCTGCTGTCTCCACGGCCAGCATGGGACAAGAGCTGGAGGTAGCTAGCTGTCTTCAACTGCTGTTTGGATGACAGATGCATTCATTTTTGGCTGGGACCAACAATTTTCAGTGAGCTGAAAGATGCTCCACTCTCTTAGGAGATTTGTCTAACTTACACTACCATGCCTGTTTTTGTTTAACCTTCAGAAAGGGAAGCCTAGCTTGTGGAGTAAGGTTATCAGAGAGGTGTTCATCCTGCTTACATTCAGGTGCAGTCATGGTTGTTTAGTGTCAGTTTGCCTTTTGCTACAGTGCTGTTACTTTCCAGCATTGCTCCAGGAACTCAGCAGTCAGATGCTGTGATACTGGGATCTGATCTCTTTGACCCCCACACTTGTTCATGCAAAGTGTCCCCTTGTGCAAAAGCAATGTTTCAATTCGCTTAGAGTCAAAACTCTGCGAAGGCTTTGTTTCACATTTGCTGAGCAGCAGAACATCTTGAACTGAGTAAAGCTGCTGAAAAGGGAAAGTTAGTTTCCATGCCAAAATTCAAAGGAAACAAAGGAATCTTCATTTTGTTGGAAGTTCTTCAGCACTGTTCCTATTAGAATTTCAAGTTGCAGTATTTGTTTGCTTATTTGTTTTGTTTTAGTTTTTAAATTCAAAGCGATGCATTGAGGAATAGATGTCTACATGGCTTCCTTTCTACTCCCAGATCTTTCCACTACCCCTGTGAATCCAATAGCAGATGGAGAAAGAAGAGGAAAAAGAACAGTACTACTATTTTGAATAAACTATCTCAAAGCAAACTGTTTCAGCCATGTTGACAATAAAATTGCTGTCATATGCCAGTTCTCAAAAAGTATTTATCACAGACCCCATCTCAACTAGGATGTGTTACAGGGACACTTTCTGGTGTGTTTTCCTCCCAGAGTATAGAAAGGAATGTTAGTGCAACCTGCTTGGCCTTGGCTGTAATGGTTTGATGCTGAGAATTCATTTGTCCTTTTGTTCCCCAGAATGGAGACCCCACTCTCAGAAGAAGCACACTCTTATGGCAAGGCCTCCCTGCTTGCTGGCTGAGTTCTGGCATTCAGCATCCTGTACCTGCAGTCACCAGAGCAGTGAATAGAAGAGGGATCAAGTGGTGCTTTGTGGGCTTTTTACTGTTTCAGAGCTTCAGAAAGGGGTTCTGGTCACTTCTGTGGATGTGTTATGAAAGCAGTCAGATGTACTTAGATGATATCTAATTTTGGAATCTGTCATTGCCAGCTTTGGTTCTTCAATCTCTTCCCAAATATGCATTCTTCACATTTTACTTGGGGCTGTTGCCACAGTTGTTGGGGTTTTTTTTCCACGCTGAATCAACTCTGTTTCTGTTTGTTTATGGATGTCCTCAAAAAATAAAGACCAGGCAAATCAACCCTGTAACCACTGAGCTTGAACCAGGCAAGTCTGGTTGTAAGTAAGTCAGGCATTCAGCCTTCTTAACTCAGTTTTCAATCACATCAGGGCACTTGTCACAGGTACTTGCCATATCTCTCCCAAACGTGCCTCTGGAGACTTTGCAGGTTTGTTTTGTTGTTATTTTTTAAATTCTTTTTTTCATGGGGTGCTGTTTGTTGAAGCGTCAAGAGCCAGAAATTCTGATGCAACAACTTGTCTTGTTCAAATGACTAATGCTGCTCGTGGGCCTGAAAGCATTACTAGGGAATACCACCTGGGGACTTTCTGTCTTCAAGAAGGCGAGGTAATAGGAATACAGTTTTTGAGGTAGATTATGTGTTAACTGCAAGCTTCAGTACTTTGTACTCTTGGGGTAGAAGCTAGAGTTGCCTGAAGCTGTGTGTATGTGATGATCTATATCTGTTTCTGATACATGTGTTTAGGGTACTGTAGCAACATATCCCATGCAGCCTGGTGATAAGCAAAGGAAAACTCGGTGTGGAATAGGAAATGTAGGTAGGAAACTTTCACATTCTTCTTTGTGGATGTTACAGCATTGAGAATCTGTACCCTTTTATGATATTTCAACAAGGGGAGGGAAAAAGTCAGGCACCTGCCTCTACCCTTCCTTGCCCAGGGCTGGGACGTGCTGAGTGATGCTGTCTGGCTGCCCTCGAGGCTCCTCCCATTTGGAAGGAGCAAAGTGGCACAAAGTGAAGCACCTTTGCTGTTGCAGGGGAGTGGCAGTGCTCTGTGCAGTATGATCTTGCCACTTGATTTGGAAGCAGGTATGTAACAAACTTTCCCAGCCTTGTCTGGGAAATGAAAGCAAAAGGCTTTGCCTGGCAGTTGCTGTGGTTGTTGCCTGGCTGCGAGCAGTGCTGAGCAGTTTGCATAGCTGTGGGCAAACAGACCAGGCAGGTTTCCTCCCAAAGAGCACATGTGACAACCATAAAACAATTAAATGGGCAGCGTGCAACCAAGGGTCAGGAATTCCCCTCCCTTAAAACCACTGGATAATACAGACAGGGCCAAGCCAGGGCTATGGCAGAACATAGCGATGGGGAGACACCATGGAGACCCAAGGGAATCCACACCTCGCTGTGTGTCTTGAGAGTTTGAATTTGTGTAGAAATACAAATTATCTAGCACTTTTTGTGCTTGTTCTTTGGTAAATCCTTGCTGTGCCTTTGCAAAGTGAGAGTATCCCCCTTTATAAAGGTGGCAATTAATCTGCCAGATGCAGACGATCTCATAGAATGGTTTGGGATTCCTCAGAGTCGGGAGGAATGCTGAGGATTTGCTGGATCCCAGCATGGTGGCATGAGTCAGGTCTGCTGCCTGATAGACCATCAAAAAAATTAATGGCTGTCTTTTGGGGGTACCCTTTATGTATACACTGCTGCTTAAGCATCACTTTCCATTAGCTTTGTAATAAGATTTTCTGTCCCTCTTGCCTGTTAATTATTTACCTTAGAGAATGCGTTCAGAAAGCAGCGTGCATGACTTAGAGAAAAATGAAAAGCTTCTGCCAGATGCCTTTTGCACTTATTTTTTGCCCAGCAGTTTGAGACCCAGAATTTTCAAGGATAAGAAGGGGTTGTCATGAATGGGAGTTTTCGCAAACGGGCATTTGCAGAACTTGAGGCAGGAGAGGAAATGTAGCACTTGCATAGCAATCTTGTAGCTGCATACAGAAGAAATTCTGCCCTTGACAGGCTGAGGGAAAGGTGGAGGCAGGGCAGAAATTGATACAAAAGTTCGTGCACTGAAACCTCCACAGGAAACAGGACTTGAGCTTGAAGTGCACAGGGTCTGTGTATAGTGAGTTCCCGCGTGGTCTGAGCTGATAACGCTGCGTATGATAAGGGTGTGGTTTTATCATGGCAGGTAGTAAACAGCTGCACAAAACTTAGTCATAAGTTCACTTATAAAGTGAAGTGCAGCCTGCTATCTCTGGGGCGACTGGTTGCTGAGCTAGGGTGGAATATCTAAAAGCATCTGAATCATTTAGAAGCACAGCTCTTAATGACTTTCAGATAAATACTTGCTCCTTCGCTTGGGTACGCAGTGCTCCCTTTGCTTGTCCCTACAGTGCTGGAGCTGTGCGTGGTCATTTAGAGAGCAGTGCCAAGGGCTCCTACTCAACGTCTTGCTGTCCAGGACAGAGCATGTCTGTCTACAGCATGTCTACCCTACAACGAAGGGAGGGTGTTGATGGGTGCCACTCTGCATGTGAATAAGTGGATGTATTTTTAGAGGAAGGGCAAATGTCTTTTTATAAGAGTAAAGGCTAGCAAAAACACATACCTATCAGAGGAGTATGTGGACAGGAGTGATGTCAGAATCTATTTTGGTGCTTGTGTTTGGGTAGACCTCTCTCTGAGCAGCCCTGAAGAGAAAAGGAACAGAGCAGGAGGGCTCAGAGGCGAGATGAACCCTGAGGACGTTGCGACTGACCCCAGCCGTGAAGATTCTGGTCAGCCCAGAGTGTCTCAGGACCTGAGTGCAGACAGCTGCCAGCACTTCATCTGCAGCAGCACTGCGTTCCTTCTCTCTTTCTACTCAAAGCTGGATTATGCAGGAAGGATTGCTCAGGCTCTCTGTGACCTTGGAGGTTCAGGGTGGTGTGTCCTGCACCTTATTCTCTCAGGCGGGACTTTCCAATGCTTCTTGAAGGCACAGCCTCTTGAACACTTGGGGTAATTCACTGTAACATCTCAAGGCTGAAGTTGGTTTCTTCGACAGGAAGGGTTCTGTTCCTTCTGGGAACATGGGGGGAATTCTTCAAATGAGTTCTGAGAAGGGGAGCTGTGTAGCAGAAATTAGAGGTTAAAAAGAGGTTGCTTTGTATCTTCCCTGTCTTTAATTCCCACCTACTTGGCTTTGCTCCTCAGGGCAGGTTGAGCTGTGCATTGCCCAGTCACAGTTTGCCCAGCTGTGTGGGAATCTTCCATACAGCTCAGAGAATGCCATTCATTAGCTACACTTCAGTAATGTCAGGAGGCCAAATGCGGGGTGAGTACTCGCACTTGCACAGATGCACCCAGTTTACGTGCAAGGACACACAAAGAGCTTGCAGTTAAAATCTATGTGCCCATTTCTTTTTAAAAGGGGAAGGCAGAGCCCCAGCTGTGTATACAGCGTGGTTTTTCCCTTTGATCTGTGTTTGTTTCCAGTGTTCTCATAGCCTGGATCCTGGCACTCCTCAGAGCTGGCTGCTCTTTTGCCTGTTTGCAGCTGCTGAACTGCATGCAGAGAGGCTAGCAGGGATGGCTGCAGCATAGCTAGTTTCTGCCATTGGCTGGGGGTCTCTGCTCTTCCCTGTGCAATAAAAACTGCACTAGGCAAGGAGGAGTGAGAGCAGTGGCAGCTGAGACTATGCTGCCTGCATCCTTGAGGTCTCCCTGCTTCCTCCTGTTTCTCATCTAGCTTAGGATGCTTGTTTGTGCTGATGACCCACTGCTTGCTGTGACTTCTGCTTCCTGGCACCTCCCTCCTGTTTCCTGCTACCTGCTGTAGTGCACGTTTCTCTTCAGCTGATTCTTCCTCAGCCAAACCTGATCTGGAAAATTACAAGTCACAGTGCTGTCACAGCATCTGCAGAGCCTCTCGGTGTTTGCTTTCTCCTGTCTTGTCCTCACCAAGCTGTAGGGCAGGGATTTGATGCATGCTGGTAGTGGAAACTTTGCCTTGCAGATGTCTCCTGGTTCTCCCTTTCCCTCTGGCTGCCTATTTGCGTACACGTGGCATCGCTGCCTCTTCCCAGCTGCACGCAGCAGCAAGAGCTGCCATTGCAGAGTGAGTCTTGCTCTCTTACCAGGGCTTGTAGCTCAGAGAGACAAAATTCCCCTTCGCTTTCCAGAGACTCAGCGCAGTGCCTGTGCAGCTGGCTCAGACTTATGCCTAAAAGAGGGCAGGAAGCTGCACCCTTCCAATTTACACAGCATTTCACAAAGTTGTCAGAGATGGGTTTGAGGCCTGCACAGTTCATCTGGTGCCCCAGAGGAGGATAAGCTCCATCTAAACCCTTACCTGACAAATGCTTATCTAACGTGGCGCTAGAAGCTCCTGACAGCAAGGCTGCCTAGGGAGGCCAAATTGCATCGACCAACTGCTGGTACCACTGGAAAGCTTTTCCTAACATCTAATTAAGTGAATGTTTTCAGCATTGTTCTAGGAATGAAAAAACACCCGAAGTTGAGTGCCTCTGTGTCCGAAGGGGAGAGTCCTGGATGCTGAATGTAGTAGTCATCAGTTTTCACAGCAAGAATAAATGTTGGACCCCAGAAGTACGCTGAGGAATTCTGGTTGAGATAAGAGAATATGGAAAAAACACCAGCATCCCTCTTCCCTTTTCCCAGTACGCGTGTTTGCCACTTTGTCTACCCAGATGAGCAACTTTAATGCCAAAAGAAGTGGGAAAGTGCCTGGGAACACTTTGTCCCCAGTGCATGTTCTGTGTAATACGACTCTCTAAGAAAAAATGCAGATACTGTTCTGTACGGCATGACCTCTTTTAAACTTTTGTTGGCTTGGAAAAGCAGCTTACAGGCTTGGTGTTCATTGGGAGAAGCACATATGGGGATGTATTTCAGTGAGGAGGTTGCTAAGGGGGGAGAAGAGAAATTTGTGTTGTGCTGTACTTGTGGAAAGCATGCTAAGGCCCTCTGGAGGCATGAGCGTCCCTTGGAGTTTCTTCAGTGCAATTCTGGTGACGTTCTATGACTTCTAAATCCCAGCACCTGAGAGTGAGGTGTCTTCTGTGCCCACCACGGATCCCGAGCATGAGGTAGTGCAGCATCTGTATTTCAAACACAGGAAGGAGCTGTTTGTTTTCTTTTTATGATCATGTGATGTCTGAACCACTCTGATCTATTTACTTTATGGGGCCTAAGTCATAACCTGAGCATGTAAGATTAACAGTGGGACATGAGAAACTAAACGTTATAAAGAAATAAAAAGCTCTGTGACTGATTGCAAAGTCAGCAGTACAGCCTTCGCCTCGTAGCCCTGGTTCAGACTTGGCTGCTTTGAACTCTGTTGAAATTCCCTGCTAAGAGTTCCTTGGGACAGCTGTAAGAGACTTTTTGCTGCATATCTGGGGAGAAGCAGCGAGGGGTTATTGACTCATTCTAAAAACATGGCCATCTCGTGCTCTGGGTATTGCTAACTAGCAGGGAGAGCTGAATGAATTAGCTTTCCAAAGTGTCCTGCTGTCTCCAAATGCCAGTGTCATTTCCAAGCTATGTGAGCACCTGAAAAACAAGAGTGGATTTAGCTCAGTGATGCCCCATGAAGGAATTAGGCTTAGCTCCATTTTGTGGATGTGTGGTGCGTGCTTCAGTTCCTCGAGCGATTTACCTGAGGTCATGTGGGCTGGCTGCACACAGCTCTCCCAACTCTCACTTCAGCATCTTGCCTGCTGCAAAGCCTTCCCTGGATGTGGGGAGGGCTGAAATGTTGGCCCCTTTTTGCTGCTGCTTTGCCCTTCATGAGAAAGTGTGCAGGTTCTGCAGGCTCTGGCTAGCGTAGCACTGGGCAGAGCGAACAGTCTGTGCTTCTTGAGATGCCTTTTGCTTCTCCTGATGCTGAAGCCCACTGCTGCCTTTTCCCAGGTGAATGGTTGGTAAAAAAAAATCCTATTAGTTGTTTTTGGTTTTCTTTGTGTTTTGTATTTTTTAATTGTTATTTTTTAAAACCAGTGGTGTTTTTTTTTTGTTTGTTTGTTTTGAAACAAACAAGGAGTGATCTCAGGATGGGACGACATGTAGGAAATATCTGACCACGGAGCTCTAATTAGTGCTGACATTCATGAGGCCCTGTGAGGGTCATAAGCTCTACAAAACAACAGGGAAGGAGGGATGTGGTTGCAACAGTAATGCAGTGCCTTTGCAGGTATTTCTGTAAGCTTGTGTGGCTGTATTTTTAATGTTGGCCTGGTAGTTGAGCAAATGGAAACCAGTTCCCCCAACACCAGAGGACTGGGTGTTCTTCCTCTTCTGTTTTTAATTTTTTTCCCTTTTTCCTTTCCAAAACAAACCACAAACCTTCCAGTGTTTGATTTGTTCCCAGGTGGGATCCTGACTTTTCCTGCTGGGAGAACACAGGGTGAGCAAGCGCCAGGCAGTAATCCTCCCACAAATGTTAGTTTACTCATCTGCAGCTGTTCTTGGATCGGGGGAATAATAGCTGTATCTGTTAGTGGCATTGCTGACCAAGGCAGGGGTCTTGTTGATCTTCTCCAGCTGACCAGGAGTGCACTAGGAAGAATGTCCAGCATTTAACGGAGTGACTTTCTGAGCTTTTGGAAGCATTAGGAGTTTTGTAGTTGAGCTGAGAAAACATTGGAGCAATTTTCATTTCTTACAGATGTATTCTGCTTTACTTCTTGCCCAAGGAAATAGTTTTCAAGTGGCCAGCTTTGTGCTTCTTCCTTGTTTGAGATTCGAGCGGTCCTGCATCCTTTTGCTTTCATACGTGCCCAGAGAAGAGAAAGAAAATGCAAGGAAGGTATCAGAGGTAGTAAAGGGAAAGGGCAGGGTGCAAGTTTAGTTTGGTTTTGCTTTTTCTTCTGAAGTTTACATTGTTATAATTTACTAGTGGTAAATATAATTTTCAGATAGCGATAATTTTCTGGCGATAAGCCCTGCTCCTTGTTGGAAGAACTGCATTGACAGGTGAGTCTGTGTTAGCACATGACACCGGCTGAGCAGGAGCAAGGTGTGTTCTGTGCTCTCTGATACTGCTTCTCAGAGCCTCCTTTCTTTCCTGGTACGTGCGAGGTCAGCACGCAGCCCACCTGCTGCGGTAATGTGGGAGCCGCCCTTCTCTGTTCAGGCTCTCCTGCTGAGCAGCACGTGGAGTTAACTTAAATTACAGCTGCTTGGTGCTTAATGCCAGCTCACTCCTAGGCTTCTGAAATACTGTTGTTTGTGTGCAAAAATATATATCCAATAGGAAGAACAGTGCTAGGGTCTCTTATGTTCTCCTTCTTACTTACCGTGCTTTTGTCCGACCACATACCCTATAACGACCTTGGCTGCTAATTCCTTTTCCCTGGGAAGTCTGAGGTTAAATCTACAATAATTTTACAAGGTTAAATTACATGCACTGCTTCCTCTGTTCCAGATGCATGCACTCCGTACCTGAGAGGTACAGCGGCCGTTTGATGACTCCTTAAATATTTCTGACAGTGCAGAGTGGTATTAGATGAACAGCACATGCTTCCCTTCGGGTGTAAAAGATTTTGTGTAAACAAATATTGCATACGGTTATATTCTTGGAATGCTTTTTTGTTAGAAATTAAGATTGTTTCGCTTCCATAAGGTGAGGAAACTGGAATACAATATGAGAAGAGAAATGCATGGGCTGGAAAAACTCTGTCAGTCTTAACAGCTAGCACCACACAGAATGCATTCTTGATATTGGCATGTTCCCTGCTCATTATTTTGGAAAGAGGAAAGGTGTTTTCCCAAATAGTAAGTTGGCAGCATCTCTGACTGATGGACAACTGTATATCTAACAAGTGCTTGCTTCTTGCAGCAAGTAGCACCAGCTGCGGTGGTGTCAGGCTTTAAGCTAATGACTATATTTAGTAGGCACCAAAGTCTGGGGTCTTTTCTGTGTTATGAAGAAACAGGCTGTGATTTGAGGTCTGTCAGTGCCTTTGCAGCTGTGGACCCTAAGGGGCTTTTCTGCTGGAGCCGTGAGAGGTCTGGGGTAGGAATGGGGCTGCTCTCCAGCTGATATCTCAGGTTCTTCCCACCCTGGTGCAAGCAGCATGCCTTTGGGAATACCATACCTGTGAGGCAGGGCGGGTCCCACCAGGAGAGCTTGGAGTGGTGTTGGAGGAGGCAGCTGGGGATCCTGGGGGTGAGCGTCTCCTGTTCCCAACAACTGACTGCAGAAACCCTGTGGGAGCCCGAAATACCTCGGCAATCCTTTGCACAGGCGTGGTGCTTAGCCAGGAAACCTCCAAACGCAATCATCAAGAATAGCAGGCGAGTTTGGAAAATCTCGGCTATCTTTGCCGCTGACCTAATTCTAGCAGTAAAGCTGAAAATCCGCAGGTCGCAGCAAAGCAGGTTACTGCCTCCTCTGCAGTGAGGCTGCTGCTGGCCGGCGCAGCTGCTCCATGGGTGCGTTGGTGGCACGGAGTTCTGCTTGGAGCGGTGTCACTGGGCAGGAGCGCGCTGTGTGTCCCCGGCGGTGATTAGAGCAGTATTAGTGAGAGCGGGGCACAGGGCACCGCTGGCTATTTAGAGAGCAGGGCTCTATTTTTAACTGCCTTTTAAGAAAGCCAGAGATTTATTAGACCAGACTATTTATAATTAACTGGACTGGGCTGCAAGTTGATGTTTAAGGCTTGCTTTGCATGTTCCTCAATAGACAAAAGCAGGACTGTGACCGTATCTTATTGCCAGGTAGTGGAACTGTGATACTTGCAGCACTGGGAACGAGCACAATTGGAAAGTTGGTGCCAGATGATCTCGTGCAAGAGACTCCTGGATGTCACCGTACTGGCAGCAAATAGGTCAGAAAGTGAATGGGACGTGGAGCAGTGGCTGAAGGGTTTAGGACAGTTGCAAGCACAGCTGAGCCCAACAGGGATTTAGCTGGCAGTGCTGTGTATTGTGCTACGTGAGGCTGAAGTTCAGTTAATTAGATTCACCGGGGATAAAAAATACTTTGTGGGTAATGGCCAAGATCAATAATAATAGGCCCTCGATATATAATTTTAGGGGGAGATTAACTTTGATAAATTGTAATAGACTCTACTCCAGAGCATCTGTTGCTTTTTGATGTCTCTTAACAACTGCCCAAGTTTTATTGCCTTCCAAAGGAAGGCAGAAAGCTGTAGGGGAGCTGCGAGGGGAGAGGAGAAACTGATGAAGAGGCGCTGAGAGCGTGGTGCTCGGGCTGGGTGAAAATGAAGGGGTGAGAGAGAATGCCAGGCATTGCTTACCTCAGTTCCTCTGCTGGGCAGATGGCCACTTCTGCTGCTGTCATCACCTTCTCATTGCGAAGCGCAGGCTGCTATACTTGATCTTTTACTACTGAGTTGTAGCCTGTCTCATCGGCCCCTCTGAAGATGAGAGAGGTTAGGGAAGGATGATCAGTCAGCTAGCGAACAGCTGAGAGCTCATTTTGGAGGAGGCACCTTCTGAAAGGATACTTTCTCAGCATCATTTTTATTACTGTGGGCACCAGTATTCAGTGCTTTTCTTTTGCCACTCCTTTCAGCATCCTAGTTTTGGGAGTCGTGGGATTACGGGTGGTCATTTTATTATGGTGTTAATTTAAATGAATAGTCTGTATTTTAGCCCTCCAGTCCAAAGAGAAAAGCTTCAGGATATGCACCACCAGTTACCTGCCTGTCTGGCAGCGTGTTACGTGGCAGAGCTCCATTGCCCCGATGTATTTGTTGGTTTTATTACTGCTATTGTTATTACTACTGTTAATTACAGGTCTCTTAATTTGTGGTTTGTTTTTTGTCCGCCCTTGGTTTGAGAGCACAGTTAGATGCGTGCTAATTCTCAGCATTTGCACACAGATCTGATCTGGTTAAGATCAGGCTGAACGTTTTGCCTGCAGAACGTTTTCATTCCCTTGAATCCCTGTGTACAACGTGTTGTCAGGGCTTTTTATTGTCATTCCTCAAGTTTCATTTCTTTGTTTCTTCCAAACGATAGGCTTAAAAAAAAAAAGTGTCTGGAGGCTTTTTTTTTCCCATTACTTTCTCATGATGCAGTTTATTAACATTTGCAATACAAATGCTCGTATGTGCCGAGGAGCCACGGGTAGAAACGGGAAGGGAACAGAGGCGGATGAGCGAGGGTTGTGTTCAGCTTGGAGCGAGCACCAAAACATAAATAACCATGTACAGAGACCTGATGGAAAATCCAAAGGAATGAATGATTGCACAGTGCGGGTGGAGGAGATGGGCTTTAACAGCGCCGTTGTGCGCCAGATTTCCTTCCCATCGTGCGCCCAGCAGTGCTGCGCAGTGAGCAGTGCGTGCTGCTGCAGGCTGGGGGAGCGCGCCGCTCACAGCGCTTACATAACGCTCTGCAGCAGCGCAGGCTCTGCCCCAGCGCCCGCCTGGCTTTCAGTTTCTGATTCAGGCACTTGGCAGCATCTCCTCCTCCTTCTCTGGAGACGTGAAGGCAGGGGTCAGATCCTTCTGCGGGCAGGGGAAGGATTAGAGATGAGCACAAGGCAAAACGCGTTGTCGTGTGGTGGTTGTTACAGATAAGCGAGTCTCTGACCTGTGAATCGCTTATGGGAGGAAACCATATTTTCCCCCATTTTCCCTGCCCTGTGGTTTCTGCATGTGTTTCTCATTACTTTTATCTCAAAATCGTTCTGGTCCAATGAATTATTGATGTGGGGTCACTTGTGTTGCTCCAGGAATTGCTTTCTTTAACCAGCGATCCCTCCTGAATTTTTTAAGCCATCTATTAGCTCTGAAATCCAAACAAAGTTGGTGGTTTCTGATTTCAGGGTTAAATTGGACTCGACTTTGAAAAGGTGAAGAGGAAGAGAGCACAGGGGAAGGATGACCATATTCTTTTCCATCTTCGGATCTTCGTTGTGCTGATGTGCTGATGCTTTCAGTGCTTCTTGGGGGTTTTTGGTTTTGTTTTGTATTATTTTTATGTATGTTAATGTATATGTTTATTAACTTCTCTTGGAGATCAGGTGTCTGATCCAGCTTCAGTGGGGCTCAAGCTTCGGTATCCCTAATGTTGAGCACGAGCTGAAATTGATTGTTGAATTTCAGCACTATAGACCTGCAGGCATAGTACAGAAGTATCTGTGAAGTGCTTTCCTTTCCCCTCAGATGCTCTTTCTTTCAACATACAGAAACTGGAATTCAGTGTTTTGAAATGCTGTTGGTCATCTCCTGCTGGGAGGGAGGCTTGATCTTCTGAAGAAGGGCAGTGTCTGTGTCAGTGTGCGTGTGCACGTGTGTGTGTTCTGCAGATGTTCCAGCCTTGATTCAGCACAGTCTCTCAGCAGCGCCTGGCTGCAGGGTAGTGCTGAGTCCCGTAAAGTGCTGCTTCAGAGCTGAGCACACACGTGGTTTAATGACTTCTAGGCAGAAAAACTTTCTTCTCTCTCAGTTTCCATTGCTTCTGCCAATGGTAGAAGATGGAAAGGAAAAAAAAAACAAAAAAAAAACAAGAAAAAACAGCCTGTACCAACAGAACAGCTGCAGTCTCTCCAGGGATGCTCATATTCAGGGACTTGCCCAAATCTGACTAGGACTGAGATCTCATGGTAGAGCTGGCTGCAGTGAGCCTGGGCTGGGCTCTCCAAGGGGTAATGAGCAAATTCAAGGGACGCCGTGTGTCTCCTTGAACCCAGTGCCTGTGCTGTCACTGCTACAATCTGGAGAGAGACGACTCAAGCAGAGGGGCTGAGCTCAGCAGAGAACGTGCCACAAGGAGCAGAGCTGTCCCTAAAAGGGCTCCTTGGGCACTGAGGGCAGGTGGGCTCCCAGCCCCTCTGTGGCCAGCAAGTACAAGGCTTGGAGCTGTGTCCCCAGCTCTCTGGGGCAGGGGCTAGGCAATCCCCAGGCGCAGAGGAGGCTGTGGTGCGGAGGTTGACTCCTACTGCTACCCCTCAGAAATGTCCCTGGCAGAGCAGGGGGAAGGAAACGGGGATTAATTATTTATTTGTTTGTTTATGTATTTGCACCCAAACCACTTCCTGCACTGCAGTTTTGATTCAGGCAGTGGGGAGCCCGGTTTCCGCAGTGGGATTTGGATGCGGGTTGTGCAGTGAGACAGCTGAAGCTATGAGCAAAAAGCATGCAGAAATAAAGGTTTCCTCCCAGTACCTTATATAATCAGAAGGGATGATGTCATTGGGAGCCAGAGAGGAGAGCAGGCTGTGAAATTACAGCCCTCTGCAGCCAAGCAAAGCCAAGTGCAAGCAGGGGCAAAGTGGAGCAAGGGCTAGGCTCCTCTGGGAGAGGCCAGGGGCTCAGGCTGGAGGAGAACTGAGGGGGCTGTTGGAAGTAGGTACTTCACATACAGTCAGAAGCTGTCAAACAGCACAAGGTGGAAAGGGGAGAGCAGCTTGTGCCCAGCACACAGCGACAGAGCTGCTGTTTCAAAGGCTGATACTCTCTCTCCACCAGCAGCCCCCCATGGCTCACTGTGGGTCAGTTCCCTCTAGTTGAGGAGCTGGAACTGAAGTTCTCCTTCTGTCCTGTTTCTTCCTGGGATCAGGGCAGTGAGAGGCAGCAGCCCTCTGTGCCCAGCCTGAGTTGTTTCTCTGTTACATAACAATAGGTGCATTTAGACTTGTTTTTCCAGATATTGGCAGATGCATCAAATATTGGCATAACCCAGTGGTTTACATGGAAAGCCGGCAGGCTCTGTCTGGAGCCTGCACAACGCTGGCATTTTCACTGAGTGCGAGAGCCTGCAGTGGTGTCAAAGCCGTGTTGTAGGGATCCAGGTAAGCAAGTGGGAAAGGCATTCCTATTGTGGCCTGACTCTGGGATTACGGCTGCCAGGTACAGCTACATGACTTGATAAGGAAGATTAATAGGCTTGTGATTGCTCTCTCCCTGAAACAGGCTCTGCTAAGTTAGCTCTGACGCTTTTGAGCCTTGGAAAGCAACATGCTCATGTGATGGCTCAGTCTGAAGGCTCTGGAGCTTGCTTTTCAGCCCCTGTTCGCAGGGTGCTGCTGCTTTCTCTCATCTGCCATAGTCGTGGGACAGAAGCAAGAACAATCCAGTTGGAGTTTCAGCATTTGTTCTCTCTTTAAATAGTTGGATTTTTGCACATAGCTTTCAGATGCCTGACGAGGTTGATTTTGCCAAATGTACGAAATTAACCCAGCTTTTGACACAGCAGGTCACATTCCGACTCAGTGCTGATCTCTGTTCCTAGAACCACAGTTCCTGGTGCAGGGCCTTCCCCGCAGTGCTCGGGCTCAGATTGTAAACGCACTGTGCATTTCCCTCTGCATTTAGGAGTGCACCGTGATACACCTGAAACTGGTCAGATGTTGATTTCCCAAACTCATTTCCTATTGTACACTATGAAGTGGAGCTGGCCCTACTCCTCAGTCCCTGCTCTGCCTGCCAGCAGTCGGTGCCCGGTGTCGCTTGGGATGGCAAGTGCCAGCAAACCAGCACTGCTCTTTCATTGCTGGCCACACTGGGCAAAGCACCTGCAGTGGACGCACACAGCTCCTGTTGATCAGCCTGTATGTAGAAGATAAGCTTCTAGGTAGCTAAAAACCAAAAAGGTAAAGCTCGTGTTAGCCGTATGTGCTTAATATTAATAGAGTTAGTAGAGTTTGCCCTAGAGCGGTCTAAGAAGGAAGAGATGAGATTGATGTGATATTTTTTTTCTGTTGTTTGATTTTTCTGATTATGACGCTCTCAGCCTCCTCGTTGTTAATGTTTAATGAAAAACTCATGTCTTCAAGGGCCCTGCTGGTCATACGCAGCCCTGTGGCTGTTCTTGAGACAGAATGCTGGACCCTTTGTAAAGAGATTTATAGTAGAAATACTGAGGAGCTCACAGCTACGGCACTGCTAGCAAACACTCCTCTGTGCTGACAGTTCATCAGCAAAACCCCTGACCCTTCCACCCTTAATCATCCTTGCTTGTCACTGACATAATTGCCTGATTACAGACTCTTCTCCCCCACCCCTTTCAAACTGGGAGCAATAGTGAATTTGAAAAACAAATGGAAATGAACTGTCCGTGCTCTTTATTTTTTTTCTCTCCGTATTGAGGTGGATCAGGCTAAGATTCGGTTTCTTTGTGTCTGAGCAGAGGTTGGGATAGGCTTTCAGGGCTCTTTTGCACCAGTGTTTCTTGCATGTGAATGGTGAAGCTGATGTCATTGTGTTATTGATTGAGATGACAAGTTTAGACATAAATCATTAATGTCTGAGAAAGAGAAAGGGAGGGGGGGGAAAAGGCAACCCATGCTTGATAGTTTTCCATGAATCTGCTGTTTGTTCCTGCATACGTGATACGGAGGAGGATCAGTAGGGTCGCTTTTCCTGTGCAGCCTGAGGATGATGTGCTTTGCCACTGCTGCCCAAACCATTTTCACCACATTTCACATTCTGCAGAAAATGGCTCAAACCATCAGCGATGCTGCTGTGCTTGAAACTCTCTTTGGAGATGTGATCCAAGGTCAGCAGGCTGCCCAGAGGAGGGGTTCAGGCTCTCTTGTTCCCGCTGACCTTGCACCCCAGCAGCCTTTCAGACTTGGGCCCAGTGCAGTGCTTGGGCCATTTAATTGCCAGCAGGGATTGTTTGGGTGTGTTAGGCTAACCGGTTTTGTTCTTTGCTCTTTCAAATTTTGTGCAAAGAAATGCTAGAAATGTTGCTTGGATTGGTTCGTAGCTCATGTCCCTGAACTGACCCTGAGCTGACAATGCACAAGTGTGCAGTGGTGGCAGTCATTTGAAAGTGCTCTCACAAAGTTCTCAGCACAACTGCAAGTAGCTGAGGAAAATGCAACCCCGAAGATATTCGTACTGATTGTGCCTTGTCTGCACAAAGTTCATCCACTGAATCAGATTATCAGTTCAGACAGCAGGAAAATAAACAGTGCCTGTCAGAGGTTAGCAATCGTGCAAGTATTGGTGAGCAGATGCTGTTTGCAGTGTAAATAGCTTAGTGGCAGTCCGTCCTGGCACCTGTGGGGAATCTTGTGATGCATGAAGGGAAGGAGATATGAAAAGCGGCTCACAGAATGGAAGCAGAGAAGGAAATGACATTGCATTTCTGAAAGCTAACTCTGATCTTCTTCTCCTCTTGCAGCCGAGCTCACCTCCGCCTGTGTCTAGAACGCTTAAAAGTTCTGATACCACTAGGACCAGACTGCACCAGGCACACAACGCTTGGGCTGCTGAACAAAGCCAAAGCACATATCAAGGTAAGAGCTGCTTTTCCCAGCTTCTTTCCATCTGGGCTGACTGGAAGTGCAATTCATTTGCTCGCTCTCGCTGCTGAGAGATGGTTTTGCATTGAAAGAGACTAGCACCTTTGTTTAATATATAGAGGTATTAAATAAGTGCTGCCCCCTTGTTTAATCGTTAATCATTACTACAAGCCACATTGTTCTGAGAGTCCATAATGAACTCCGTTAACTATGAAAAGGTTTGATTAGACTAAGGGTCTTGTTTTGTATTGTGGTCAGCCACTGACAACAGAAGCTCTTAAAGGAAAAACATGCTTACTGCTGAATAACTCCACTTTGATGGGAAATGCTACTTTCTTTTTTTTTTTTTTTTGATGTCTAGTAAGTTTCCATTGCTGAAGCATTAGCACAAAACCTCAACAGTGTGAGACAGGGTTGGCTTACTGAAGTTTCATACGTGAAACAGCCAGCCAGCCCAGCACTTTTCTAGTTTCACTTCTGGCAGGGTGAAGCATGAAAAGAAAATACAACGTTGTCAGTATCTGGAAGAAGCTGAAATCCTTTGTCATAGCTCAGGATAGTGGGAGGGAGGATGGGTGGTGAAGGAGAAAAAGCACTGCTGGAGGGATGGGGTTAGCCTGAAATGACTCCTCCTTATGCAATGTGCTTGTTGTAGGAAACAAAGAACAGTGCCCTGGTAGATTTCCCAGCTGTGATCAAAGAAATCTGTAGTAGGTTATGTAAATCACTCACTAAATAGAAAACTGTTTCTGAGAAATCCTACTAAACCGTGCAGCAAGGAATGCGGAGCTCCCAGGGCACGTTTTTATGTTACAGTGAAATGTAACAAATAGTAGATTGGTTTGGTTAAGGGAATTGAGGCCCCTTTGTGGACATCCGTGGTAATGCAGATGGCTGAACCCATGCGGAATGACCCGCAAACTGCTACACTTACATTAGTTTAATTTAAAGAAGCTCTGTCTTCAAAGCCCTTTGATACCAGTGTATATGATTTATCGGGGTTTGGAAACTGGAAAAGTTGAGAAGAGATAGCATGGAAACTGCCAAGAGAGGCTTCTGGAACCTGGAAGGCAGCTTCTTTCAGTGCTCTTGCAGCTTAAATCCTTCTGGGGTCTGGGAATGTCTTAAATAAAGCAGGTGGCTTGGGGAGTAGAGGTGGGAGGGAAAGATAAAAGGATGAAGCTTGTTACTGAGATGTATTTGATCATGTCAGAAACTTGAAGAGGTCGAGAGAAGAAGCCAACACCAGCTTGAGAACCTGGAACGAGAACAAAGATTTCTAAAGAGAAGACTGGAACAACTACAGGGTCCTCAGGAGATAGAGCGAATACGAATGGACAGCATTGGATCTACCATTTCCTCTGATCGTTCGGACTCTGAGCGAGGTGGGTGTCTCTGAGCTGGTGGTGAATCTCCAGGGCTCTGAGAGGAGGTAGCACAAGACAGATCCATTTCTTGTCTATCAGCTATGCCCTTCTCTGTGGCCTTTGGTATTTAGGCTACTGATTTTGCTCACACATTCATGCACATACATGTGCACACACACATACACTCTCCTACGAGGGCAGGCTGAGTGAGCCGAGGCTGTTCAGCCTGTGGAAGAGAAGGCTCTGAGGTGACCTGATAGCAGCCTTTCAGTATCTAAAGGGGAGCTACGAGAAAGAAAGGGACAGACTCTTCAGCAGAGTCTGTGGTGATAGGACAAGGGGAAATGGTTTCAAAGTAAAGGAGGGGAGATGTGGATTGGGTATAAGAAAAAAGTCTTTTACAGTGAAGGATGGTGAGGCACTGGAACAGGCTGCACAGAGATGTGGAAACTTGTCCCTGGAGACATTCAAGATCAGACTGGACAGGCTTCTGAGCAACCTGTTTAAGCTGTGGATGTCCTTGTTCATGGCAGGGGAGTTTTACAAAGATTAACTTTAAAGGTCCCTTCCAACTCTAATGATTCTTTGATTCTGTAGCATACATGAAAATTTTTGTCTTTTGCATGAATTGTTAATTAATTAAATTGTTTGGAAGAAGCATTGCTTTTGTCAACTCATACAGATTCCTATGGCATTTAATGTGACCTGTTCTCTGAAGAGCTCTCCAAAAAGTGAAAGCATTACTTACAAAAGCATAAATGGCTGTGGTCACAAGTTAGTAGCCAAGTACTTGTTGTCGAAGATGGAATATCCATTGTGCTCTTTTTTTTTTGTATGTTTTGGCATCAAAAAGGCATGCTGCAAGGCAGCGTTTAACTTCTCATTCCCTCCAGTGTATTTTGCATTTTCAGGCCTAATGTGTCTGTTCTGTTCTGCTTACAGAGCTAAGCAAATTGACTCTTAAAATTGCAGGAACCATTCTACCACGACCTCTCTTTCTTTTCCAAGCTTCCTATACAGTTCATCTCAATTAAAACTGGATAGAGGTCATCTGAATAGCTAAATGAATTTGGATAATTTTCTTTTTTGGAACATTTCAGCTGTGGATCCTAGGTAGGCACAGTAGATGTTTCGATATTTACTGACAGCCAAGCTGTGTAATTTGTGTTTGATTCTGGAAAGAAAAAGAAAATTGGAGAATTTTTAAATGCAGTGGAAACCAAGATGCCTGGTTGACTAGCTTACTGCTTCCTAATTCCTTCTTAAAAAAGAGATTTAAGCTTTTAGTTCCACCATCAGAAAATAACCCAAATCCTAGTGGTAATGCCCTCTGTTTGTGATCCCAGCTTTCAGAAAGTGATGCCAAGCAAGTAGCATGGTACAGGGGTAACCTCATGCTCTGTTTTCTCTCTTATCCTCTGTTTTATCCTTTTTTTTTTTCCTTTTGTTTCCAACACTGGGGTAGTACAGTTCCAAAGAGCAGAAGTAGAATAACAAGTTCAGTGCATGGGGTGGCCCATCTATGCTGGTAATGTGGTCTGCATGCTTGAGGAGTCAACTCCCTTTGCAAACTCCCTAAGAAAAACGCCAGGCTGGTAGTTAATCTTTTTGTAAATCATGTCCATAGCCTATCTTGCTTCAAGGAAGAGCATTGAAAGTCTTCCTGCCATACTGCTGCCTCATCTCTACTGAGGGAGTCCTGGCAGCTTGCTGGCCTGAATGGAGCAGTTGTGTTTGCGGTGATAATCTGTGTGTTTCTCTCATTTCCTTTTTTTAGAAGAGATTGAAGTGGACGTTGAAAGCACAGAGTTCTCCCATGGAGAAGTGGACAATATCAGCACAACCAGCATCAGTGACATTGATGATCACAGCAGCTTGCAGAGTATTGGGAGTGACGAGGGTTACTCCAGCGCCAGTGTCAAGCTCTCGTTTGCTTCCTAGAACCAAGTGAGATGACAGTGCAGGGTGAATGATTTCACTGGGGTGATCAAACTGGGTCCTAGATGCCAGTATCCTCTTTCAGAAATGACACATTGACAGCTAGTCCTGGAGAGACCTGTAAATAAAACCTTTTGGGTAAAGGAAGAAACCCACATGTTCATTTGGTCACGTTACCAATTCCAATTCCTGCTGGCAAAAAGTTAGACCAAACTGTAGTCCCATTGAAGTCAGCGATAACCATTTGTTTCTGTGGGACCTGGATATAGACCTTAGTGACAAAACACTTTGTTTTGAATTTATTTGTTTGAAAGAGGATACTAGAGACTCATCCCTCTCTTTCTGTCATGAGATCTGGGAAATGCCAGAATTTTGTATGTTGCATTCAGGTTGAACAACCTAATTTAGGCCCTTCTGAAGAGCTTTTGTGGTCCTAAAAGGACCATGTCCTACAATTTATCACAATCCAATGCTGTTGTAATGTACTAGGAAATTTTTGAGGACATAAGTAGCCTAGGGATAACAACATCAACAATAATATTAAGGTCTCATTCTGTGCCCAGAGAGAGGGGCAGCGAAGAGATGTTCAGGAAAGAATACCATTCAGCTCAGCTTTCTGTTGGACATCATTTAAAAAGCAAGTACCTCTGATGCGTGGCTAAAGCAAGGGGTACACACTTGTAATCTACCAGCACTTCATGGGCTGTGTCATGCCTCAGGCTGTGACACCGACAGCAGATCTCCCGGTAGATGCGTGCCCATACGCCGGCATACAGCCAACTGAGGACAGAAAGAAACCAGCACATAGAAGAGGTGATATGCCAGAAAGTCATGCCCAGATACTGAGCCACTATGACCTTTTTATTTGATGAGATTTTTTGATAAACATTTGTAAATGTGTTGGGAGAGAAAACACCCCAAGTCTGATGCGTCTTTTTAGAGCTTGTCCATACAAAACCTTAGATGTCTTTTATATGAATTCATGCCATGAAAAGATCTCTGTTTTGATGAAGCACTTGACCCAATGAAATGCAAGGATGCTTTTTGCCGTGCACACAGTGGATGGAGGGAGGCTGTGCTAGCTGCAGAAGGCCAGATTTGGTGAGGGTTTCTTCAAATTTCTTTTTAGAATCATTCCCTTTGCTGACTTTTGGAGTTCCAGTCCAGTAGTTAACCTAGTTAAGCTCAGCACGTCTCTCACGTTAATGTAATGTTTTTGACTGCACGTCCTGTTCCCGAGGGCCTTGCCATCATACCTGTGCAGGTGCTGTTAAGAGCTGTTCTAGCGAATGTTTTCTAATCTTCTCAGAGACGAGCATTCTAACCTGCACTTTGAGGGCTTTGCTTTTTTATTTTTGTCTTTTTAATGGCCAGGATTATTTCATTTTCCAAGTTTTAAAAACCTTAATAGAGTTCTCACCTATGGCATTGTTTGAAACTTTGTATATCCTTAAGTAATTTAACTACCCCTCATTACTAAGAAAAGAAGAGGAAAAAAAAATGCTTTATAAAATTCATAACTTATTGCTGATTTGAATGGGTTGTTAATTTCAGTCCTTTAGACTTTATTTTATTGTTTTAGGTAGGGTTGGGCAAAAAGGTAAAATAAAAAAAAAATAAAATAAAAACAACCATATTTAGCAGTGCAGTGGAATTGTGTTTAAATGTTAGCATATGGTCCCCATTAAAGTAGCACTTTAACGCCATTAAACATTTCTGTATCTGAAATGAGTTGTGTTCTTCCATCTTGGTCATTCGTATCACTTTAGCTGACACTTTGTTCTTCTCATGCCCTTTGATCCTGTGATGAGAAGATCCTGAGTGATTCTGCTGTCGAGTTGTGCATTATGATGAATTGCCTGTGTTTAACTATTCTGGTGTTTTCCCCACTCTTCTCAAAATGTGCCATCCCCTGTAAGAGGCTCAGCACATACACTTGAGTAGAGAAATAATCTTTCCATGGCTGAACTACTTCTGTTTGGTTTTTGTGCTTTTTTCTTTCATTTTAATTATTTTTAATTTGTTTATTATGTCTGGATCAGGTTGCTGTTGTTAAATCTATCTTCACTTGTGTGTATGTAATACAGTGGCTCAGTACATCTGTTCTTCCTTCTGGGAGGTGACCTGGAAGGAACAGGAGTCTGTCACAAGCTGAATTGAGTGCTAGGTTAATTAATAGGGCCCAAGGGTTTTGGAAGAAGAATGTGCTGCTCAGATTTGTTTGGGGTCCATATAACCTCTGGATGACAGGAGTTTGGGGTAGTGATGAAGAAGAGGAATCTTCAGCTCTAGCGAGCCTGACTTCATTTATTCATTATTACTCTACTTGAAAGTGTTGATCACTGGCAGCCCTGGTGCTGAGCAGCTGAATTCCAGTGGGAATTACTTATCTAATGGCCTTTTTCTTTAGCTGCCTCAGCACCTCCTCCTCTCTGTTATTCTTGTTTCTTTTAAAGGGCCACTGGAGAAAGAAATATCACACCTGAGAAATACTGAAGTTCAGGAGTTGCTCTGTTCTCCTAGCTGGTATAAAACTGACACGTGTCTATGGTTGGATTAAATGTGATTGAAATGTTTGCTTGCATGCAACAGGGCCAGTATCTCCCACCTTTTATAGCATTGTGGGCTTGGAGGAGTCTGGTATCAGCTGCAGATACTGGGAGAAAATGTAACAGGGAGAGATGAATTTATCAAGGGCAGATCATGCCTGACCAATCTGATGGCCTTCTATAGTGATGTGGTGGCATCTGTGGGCAACATAAGGGCAACTGATGACATTTACCTGGACTTCTGTAAGGTCAAGTTTCTCATCTTTTGAAAGCTGAGATGGTCCTTCGTACTGCTTAACTTTAAGAGAATCCATAGAGCAAGATTTGCTGGCCCTACGTGTCTTCCACCAGATTGTTTTCACCTGGAGTAATGCCGTAATGTGGGCATGGAGTCACATTTCCCTTTTATATTTGCAAACTGGAGTGAGGTTCTTTTTATGGTTTTCTCCTCGTATTGCTATTGTTTTGTGGCCTACTTTTATGTTTGGAGTATAACAGAAGCCCTAAATCTATTCTCTACCTAAGTAAGAATAGGGTGCCTTTTCCTGTGAAACAGAATCAGACGTGCTTTCCGTAGGCAGCACACACACCCATGCACACACACAGCTCCTTCATAAGCTCGCTCTGCCAAGTCCTCCCTCTGCAAATTACATCTCTGATGGGTCCTTTTGCTACAGACAAACCCATTAAAAAGACCATCCAGCATTTTCCTCCTTTTGACACAAGCGTATTACAGTATGTCATCTTGTGTCTGCGCACAAGGTGGAGATGACTATCTGGCTGCATTTGTCACGGTTATCCTGTGATGAGTTGTCACTTGAAGGTCATTTTAATGTCCGTTCCATTAGAGGCATGTCACTGACGGAAGGTGGTCACAAATCTGTCTGTCTCAAGAAATCTGTAGGTCAACAGGAATGGGGTTAACTGCACATATGGATCATTTTCCAGGTTCTGTCATTGTGTTTTTGTTCCGTTTGTTTGCTTGTGTCTGTTACTGGGCTCTGAGCTCCAGCCTCTCCTTTTCTGCTCTTTGTTCTCCTTTCCATGCTGCTCCCTGTTTGCAGCCCATGTTTTTGTTTTGCTCTGTTGAAACTGAAGAATTTGGCCTCGCCGTCTTGTTCACTAATTGGAAGAGTCTTGTTTTCCCCACAGCTGTAAACTATGATTGTTGTATGTTTTCTGGCACCAGCTCTGTGTCACCAGAAAGAGAAATTCAGGTAACTTCCTGGAAGGTCGTGTTTGTTTTTGAAGGCAGTTTATTCTGAATTTAGAGAGGGAGCTAAGAATATTAACGAGGGGGGGGAAGCCCATAAATAACAGAATAAAATCTGGTTTTTTGTTGTTTTTCCTGGGGCTTTGTCCTGTGGACAGATTCTCTGCTGAGTGATTAATTCTGTGCTCTGATAGTGACTGAAACTCCTCTGCATCTGAGATAAATCCTCTGAATTGTCCCGCAGACCCTCAGGGAAGAGGAGTGCATCTCTCTTCCTCTCTGTTCTTCAGTCTGCACAAGGTATCTAGAAAATTAATGCTGTTGAAAATACTGATGTGCTGTCAGGCATGCTCGAAATTGGCCGATAGATCTAAGTGATGGCTGGCAGGATGAACGTTGGGCAGAAGAGTGGTTGACTGCATATGCAATGTTTCCCTTTGGAGCTGCACGTTACAGAAGTGTTTAACTGATGATGATACGTTTGTGCTGAGCCCTGATTTGCTGCTCATTTCCTCCTGAAAAGAGGACAGATGTGTTTAATTATTAGGCAGAAGTAGGAATACAGAGGCAGTGGGTATTGGTGCTATGGCTGTGCTAAGTACTACTAAATTGTGGTATTTAGCATTTCTGGTGGTGGTGGTGCTCTATTTGACCAAAGCTGAGGAATTCTCTCCAAAGGGAGGATGCTCTTTTAGAGGTCTAGAGAGGCTTGTGTTCCTTGGGGTACAGGAGGGGCATCTGAGAGCTGGATGGAAAGGTGATGCACACGTTGCCTGCAGCACTTGGCTGTGTGGGGCTGTAACAAATGTCCCTGCAGGCCAAAGGTGTGAAGTGTTTTCTTCAAGAAATACCTGCAGTGTTAACCATGCTGTTAGGGCTGTGGGTAATACTTGATTTTTTTTTTTAACACTATCCTACCGCACAGGAAAAAGTTGTCCCCTTTGGTTGTGGTACCCACATGAAGCCCAAGGGTTGCCTTGGGAAGAGGCAGCTGCTCTCTGGGACACGGACAGAGGCTGGGGCTTTGCAGGTCACCTTTCTTACCCCTCCTTAGCGCCGTGCTTGTGTGTGTGATGGAAGGGCAGGGAGGAGGGCTGGCAGCTGGGCTCAACATGCAGGGTGCTGTTCTGTGAACACTGGCCCACTGGGAGGAGCACACATGAACTTGCCTGTTGGGATCCTCTGCTGATAAGTAATGAGGCCAAATGTAAATCCAAAATCCATGCTGCTGCTTAAGGGGGGCTCGATGCTGACTTCAGTGGGACCTAGCAGACAGCTGAACATTTCCACACATCCACTTTTTCTTCCAAACATCCTGATTTCCAGAGTGAGCTGGTAGGGTGAGCTGATGAATTTGGCCTTTAACGAGTCGTTTGACACCTAGTTGCCTCTGTGTCTTCATCCATAAAATGTGGATTATAGTCTGCTGTGCTGCAGTCTTGCAGGGAAGCTTCATTTTAATATGACGTTTACTCAGAGGAATCAAAGCACTGCACAGGATTTACATCAGTCTTCAGCTGGTGGAGGGAGGGCAGTGGCTTCAGTACGTTTTTAGGGGGTGAGGAACGGTCCTGGCCAGTGCTTGTGAAGCCATGAGGTGTGTTTGTATGCTGGAGGTATGGTGTTAACCAAGCTAAGAAATGAGGCAGAGAGGAATAACGAGTGAGTGGGTCTGAGCGCTGGTAATAGTGCTAATCCCACCCCCAGGGATGTTCCCAGGTTGGGATTTTTCAGCAGTAGGAATCTCTGGGATGTTTCATCATACAGATCTGACTGTTGTATGTGTGGGTCTGGAGGACACCAGCATTTCCTGGTTCCTTCCAGCTAGCCATGGCTCTCATGTGCCTCCTCCACAAGGTGATAATTACAGGTGTAGGCTGGGAGAAGACAGATGTAGCATTCATCTGTTCATACCCCTTGATTCCTGCTGGAAGAAACAGTAGTGAGCTGGAATGGCACTCCATGTGTGTGCTGTCAGCTGTGGGCAGTTTGCCCCTTCTGTAATGTCCCATTGAGTTTGTGAATGTTGCAGCAGGGCTGCATTTCTGCAATGAATAATTATGATCTTGAGGAACATCAGCAAAAAGACGTCATCAAATGAACATAAATCACTTTATGGTGGTTTTAAGTGTGGCTGCTGGTCAGAACTTGCACATAATTCATTCCTTGACTTAAGATCATCACTGGTAGTGATCTAGTTTGTGCTTAGTGTTGCTAAGGTTTGGCTTAGCAACACTAAAATTCTTTCAATTTATCCCCTTTTCAGAGCAGTTTGCCTCAAAACAGTGAATTGGTTTGGATCTCCTCCTGGAAAGTTTGGTAGGGAAATGCTCTCTGCTCTTCTGGAGTAGTGGTCAGCTGTACAGAACAGTATTGCCCTGTGAATGTTCAATAGTCAACATGAGGCTTAAAGCCTAAATCACTTGATTCCTCACCAAGAATTTCTCTCTGGGAAGTAGTATCATCTTTCAATCCAGGCAAGAGTGAGACATTTCCAGACATCTTCCATCAGCATTCATCATGGGAAAGCTTTGCGCTTCTGTATGGGCCAAGGAATCATAGCAAGGTGAGTTCAGCTTAGAAAGGTCATTCCTTTACAACAGGAAATAGAGTGCTTCTGTGTAGCTGCCTTCACTGAAATGTCAGAACCTCTGCAGTCAAGAAAAGTTGTTTAATCAATCAGGTCGTATGTAGCTAGCTTGGCTCTATGGCATGGTTGTTTACCACACCTATGATGCAGGCATCTGTCTCTTTTGCAGTGTGATTTAAATGAAGCTTTTTAAAGATCAGATAAAGATTGGACAAGCAGTGCAATGCAGAGAGCACTGCCACCTGCACAGCAGTGGTGCTTTCCTTGGGCCTGACCCAAGAACGCCTTCAGCAATCCCATTCTTAAAGTAACTATTGCAGAAGACACACAGCGGTGGCTGTTTCACAAAGTACTGCCAATATGCCAACTCAGGCTAGTAGAGGAAGTGTAGAAACTTACCATCTTTTTGCCTTCTAAACTTCTCCCATATCGAATTGTAATTGCTTAAGTTCAAATTCCTTCTTTGTATTTACAAACAGCTGGGAGGCCAAACAGCTCCAGAAATAAGTGAAACAACAGTCACAGTGGATTGCCATGACCATGAAACTTGCATTGGTCAGTATAAATCCTCTCTTACCTCTTTATGTTGAACATATAAAGCTGCTGGTAAAAATCAGTAATTACCTCTTTAAAAACCATTAACTGATACAACAGCAACGTTCACAGCATTTAAAATCATTACTCTTAAGACTGTTCTGAATGCTGGCATTAAGAGTCTCAGATTTGTACTGTCTTAATTTCCTTAGCAGATTACAGTCTGTACAAGACTGAAACTATACTGGATAAACTGTTCTCTGTGGCAAGAGAGTGATGTCCTATAGTGCTAGTCTTGGACAGTAAAGAAACAAATATGTATGCTGATGTATTCTTCCAAAATGTCTCCACCTTAGCATCTCTGCATTGCTTGCTCTTATGTTTAACACAAACTTTTCCTCCTTCCTTTCAGTATCTTTGAAGCACTGTCTGTTACGAGTTGCTAGCACAGGGCTAGGTGCTTATTCTGCTTGCCGAGAGGCTGGGAGTCAAAAACCACTTCAGGGCAGTTCAGCTTTTGTAGAGTAGGGAGCTTTTTTCTTGGCATTGCTTAATGATTCCTGTTTTTGAAAGGCAGACTACTGAGAAGTGACTCGATGCTGCAGAATGAGGAAACAGCCACACAACCCAATTTTACAAGGAACAGCTGTGGGCAAGATAGCAGCCTTAGGTTTGGTTTTGATGTTGTTTATTTGTTTAAACAAGTGGTCTTAAAGCTACTCTCTGTTCCGTAGCTCAGGCCACTCCAGCCACAGTGACAGAACTGCCACAAGCTGTTGCAGGCAAGGCGTTTAGGGAAAGAAGCGTTTATCAAAGGTTTGCTTAGGCAGCATTTCTTTGCAGAGCCCAGCAGAATTGCAGTGAAGTTCAGCGTAAGAGGTCACTAAGTTACTCAAAGAAAATGGTGGTTTTTCCTACACCAAGCCAGAACAACTGTACTTGAGTCTCTCTAATTTTTTAAGGGAAGAGATCAGCACAAAGCCCATAAAACCAGCCAGCTGTAACTTGGGCTGGGCTGTTAGAAGGAAGCTCACATACCATTGTGTTCTGGTGACTTGTAAGTTCTTCACAGAACTAGCTGACAGTCCTGTGGTAGACCATCTACTATAGCAGATGGTCTACATCTCTTTCTCCAAAGTTGTTTTTTTAATAGAAAACTGATCAGACAGCTCCCACAAAGGCACATAAGCCTTCCCTTAACTTAAAGGTCTATTCTAGTGCTTTTTTTTGTAACCTTGAGAAAGTGCCCCTTCTGTCAAGTGAGAGCAGCATAGAACCTCTATCACAGCCATCTCTGAAAGACAACAGGTGACCTTCCCCAAGGAGATGTAAGTGTTGCAGAGCTATTAGCAGTGGCATAGCTGAGACGTGGTCTTTAGGGTGCAGGTGCAGTACAAATTCCCTCTTCAAAAAGCAGAGGGCTCTTCCCTCAGATTATTTTAGTGTAAACAAGAGTTTTTCTAGGCAGAAGGAAGCTGACACCTACACTGGGTAGCAGCGAAGATGAGGAATTAGGATCTACTTGATTTTGCATTGCTAGTGACTTCTGATTCACTTTTGAGGATCATGTTCTCTATACCCATTTTTCCCCCATCTCTCCTGTGTAGCATCAGCAGATTCTATACTTCTCTCTGTCCTGATCATTTCCTGTGCCCAAGCCACACACGCATTACATTCACTTTGACAAATATATCCAGCAGATTTTAAACACTTTATTTAATAAAAGTTAAACATACAAAACTGAAATTAACACACTTTGTATTCATAAAAATCACCTTCTCCCATTATAGGGAAAACTTCTTTCTATGCATGGATTCTAAACTACCGGTTGTAGAGTTTAGCTTGAGTTGTGACTCAGGTAACTGATGGACATCTCCACCAATCAGTGCATCAACAATTGCTGACGTGACCTGATCTAGGTAACAAATTACAAAATGAGCTACATTAACATAATATACAGGGAAAGAACGGTCAGGGTTAATGAACAAGATGCACCCTTTAATCATTTAATGGGGGAAACAGCTGCTGTACTCTTGTCCATTAACTCAGCCCTAGTTTTACAAAAATAATATCTACATTGTATACAGGGCTACCCATTAAGTTCTTCGAACACATTACGGATTCAGAGATGGCACCACTACCGTAAGTGGGAGACAAATAACAGAAGAAAGGCAAATCACATGAAATACGAAAAAGCAAGAGCTTTTACACGTGGCTTCCTGAATAGAACTGAAGGGGCTCAGCAGCACTGTAATACAGCTGAAGTTACAAGGAACACTAGGGCCAGTCAGTTATTTACGGACAGAAACTTGAGGCTAACCTTCACTCACTCACAACTAAGTGGGATCTAGGCATTCATACCTGCTATGCTTCAGTACTACTTTACAAGATGGAGGCAGCCCAGACACAAGATGTTACTGTCTGCTCAAGGTCTGTGACCATACCATCAAAACTCTAAGTTGGAAAACTGCAAGAGGGGAGGTGATGACATTTCCAAAGCATAACCGTCTAGAGTTCTCCCACCTCTAATCCCTGGGGCAAGGGGGGCATTGCTTCAAGTACAGTTCTGTTCCTTGAAACTGAAGTCTCTCTCTTCCTATGTTGTTCTGGTTACATTTCAATAACTTCCTGTTAAAAACTGGTGACTATTAAAGAAAAAAAATATCTCCTCTACTTAACTTTTAGCACAGGAAATTTGGACTGGAATTAAAGTCAGATTTATTGTTTCTAGCACATGAATCATACTTAGTAATAAAAATCACAACAGCCCTGTTCTGCCCTCATTCACAGCTGTACAAATCTATCTGCAGTGGATTTGTAAGGGAGTAATTCAGAACCTCCCTTGTAATTCCACGTGACTTACATGCTACGATGGACTCTTCCTCCCAGTGCTGCAGCAGCTCCGTAACACTGAGCTTGTCACTGAGACCAGCGGACAGCACTGCGACTACGGAAATGAGGGAGGCTTTATATGTGCCATTTTTATACCACCACTTTTCTTAAGGACAAAAAAAGAAAACTTTAGTATCCATACAAATGGAAGATTCTGGAGATCAAACTTCCAGATAACTACTGCTTTTAGCATAAAAGGTAGCAGCAGTTCATGAAAGCATTTACCCACAGAATGTATTTTAATGCAACTACCAAAAACAAATGATGAGGGGAGTCAAATCAATAGTTGGAAATTTAAGGCTCGTATCAGCTGAAGCCAAAGTGATGGTGACAAAATGGACTACTTGCTATGTGCCAACAAATAATTTACTTTTAGAAAAATATAATGATAAAAAGATAAGTGAAAAGCCCTGCAGAGATGAAGTTCGACCTTTTTCCCCTGCTACTGAGGCATCAAATGCCTGACGTTATATTTAGAGGTATCTTGATACTGTGTCATAGGTTTGTCTGCAATTCCACATGTTCCAACTCCAACTTTGCCAGTTACACTCTCTGGGGAAGCAAAAATACTCCGCTTTACCTGCAAATGAAACAGAAAATACCATTTCCGAATGATGACTGATTCGCTTTTAGAAATGGGCAACCATTACTATTTGACGTGTTTCAGAATGCTCAACTTCCTACTCTATAGGCAAGCATGCTTTCCAAAGGCTAACTCACCTCCGACATTATTAGCAGAAGAGACAGGGCTGGGCTGGACTATGCTGGATGTGACCTTTGCCCTTGCAGCCTCAGGTTAAGTCGATAATGAATACAATTGAACAGAGATCACCTTATGAGGAAGCTAAGTGCTTGCAAGGGGGAATTCAGATTGAGCACTATGTCTAGCAGCTCTCTTGGTTGAGCCGTGACACAAATTCAAGCAAAGCTTCAGGATGTCCTTGCTAACTTTTTTGCAGTGTGCTTACTAGTCCACAGCAACTACTTACTGCCACGTGTGCCGCATCATAAACATAAGAGGACTTTGTTGGTTTAGATAGGCCTCAGGATCTTAACTGCAACAAAGGCTGCATTGCAACTCATAGTGAACCCAGTTCTTTGAGGTAAGTGCAAGCTCAGCCTCATGAGAACACCCCGAAGTCACCCAGTGCAAAACTAGGCCATGAAAGTACAAAATAACCAACTGCACACTTCAAATAAGTCACAGTGAACAAACTACCTTTCAAAACACCTTCTTCCCCTCCCCAAGTTACTGCATAGAATTCTGTGATCTTTAACTATTCACATATAGACAGAAAGCAAACAAACCTGGCCTTTTTTGTTTTTAGAATATGCTCTGTTGTTGAACTGTTGCCATTTGACTTTCTGGTCCTCTCGTTCCTGCTCAAGTTCTTTAATTCTCTGAGCTTTTTTCAAAGCTTTCTTCTTTTTATACTCCCGTTGCTGAGCTATCATCTCTTTTCTGGAAGAAAGGAAAAGAAGAGATCCTTTACGTTTGTGTCTCTGTCTTTATATTTGTAGAGTATCCTGTAAGAAACTAAAACCTCTCTAAGAGAAGGGCATGCACAACAGTTTTTCTTAAGTAAATACATAAAACAGAGCTTGTAAATGATGTCACATCCCAGGAGGAAAAAATTCTCTCCATGCTAAAGTGTTACCAATGCTCCTTTATGTATTTTGGGCATAATAATAATGACCACCCGATTAAGACCATACCAAATGCAGCAACCCGTGGGACTGCAGGCGATTTATTTCCAGAACTGGAAATATATCTACTGGCACTTCTACATTTCAGAAGCATTGAGTGTTTGGAAAACGTAACTGGCTTATTTGAGAGAGAAGTCAAAACTTCTCTGAAGGACTAAACCCAGTACTAACCAGTACTGGGCAGGGGCGGAAGGAAAGGAGCACAAGTTATGTCATTGAAGATAAGGAAGTTCACATATAAACCTATGCCAAAACAACATCCCTCAGAGTGACCCCGCAGGGTTCAAGTTCTGAAACTGCACTCCCTTTTTTTTGTTCCCAAAGGCTTTCAAACCTGAAAAACACCTTTAATACTTTTCTTTGTTAGACACAGTGGGCTACTGAGTAAAGCACATCTCCCCAGTGATGGGATCAACAGACAGAGAGGCAGGAGCTTTGCAGTGATAAGTGTACCGAGTTGTGAGCCAGGTAACAAATCTGAGAGCAGCCTGTGGTGGACCTGGGCGGGTAGGCTATCCACAGACATATCTGGTATCTTGAGATAGCATAATCTGAGTAAGACAGAGTCCTGTGGTATCTTACCGGGATACGTAACATACAATGCCAGCCTCAATAACCTGCTGAGCATTGAATGCCACGTTAATTTGTGATCCTTTGTAACAAATACGTGAATGTATCGGTGAAAAGAATTCTAAGATTCTACATTGGCCAATTCTCATAGCTGGGGAGAGAGGGGAAGCAAAGCAGCTGTCAGGCCCGTATATTACTTACTTGGACATGGGTTTGTTGCCACTGTCCTCTTTTGTTTTTCTTCCCTCTTCCACAGGCTTGAGGTTGAACAGCGGTGTAACTTCAGCATTCCCATATCCAGCAAAAGTGACTGCAGCTGTTCCATTCTCCTCATCTATTTCTTCAATCTCAGCTTCATAACACCTGTAAAGATATCATGGCTGTAAGCATGTGAGTAAAGGTTTAATACTCAGCCCATCAACATCTACACTGTCAGCCAGCTAGTGGCATTCAGTAAAAATAATTTGCAAATATCAGCCTTCATTGTCAGGGACAACACAAATCACACCAAGAGGTTGTTCTTAAGGCCAAAAGGACACAAGTACAAAGATTAGGTTCTGTTGTATTTGACCTTAAGAAGCAACGGTCTCAGCAGTTATCAAGACTAATGATTAATGCTTGGGCAGTCTAATGAGAAATCTTGATTTTGTTTCTAATTCTGGCAGGTCATAGGACTGGAAAAAGCCCCAGCAAGACACAGTATTCAAAGGGTACAGCTTTCAGGGAACGCAGGGAGAAGTTTTGGGACACGGTAGTTTGTGACCATAAAGATTTGGTCCCATTTTCTTCCATATGAAGAAGAGTTGAGAAAACCTCAGGCACTAAAAATATTCCTTCTCCAACACTTAGAAAGTTTCAGAAATGAGGAAGTCAGAATGAACTGCTTTGGGTCCCAGAGCTTCAAACGCTCGTGCAGCGGAGACTAAATCCAAAAATCCTACAGCTGCTTTACACGGTCAGTTATTTATAGCCAAAAAATAACATTTTCAATTAAAAACTAATTTCCAATTATTCACACTAATTGGGATACAGCAAACATTTTTTTCTTGATACTGATCAATGACATGAATATGAGATTATGAACCGTATGGCCTGAAACCTTTATGAGACACTGCCATAAAATCAATTAATGAAAGCCTGCCATTTGTGACATTAATAAATGGTCATCCACCAATGCTGCTCTGCTTGTGTAAGGTTAGTAACAAACAGGGCATTTCCAGGAAATGACCCCGCAGCTCTTTGCTTTTTATCTACAGTACTGATCTTTATTAAAGGGGTACCATGAGAGCTAATTCTGTAGTTCCCCCCCAGTTTCTCTGTGCTTATTAGTTGCCCCAGGGGCAGTTCAAGCTGAATGAAAATCTCTTACCATGGAACTATTTCATGTAACGGTTAGAGAAGTTTTCTACACTTACTGTCCATCTTCACTCCATATTGCCATACACCTATCCCCAACCTTCCAGGAGTGACTGGGAAGAGCAGAAGCAGAACTGTCAGAACTTGCAAGAGTTTCCGAAGGTTGCGTAGAAAGGAGATCTTTGGTCAGTTCTATCACTTCCTGAGAAGACAAAAACAACACAAAGAATTTTTCAAGTCCTGCTGCCATTCATATTTTAACATTCACTCATTGCATACCTACAGTGAAGTCCATACGTCTTTTATGTATCTCAGTAAAGATCCCCATGCCTGCCATAAAGTCACCTATGATTTTTATACAGTTTCATTCTAGAGGAGCTGTTTGTCCATAGGCATACAGACACAGCTGGACAGCCTCAAGGGAAAGAAATTAAATCAGTGGTGTGACTTTTTGTATGTGTGGCTGCATGCTTTTGTATACCTGCTGTACGTAACGCTTCTGTTCTGTCTAGCCAGCAGGTACTTCCATCCCTCCCGCACTGGGACGAGCTGACTGCTTTATACGTAGTCATCTCTCAAAGACACAGCTATAATTGCAGCACAGATAAGTAATCAAACGCTGTGCAGTTTATTCAAAAACAGCTGCATTGGCTGAACCGATGCACTCGAAGCCATGGTGGAAGAGGGCTTCCTAGGACTGCCACTCAGAAAGCCCTCTCTTTTCTAAAAAGCACCCTGACGCATATTAAAGAAATAGATTTCTTTAAGTCATTTTAGGTGTTCCTTTTTCTCCACGCTCAGTGACCTCGAGATTTCAGGTCAGGCATTCCCTTACTAATCCGGCAAGTTTTAGGTTGGTTTTAGTTCATGTGCTTAACAAATTTCTCCACTTCCTTTAAACACTATTCATTCAGATGGGAGCACGCAGCCAGCCCTCTCCCCCTGCCTTCCTCCCCACATTATACTCTTACTCCCCAGCACTGAGACCGCTGATTTCGACTAGAATCAAGAACTACTTAGGAGCCAGCATCTAAGAGAACATTTGAACTTCCTGCGTAAGGCAACTCTGCGGTCACAAACAATTTTTCACACCTTAGGAGTATCACAGCGTGAAACACTGACACTCATCCAACTAACAGGAAATACGTCAGTTGAAGGACAGTGACATAGGCAATATTCATCTGAGGGTCAGCGGAGCCTCAATTTTCCTCACAGCTTACTTCAGCTGTGAACTTAAGAAGACTAGCTTGGGAAAAGGTGGTGAAGAAGCTATCCTTCATTCCTCGAGAACATAAAGGATCCTAAGCAGTTCCCAAATAGCAGGTTAACACAACGAACCCTTCTGTACACTTTTATCCCATAACCTACACAACCAGAATGAATGTCCCGTTTGTTTGTTGCAGATGTTAATGTCTTAATTTATCAGCACCTTTCTAACAGAAGCTCTGTTCTTTGTTTTAAGGACTTGTTTGTTTCTACATTTAACAGTAATCACAATGGGTAGCAACCATAAGCACAATGACATGCTGAAAAGTACTTCTATTTAACTTTGGTCTCTATCTTCTGTAGCATTATAGCTGAACCAGAACAGACTCTGGGGTTACCCAGTTTGAGAGAGCTCTTCAGAAAAAACAGGATCAGCATAGTTTTCCCTTCCAGGTGAGAAATCCCAGACTAGCAATCAATACACAGCTAGCTGTGTTCTGAGAATCAAGAGGCGTGGTTTGAAATGGGGGTCATCTCAGCATGTCAAATGCATGTAAATTGGCTACCAGCATTTCAGCTATGCATGCTACCAGCATCAACACAGAAGTGTTGACTTGTTCTTGCCACATTCGGTGGTGGTTTATTATAGAACTCAAAATGGGAGGAGCTGAAAACCAGTCTACCAGGAATTCTTCAAATCTGATGAAGTCATTTAAACATCAAGCAAAAAGTAGCAAACTTTTGGTAACAATCTTCCTGAGGTAGTTCTGTAGCATCCTTAAGGGAACACATTATTCACTGAACGTTTCTGAACCAGAGACTATCACAGCAGCTTAGCCCAGCCAGCTGAGCCGAGCAGCGGGGCGGGCTGCCGTCTCTGTGGCACAGAAGTGTGACCTGCAGGGAATTCCAGTGAGAGTTTGGCAGGGGTTTTCCTCACCGACTGCTCTCTAAAAACTCAGGCAGAACTGTATATTCTAGAGTGCAACACCTGCTAACATCATCTACAGAAGATGATGGCTGTCATCAATTCTACTTCCTGCAAAACGCAAAGTTTGCTGCTTTGCTGTATGGACAATGTCCAAAGAAGCCCTTCAGCGAAACAAAAGGCAAAGAGCAAAGCATTTATACAAGTTTCTTGTAATATTTATTTTAATCCTGTGAATAGGGAACAAGCTCAGCATACAAAACGCAGTAGTGCATCTCTATTTCAAATGCAAAAGGATCTTTCAGTTTCACAGCAAGTCTTCCTGAACAAAAGACTGAACAAAAGCAAAGCCACGTAGTCAGGACACAACTCACTGAACCCGTCTTTACAACTGTTTGGTTGACATATTAAGCCTGCAAAACATTGTCTACGTCATTTGCAAGGTGGAACATATGAATAGCAAACCTTTTGGGGACGAAAGTGTAAACATCTTCCCCATTCTGTGCAGAAAGCTTTTATAAAAAAGTTTGCAAGTTGTCCTTTCACATCAATGATCTCTGCATATCAAAGCCGAGGTCGTGCTGATATCATCCCATATGGGTTTTGCTGTGCATTTTAAAAATATAAAAATATACACATGCTTTTAACAGTGTACAACAAAGGACATTAAGATGATCTATTAAGTGCCCTGTGGGCACCAAGCCTTTATAATTTAAAAGGAATTCTAAAGATCGCTGACTTGAGGCACTGCTCGTATCTTGGTTGATGCATCATTCTTAGTGCTGCTTTTCTATACAGAACAGTGGTTACTCAGTTTTGTACTGGGCACTTTTAACACTTCATGGTGTTAAAGCAATCCACAACAGAAAGGAGGCAGCATCTTGCACTCTCCCATGAGATTTGAACAGTACTACTGTTTTCTTATATGCCAATGTGACTTTATATACACAAGAATCTAAAAGCCCATTCACCAACATCAAATTAGCTGGTGGTCTTTCTGGCACTGAACGGTACCCAAAGCACAGAAATGGTTGTAGCTTTTTACAGGGCAGTATGCTCAAACGTTTAAAGAAACTGCAGGTGGCAAATGGAGGACAATCTGTCTTCCTTTCTTACATAAGTCTTAGCACAACGGAGGGTTAGATGTGCAAGGAATGCAGAAATACACTCTGAAGTTTATATTGTTGCAAATGCACGTAATGAATACACAGATCCTAGATCAAGGATTTGACAAGTCAAGAATAGGCAGAATGGAGTACTGCTGAGCCCACCCATAAGGCTTCAGCATGGCAAAAGCAACGTGAGACAATGGCATGCTTTAACCAATGTGTAATTTTGTCACGTTTAGGAAACTTTGTTGCTGTTCTTTCCCCCCTAAACCAACCCTACCGTAATTCCAACAAGTTATGAGAAAAGAAATGAGTAAACCTACCAAGCCAATATTTCGGTTGCCACGCAGACATCTAGGAAAGGTGAAAAAAACACCAAATACCCATGGGCTGCTCCCACCCTCTCACCTGTAAGTCCTTCTTTAGCTTTAACAAGTCCTCATTGTCAGCGTTCCCAGACAAGGCCGCCTCGACCTGCTGGAGCTGGGCCTTGTAGCTGGCTAACTGCTTGGCCAGGTCTTCTGACATCTGCGGGAAACACACAGCTCAGCACACGGACAATACCGGGCGCGCAGCTTCTTAACCTGCAGTGAGAACTGCTGAAGAGATGACAGCCTGCGCCGGCCCGCTGCCGGCAGGCTCGGGGCAAGACCGATCCCTCCCCCCTCCGAGGCCCGGCCGCGCCGTCCCGCCTGGGTCGTGCGGGGAAGACAGGGCCGGCAAGCAGGCCTAGGCCCAGGCCCGAGCGCGGGCTGCCTCCCAGCGGGTAGCGAGAAGCCGCGGGGCGGCGAGGAAGGACCGGCAAGGACCGAGCAGCCGCTTCTCACCTCGGCGGGCGCTGTGGGGCCCGAGGGCCGGGCCGGGGGCGCCGCGCTGGGAGCCGTCGGGCCGCTACCGCCTGATCGCCGGAGCCGCGGGCCGTACTACGGGGGGAGACGGGAAGTTGGGCGGAGCCGAAGGCCAACGCGCGCCGACCCTCGCGAGAGCGGCCCTGCGGATCACGTGTTTCTGGAGCGCGGCGCTGATTGGTGGAGCGCGTGTGTCACATGAAAGGGGGACTGTGATCGCTGCGCAAGGGAGTAAGATGGGAGGGTGGGGGCGCGCAGGCGTGAATCCGGAGTTGATGTCGGGCGCATGCGCGTGGTTGAGAGTGGCTCTGTGGGGCCGTTGGAGCTGGGCGGGGCTGCGGTATGTGGGGAGCCCGGCGTTCAGGGCGCGGGGATTGAGCTATGTCTGGTAGGGCGGGAGCCCGAGGGAGGTCACGCGCTGTGCCTGGCCGTGCTCGGCTCTTTGCTCCTGCTTCCTGAAGCTCCTCGTCCTCCTTCCCCAGTTGTGTGAAACCGTGGTGGTTAACAGACGCGACCCTGTTCTCCCCGCGCTGCCCTGGCCTGTAGCCGAGGCGCGGCCCGGCAGGGCTGCCTGCAGCCGTAACAGTGTCCCCAGAATCACGAATGCCGCCTTTGGGAGCGGTGTCACAGCGCAGGTCCGGCGGCTCGCATGTCCCAGCGGTTGGCAGCACCCAGCAGTGTTTTCTGGCTGCTCAGTGCTGATCTGAGCTGGCAACGTTTGGTGTCAAACAACGCAGAGCGGTTTTGATATTTGGTCCTGCTAATACTTGCTGCTCTCTTGGAATACACGTAAAAACGTTTTCTGTTTAGACTGTGGTGTTGAAAAGGTGAGCAAACCTGCTGATGTTGAGCATCCGTAAGCACTGCAAGCACACCTGTGAGCTATAAAGCACGTTGCTGTAATTAGTGACAGCTCTGCGTCTTGAAACAAGGAATCCAGTCTGTGTCTGCAGCAACAAAGCCACAGAGGAGCCGTGTGGTGTCAGCACCTCTCTGAGGCAAGTGATGGGAGAAATGTTGCTCAAATAGGCTTGCTCAGTTATCTTTATCCTAAAAAGAGACAGAGGAGAGTCTTTAGCTTTCTTTATTCAAATAAAGTGAGACTCTACTGGGGGCATTTCCCAGTGGGGTTTCTCACATTATCGGAGGACGCAGCCTCCTTTTTATCTCTATCTCCTGGCTATACGGTCCCTCTTCCTTTCCTCATTGGCTGAACTCCTCAGAGGTTACAGGCTTCCCCATTCACCTAATATGTGTTTCCCTTATATGTAACCCCCCTCCATATCATGCGTCGCATATGTAATTATCTCCAAATTTATGCTGTCTTGGGCAGATAAGTTAATATTAATTAGCCTATTAAGCCTACACAGCAAAGTTCATAAGTTGTCGATCAACCTTTGTAACTGAAGCCTTATTCGGTGAGAGTTTACAAAGTGCAGACATCAAGCGGAGAGGAAGCTGCAAGGCTCTGCACAACCCATCTGCAAGGGCACCTTGTTCACAAGCCTCTTTTATCTTGGCAGTGATGTAGCAAAAGAAGAAAGTGTTTGTGGTTGCCTAAGCAGGAACAAGAGTAAGGATTTTGTTTTACTTCTATAAAACATTTTGTTCATGATTAATACTGAAATAATATATACATTCTAGAATCTGGAGCGCTGTGTGATCTGCAGAGTTCTAAGAAGATCCATCAATATTGCTGAATGGCTGGAGAAAGTGCCTTTCTCTCACTGAACAGCTGAAATACCCAGTCTGGGTATCAGTTAAAGGTAGACTGGGAGTGACTTGATTACAATATGTAAATAATTTGGAAGGAAAACAATATGAAGTACTCAAAACACAAAAGCATGGAGAGGCCCAGTTGAATGAAAGCTAGAGATACACAGAATAATGTTAGAAAAATCAGTAAATAAAAGTGATTTACTCTTGCTATGGCAAGAGAGAGGGGATATTTTTTTCTCTTCTTTTCTTCAAATCAGGATAATGCCTTTTTAGAAGCTTTTTCACCACATGGTATCATTTAACCATGTGATTCTACATCTAAGAAAACAACCCAGGACTTGAAACCACCAATCTTTAACTCTTATAATTTGGAGATTTAAATTAAATTAATTAATTACCTCCTTAAAATTGACTTGTCTTCGCCTTGGACTACAGATATTTTTCTGTTCTTGATAAAATGAGGTCTTTCATACTATACAGAGGAGAAACAATAAAATATAGACTTCATGCTTAGAGATTACAGTTCTCAAACAATATGTTTTATAGTTCATGAAATGGTCGGTGTTTGGAGAGTTATCTATTAGCTCTATTTAAAGTAACATATATCCAGTTGCCAAGATTCTGTTCTTCCTGTATTTGTTAAGAGATCAAAAGAAGTTCACACGTGTTTGTGCCATATCTGGGCATTTCTAACTGTACTCAGCACTTTCATGTTTGGGCAGGAGAACTTCCTCTCTTCACAAATCCTTAGGTTTACTGAGCTGTGCATGTGCTGTAGTTTGCTGGGAGGTGTGTTTCCATCAACCAGCTGATGCACGGACGTGCTTTTGGGCTGTCTCTGGCGGTCGTTGTCCAGTAGGTGGTGCTGCTGCTGCACACACGCGTTGAGCCCTAGTAACGAGCATCGCAGGAAACTTCTATCGTCCGACCAAAATTACACCTCTTCTGACATTATTTTTATAATTGGAACTAATAGCAACATATATCGGAACTTATTTGCGAAGACATCTGGATCTGTCCAGTCTTTTGATGTGTGCGTTCCCTAATGTTAAATCCTGAAGCAGTAAAAGGTGAGATGGGAGGTGAGAGCTGAGTGCTCAGCAGGCAGTAATGCAGCAGAAAGTTATACCCGAAGGCTTCGTGTCCTTGTTGTTCAGCTTTATATGGACACATTGCTGTGCTCAGCACAGGGACCCTGTCGTGGGTAAAAATGTGGCTTTTGCAAACAGAACAGCCTTTGTCACAGAAAGTGAAATCTAAATGTAGACCCAAATGGAGATGCTGGAAGCTCTGATAGTTGCCTGGCAGGCTGCCTGCTGGCAGGTATTGTCCTGGTCGCAGGGCAGTATGTCCGGCTTGAAAGTTGGCGGGCGATTCCTTGGGATCAAACTGCCAAGTATCTATTGATGCTTCAATTACAAGCATTGTTTTCCTGAAGATATTTCTGTTTTCCTTTTAGTTGAACTGTGCCTCTGAGCAAAGCTTGCTTTTTTTTTTTTTTTTTTTTTGTGGTTGTTATTGGTTATTTTATTTTGGTTTCTGTTTATTTGTATAACTGTTATCACAGGCAGAGCTATCCAGTTTGTCCATAGATGCAGTTATGTGATATTTGCTATTGCAAGGCATTGCTTTTGTTGCTCCTGCAAAGTTTGGGCTGAATTGTTTTTTCTGCACTGGCAAGACTTTGTAAGCTTCAGCTTAAAAAACTAAATTACAGAGAAAAATGCTGATGGGCTGGGCATGAGATTACAAGTCAACAGGTTGAGAGTTTCCACTCTCTTCATTCTAAATCGTGGACTTCAAATTTCATACAGAAATTCTTCTTGTTTCAAGGATGGTTTGGTTCTTGTTGGCTTTTCTGTTTGTTTGTTTTTGCTGTTACACTCTCCTGAAACTTGGCCTAATTATTGATGTTTGAAATACCTGTTCTAACAGGAGTTTGTTTGTGAAGTGAATTAGGTAAGCATCCACAGCTCTGAACATAATTAAACTCTCTATAACCCCGGTACCCAACCTGAGGTATGGCGCTAAGCAGAGAAACTGAGAGTTCTGACATGTTCTGTACTCTGAATGATTACAGTAATTATGCCCCATCAGTGAAAAGGCCCAGTGACTCAAAGTGAGGGGGAGAGGTGAATCAGAATTGAATGAGGATTAAGAGACAGGGCGGAGCATCGTGGAGATAAGAAGAAAAGGTCAGTATTAGGGAGAACCGACAGAAAGCCTGCATCCATTGGGGCATCACCTGCTCCAGAAAAGCCTGAGGTTCTGGGCTTTCTGTTCAGCTGCTGTTGGCACCTTTGTGAAACCTGACCAAATGGTGGCTCCCGTAGGAAATCACAACCTGCCAGCATGCAGCTGGTCTGTTCAACAGGTCTGCATCAGGCCTACACAACAGGCAGATTGTCAGGTGGTTTTTCAGCTCAACGTGTGCCTCCAGTATGGAGGAATGTGCCACGTCAAGGCGTGACTTCTCTCTGCGAGGCACTCTACCACCTGTGTCAGTGTGCGTGTCAGTGCTGGCTGCCTGGGGCCTTCAGCAGGCTGCTGGAGATGCTGGTTCTGTAGCTCAGGGTGCAGGGAAGGCTGTGGCCAAGATTGCCTCTGTTCACACGAGGTTTGGATGACAGCAAAGCTGAGAAGATGATGGGAGACTGGAAATAGGGAGCAAGGGCCAGCGCAGTGGGTAGAAGAGCCTGGGAGGATTAGAGGAGCCTGAAGCAGTGAGCCAGCAGCGTGGGAGGGTTGGGAAGCAGGAACTCAAGGTTAACATGGGAACAGCGTAGGGGTACTTTGTGTTTATGTGCGGGGAGAGACCTGGGAAGCACGGAACAAGGAGTGCTGCTGTGATGAATGGAGGGATTGGTGTGGGGGGAGGAGACAAAAGCCTGGCAGCAGCGGCCGCTCTGCTCACAGCAGCTCCGCTGTGTGCCAGCAGCCCCTGCTCTGCGCTGGCTCTGACAGCAGTGCCCCCGCGGCTGTGTCTGGGCTGCTGCCCAGAGCCCTCCCACCCCTGCTGGTGCCAGTGCTGCAATGGGCTCCTTGGGTGACTTTGCTTTCATTTTGTTACCCGCTTTGCTTTTTGTCTTTTATTAATGCAAGCACATTATGTTGTGAGAATTAGTATGAAGCAAGCACCTGAAATGCCAGCATGAACCTCGCCTACGTGTCTGTAGTTTGACCACTTCTGCTTGTGTGTTAGGCTACGGTCTTTAATTCCATTATTAAATGCCTTCATCCTCTTCCTCTTAATCTCTGTTCCGTTCAGTACACAGGATTTACAGCAGTCGAGGATGTGTAGTTAAAATAGTAAAAAAAAGATTGTAGTTTTTCAGTTCTGCTTCTCTTTTTGTTGCATTAAAGGAAAGTGAGATGAGAGAAGAAAAAATGAGGTTTGCAAGAGGGCAACAGAGCACCACTACAGAGATCTGAGTTTAGTTTCCTGTGTGGGAATATCTGCGCTGTGTGAACGATGTGGACTTGTGTATAGGAAAAAGAGCAAATTCCACCATGGGACTTGACACTGGAAACTGACTGAAGGAACTCAGATTCAGCTGGAGGTACTTCTGCTGCCAGTGGGGCATGACTGGATTGCCTTCAGGAACTCTGTACATTCCTAGTTATGAAGGATCATCACGTCTTGACCTGCAACAGTTACCGTTCCTGATCCGTGTTCCTTAAGCCATATTGGGTCGTTGTTTTGGGTCATCAAAAACAGAATGAAGTGATTTGAGACAGGATAATTTATCTGTAAAGAGAGTACTATTTATTTGATGTCTCTTCTAAAGTTAATGAGATCAGAACTTTAATTAGTCCCTCAGACACCTTTGGTTATTTGTAGCTTTATTTCTCTGCCCTCCAGTAGAAAAAGGGATAATAAAGTCACATTATATTATGGAAATTAATATTTAAATAATGCTGAGATGCAATACTGATGAGTATCAATGAAGGGCAGTAAGAAAAGGAAGAATTCTCTCTTTAAAATAGAATTTGAGGAGTCCTTGGCAAAGACTTTATCTGAAAGAAAGAAGAGGTGAAAATGTTGAGGTCATTCTGGCAACTTCTGCTGACATTGAACCAGGTTGTGAGCAGAATGAAAGACTACTGGAATCTACTTTGTCTTGCCATGTTTTGCTTCCATGCTGTGAGCCTTGAAGTTGCCCATAGTCAACATTTCTAGGGGTGAACTGTGCTGGGGTTATTTTTGCTGTTTACATTGCACATGAACCTCTAGAGAAACACTGGCTCTTCTATAGTAGCTGCAGAATTCACGTGGACCCATGTAGTTTCTTCACCAACGTGAACAGGTATGGTCTACATAAAATCCCAAATATGCACATCCCTGTTCCAAACTCTTCCATCATTCCTTTTCCTGACAGACTTTGAGACACGTTCTCCTAAGTGAGAGAATTCCTGAAGTATGCATATAGCGGCGAGATGTGGCAACAGCCCATCTTGTTGCAAGAATGGACTTGTTAAATATTCCCTTCTACATCATGTTAGTCACTGCCTGAGCCACAAGACTGCTTTCATGTGGTTTAACATCCTGTTCTTGGTAATGTACACCTGATGCAACGCTTAGGGAAGCTGAAATTCCTGCAGATGTTTCCTCTGAAAATGAAACTGAAATTTCTCTTACGGTAGTTGTTGTGCATGTCACTGCAGCTGTCTCCAAACAAAGTCATTTGGATTCTTGGCAAGCAAAGATCATTATTTAGAGGCTAATAATGAAAGGAGGGTGTCTCACTTGAGCAGTTGAAACTCTCTTTATCAATATTTCCAGTTATATGTCGCTTGAAGGAGAAAAGCATGTGGAGCTGCTGGTTGATATTTCTTCAAATGCTAACTTTCACATTAAAATGTTGCAATATCTATCCTAATATGATGGGGAAACCGAGACGGCAGGTTATCAGGAGCGTACTAAGATACAGCAGCTCTGCAAGCCTAACTAAATGATTCTTGTTCACACAAAGGCATCGACACGTCTAGGCACTGGGATAATTGTATTCATTGTGTGCTGAGCAAAAATATAGGAGCTGTTTGGTTGGTTGCTTTTTTAAAGTTTTACTTTCAAGGTTTTCTCTCACGGGAGACACCCCTCACTTACAAAGGAAATAAATGTGGAGTTGGTTTGTTATGCAGTTTCATATGCTGTATTTTTTCATGCAAGTCTGCATTCCCCATGCTATGCTTCCTTTGGGAGAGAGCTCACCTCTTCAGTGTGCTTGTAGACCCAAAGTCTTTCCAAAGCTTCAGGGCTGCAGGAGGATTTGCAGCTTGGCTTGGTACTTTGTTGATTTAGGGATGGGTGGTGGATTCTAATGAGGTCCCCTGCAATGGGGGTGTTTGTCCTCTTCTTGGTCAAGACTGCTGGCATGTTTTGGTGAGAGGGTCAAACACATTGTTTGATGGCAGCGGACCCTGAACTATTGCCAGCAGAGAGAGCTTAAAATGAAAAGCAGCTGTTGTCATTGGGAACAAGATGATAGTGATTATGGTCAGCGACCATTACAATGGGCATTATCCCTTGTAATAAATTTTCTTGTTATATTCATGGGATTTTTTTTTTTTCCAAGGAAAATAACTCTTGAATTGACAGAAGAAATGGTTGTACCCAACAGTGGGCAAAGTGCTGTCAGAAATTCAAACACATTGCCACTGGAGGAGATCTGAGATTATTTCTGCAGGAGTTCCTGGATCTCTGCTACCACCCTTAGCATGCCAAGTTAATGGAGTAAGTTTCTCTTGTGAATTTGATTTGTAATGACTGTCTGGTTTGATACTATTGCAGTACCTTTTGAATGATTAACTTGGTATCCAATCACACTAATTATTTAGATACAGCCTGCTTTTCTCACAGTTTTTGGGCTTACACCAGGTCAGTAATGTACTGAACGTTTACAGGACAGGTGCTAGCCAGAGCATGTTTAGACCAACACCTGTTCTTGTGGTTGTTAGGGTGATCTGATGTGTAGTTTTTAATTGCATAATGGGAAGACACATTGTTTTACAGCCTGAGGAAGGATGGACAAGGATGGACAACTAATCAGCTAAAGTGCAGCTGAGAGCTGAGCCTTCTGGGTTTTAAGGGTTGGTGGGTTTTTATGCTTGGACTTTTTAAGCATCAGTCTCAGAATGTCCTTGGGATTTGCCCAGCAGGCAAATAAACATGAAAAGCAACATATGGATCCCAGCTGCCTGCGAGCAGTACTGCTCCATGGCTTCAGCACGAGTCACAACACAGCTTTATGTCTAACATTTTTTCCTCTTTCTGCCCTCCCTCCCACACCTGATGAAACTACTTAGCTTTGAAATGTTGGGAGGCCACATACCTGAAGCAGCAGTGGGCTTGTTTAAACATCATTTGCCGGTATTATAGATCCAGATATGACTAATAAGGAAATTTCTTCATTTGGTGTCAGTGGATGACCAATTTGTGCTAGCATGAGGAACAAAGCCAGCACGAGGAGGTTGTGTTGCCCAGGGAGCAGCTCTGTCCCTGGGGTGAGTCAAGATGCTGATGTCTTAAGCCACAGGGAGAAAAAAACAGTAAAAAACTTAAATATCTCTTTTTTTTTGCCTTCTGCCTCTTCCTGGAGGTATCTCCAAGCAGGCTGACGTCCCTGACACCCGTAATGTTAATATTTCTAGATTTAGAGCATTCACAATTTCCCTTCTGTTGTAATAAAGAGAAGAAACTAACTACCAGGTAAACCAGAATAGTGAGTATGGTAAGTATTTATTTCCGTATCCTTAGTTGACTTTTCACAGTAAATTTCTTTTTTGATCACTTGGGATTCAAACGCACATTGTGAAGAGGAGAAGACAGAGACTTGTTTTTCTTCCAGAGTCTGTGTTTCTTTTGGAGCTAGAGAGCAGGCTCAGCATCATTATCATTACCAAATTACTGCACGTTCCGCAATGATATTGACAACAGCAGTGGGAGACATCCGTGCAGCAGAGCCGCTCAGTGCTTGGAGAGTAGCTGTGTGCTCAGCACTGCCCGGGCCCCTGCTGAGATGGGAGGGCAGCGCGTTCGCAGCTGACAAATGCTTTTAGTGGCGTCTTCAATTAAGTCAGTAGATCTTTCCTAATTCCATTTCCTGCTGTACTAAAAACTGCCTACCAGTAGATGATGATGCTTTTCAAACCATGAAACCATCTTAAAAATTTAATCTGGCTAATATGTAAAACCAGTAACAGAATCAGAGCTCAATAAAATATAGACATGGTTTCAGACTAATGTAAAGCAAGATCAAATTAGGCTGTGATATAATTTTAAGGCTAATCTTGAGGGAGCTGTTGTCAGAAACCATGGTTCGGAGTGGTTGAAATATTAGATCAGCCATGCTAATCCTTTCTTTTTTATTTATTTAGTGAACCTCTTGGGAAATACTCCGTCTAGATTTCTTTGGAGCTTCTGAACAGATCTGATCAGGGAAACAGTATTGTTTTTGAAACTCTACAAGTCTCTGTGGACTATTACTATCATCAGCTGTATTAATAATACAGGTGTTTTTAGTATAGAGTGTTCAGTAGCTATTGATTCACTTCTCTTTTGGAGCTAGCCAAGCTTCCAGACAGTATATTTCCATTTGCGTGGTATTAAAACACTCTGTGTGTCTAATAAGAGCAATTATTGACATGTCAATATCCTTAAAGTAGAAACAGGAAGAGAGGAAGGAGAATATGAAATAATAGACGGAAGGAAATTAGGGGTGGTTTAACCTGCAGATGAGGGTTAACAATTTGAGTTCTGCTGCAGGAAGAAATGTAACTTTGAATCAATGTACAGTGCATACAGCATGGACAGACTGAACTAAGTTAAATGCACGTTTGCCTCACAAAAAAAGCAGAATAGCCTTGTGGAGTTGTTTGTTTTCATTAGGCTAATCTGCCTCTGTTTGGATTTGCTTTTGGAGCTGCGAACAGCAGAGCAGCTCAGTGCCATCGCTTGGGCTTAGCTATCTTTGCCTCGATGTGTTTTGCTTTTGTGTATAAAAAAATTTAACCAATTTTTTAACGTATTTTTATTTTGAAGCTGTTCTTGTAATAACATGCTTGTTAAATGCATTCGTAAGTGGTTTTTACTGTATGATTTTTCTCTGTTCCTTCTTTTCCATTATGATGGGCTTCCATTTGAGTTAACTTCAGCTGTGTTACGAGTTCACTTGGTTGGAGACAAAGGACTGAGATGTCCGTTGGGCAGACAGTGAACTGCCCATGGAGAAAGCAACACACAGGTAGCATGAGGATGTGGGCCCCGGTGGAAGGGGCCTGTGTCTTAGTGCCACGTTTGGGGTGTATGTAAAGTTATGCATGGTGCAGAACAGCTGGGTACCTTAGGGTTTTGAAGGCTTACTACACAACTAAACCATTTGGGAGTCCTGTTAATAGTTTTGTGCTGTTGCTTCTACTGTTAGGATTGGTCTTCTGATTTGTGCAAGCCTCTGAAAACAAGAGGACATGCAGCTAACTTGTTTGTGCACCCATATTCAGATTTGGTTCAGGCTTGTGAGGGGAGATAGCTAAGAGAAGCTCGCTGGTGTTCATTTGGTGTTCTGATGTAGGCACCTCTTGTGAGAGAGGGTTTTGCTAGGATTTACGTGAAGATGGTAACTTAAAGCATGGGGCCCTGAGGTAGTGATAGGTATTTGATTTTGTCACTGTTTTTTCTGTTACTTATATCTTACCATTGCTGCACATCTACAGACTGGAAATATCACAAGGTAGAGGGCGGCAGGCGCGTGACTTATGCCATACAGTCAGACTCCTCAGCTGGAGCATATAACGAAAGGAGGGTGCTTGGTTGCTCAGCTAAGTAATTTATTTTACCCGTTGATGCTTAAAATAGTATCGAGGCAGCCTGACGCATGCTCTGCTCTCTTGTGGCCCACATAACATATGTTGATGTGCGAGCTGTGAGCCCTCTGTTCTTCCCTACCGCGTCCTTCCTCCTCGCCTGCTGTCGCAGCCTGACCCTTGCGTTCCCCAGCGCTGCTGGATGGAGCGTGTGTGTGGCACAGCATGGGCTGAGCCATGGGCAGGTGACGCAGAAGGTTCTGAAGCACACAACTTCAGAAAGCTACAACTCACAGGAAGAAATGAGTGTCTATCAGGTAAATATGGCAATGGAAATGAAACTTCGGGACACTTCTACAGACATGACTAATCCTACGCATGCTGTTACTCAGCTAGCGAAGCATATTATCAGGAAAGGTCCCAGAGCTCCTAATTATAAGCTAATAAATGAAAACCTCATGTTTTCTGTAATAAACAGAATCACTGAATCTAATTTTGTCGTCTGTTCCTTTCCCCTTCAAAAAATAAACCACTCAAATGTTTATAGCCATGCAAGAGAGGGAGCATCATCTATAGTAAACGTGTGCTTTGCCTGCAGTTCATGTGGTCCCTCCTGATTCTTGCTGTTTCTCACTTCAAAATCTTTAAACTCCGAGAAGTGATTGACTCCAAATTAATTTGTAAGAGCATCCTTTTGGCTTACTTTGTCATCTATGAGCTGTATGATGACGAAAGCAGTTGTAATTTATCAGGCTTGTATCATCAGTAAGTTGTGTGTGGTGGCTGAGGGTAATTAGAAGCTGACAAAACAAGTAGTCTTTTTGGATGGACTTGGTAACAGAACTTCAAATAAGTACATTATTTAGAGTTTGGTTATTGCATAATTAAAAACAAAATGCAGAACCCAGGCTGGATCCAAACTTGCCATCTGATTTGTTTTAAAATATGAACCAAATCAAGCAGATCCTATCAAAAATTTCTGCAAGGATATTAGGTTTATTACACCTTTCCTTAAATTATTATTTCAGGTCTTCAGTTGGTTTTGAAAGTTAAGTTAACAGCAAAACAAAAATGAGTTAGTCCAAAAATCTCAGAAAAAAAAATCATGGCTTCAAGTTTTCCCTTGGCTTTTTGGCTGCCAACCCCCAAAATTGCAGATGTGAGCTTCCTTTCTCCCTCCTTTTGGTCCAGGTTGTGGCATTCACGCCCAGTTAGTATTTAAGGCTGCATCTTCTGCTGCGGGGCTATTTAAGGTTTATAAACTGCTTGAGTCTCAAGATCTGTGTGTGCGAACATAGCATCTTCTACTCTGGGTGGAATTTACACAAGGATTATTACCTTTTCTTCACATTAATTCTTTCTCCTTTAAACACAGCTAATTCCTTCAGAAATGGAATGTATCCAGCATTGTAGCCTGTTTTGTTCTCTGTCCAGTCAGTGTGACTTTGAGGAATCTGTTTAAGAGAATTTTTAATATTAACAAGGGCCAAATATCCCATTTTCCTGCTGATCCACTTCAGGAGTAGACAAACATCAGCTCAGTCCAAGGGCTGGGTTTGGCCCTTGATGGCTGCTTTAAAAACAGCATTTCCCATGTTCTGTATTATCTTGGTTCTTTATCTGTGGGTAGTGTGAATGGATAGAAATTACTTCTTTTTATATGGTGATAAGTTTGGCTGCTGTGAAAATGTAATTACTTGGAGATTTCTCACTGTAGTTGGAGGCACAGAATTAAGCTTTTGGATGGAGTGTGAACAGCTGATTTGGATTAGTTGACCCTGGAAAATTAAATGCCTCAGGTTGTCTGTTGATTATGAAGAAGTAGTTTATCCTTGGGTCATTTCAGCTGATAGAGGTACAAGGTAAAATTTTACAGAGGAAGTTCTTGCTAAACATGAAACAGGTATGCAGATCCCAGCCTGCTTCATAGTGAACGGGAATCCGTGCATAAAAATGGCATCACTTTCAACAGACCACATTTATAAGCAATAGTTCAAAGGCCAAAGCAAGGGCAGGTTGTTACACTGAGGCTATTCCTATGTAACTAATGGGTATAATAGGTCTGTCTGCATTTCATTTCACTGTCCAGTCTGCAATCAGCCTGGCTTTGCCCAGCAGTGCTATTCATGTTCTTAGCTGAGATGGGGCAGGCTTGTTCTTGGTGTAGGTTTGTGTTCCATCATTTAGGTGCCCACGTGCTTGGCAGAGAAATGCCCTGGCAAAGTAGAAATATGTCAGAAAATATATTTTGAAGAAGCTGAAACATCATGTTGCATAAAGTTGACATATATTCAGTCAGTTTAGCGTGTTTAAAAGCCAAAAAAAAAAAAGTAATTTCAGGTTATTTCTTCCTTCAGAGGTGTCCCTGCCAAGATGGGGCTCCAGCTGGATCAGTTTGGGAAGACAGTACTTCAGAGCCTCAGTGTGCTGCCATGAGTCTGCCCGCCATGCCGACATCTTGCTTGTTTATTCTGCCTCCACCACTCAACAGCAGTTGCTGCATTCACAGCATTCCTCTTTTCAGCCGTGGTTTGTTACAAGATAGGTAAGCTGAAACATATGGCTCAAAGTAGGATTGCTTTGGATAGTGAGGAGATGAGGGGATACGTGGAAATTAACACTTTTACTAGCTCAAGAGCAAATGTCTTTTCTGTTTAGAACATCATGTCATTCTTGCAGTTTGCTGTTTGAATAGTGTGTCATGAGAGTGGCATCTGCCAAATACCAAGCAGGCATTTCAGTTCTTTGTGTCGTCATTCTCTGTGAAATAAATGGAAGGGGTTTGAACGAAAGGCAGTCTTCATGCAGCAGCCTGTCACTTTGCAAAGCAGCTGTGAAATTAATGGGAGTACAAATGAAAAGCAGCTGATAATTAGGCTGCTGGGTGTTTTAGCATTATTATTGTTAATTTTAAATATAAATTAGGTAATCAAGAGAATGCTATCGAGAGGCATATATTTTGTTGGGTTTTTTTTAATATCCTAAGAAGGGCTCCAGCTGTGTGACATGGCAAATTACAGCTCCTGGTAGGAATTTGGTATCAGAAGGGATTCAAGGGTCCTACTGAGCTGAAAGGAAGTGGATTGTGATGGTCAAGATGGTATAGTGAAGCATGATATTTATTTGTAGTAAATAGGCTGTGAAACTTAGTTAAAACTTCTTTTGTCGTTGATCTGATTTGTTGTGTTATTCTGGAACTCCTATCAGGACATGAGGGTGCATGAAAGAGAATGGAGAAGGCACATAGGTATTCCTCAATTTCTGCTATGGTGGGCGTGCTAGATAGAACATTTATCAGTGATTTTGGCTTAAGGATTGTAACACATCATGACAGCAGGCATGTGGAGTCTGTTCTTTCTATGTGTGAGTAATTATTTAATTACCATGCCTCTTGTGTGCAATCCAAAGGAGAGGAGAGCTCTCGGTGTTAATCAGACCATAAGACGTATACCTATATCTGAATTGAAAACCCTAAATCAAGGAGGGGATCAGAACACAACATAACTGATAACAAAATAGCAGTTCTTTACATTCCGAAAGGTTTTACATTAGTACGTGAATTTTCTGAAATTCAGAGTTGAATTTGATTTGATTCACACTTGATTTGCATGCTTGTATTGAACCACGTGACTTGCACATCTCTATGTCAGAAATCAAAGGGAGCACTCATAAAAACATGGGCTTCTTCAGCTCCAAAGCCACTCCTCTTCAGTCGGGGACTTCAGCTCATAATTTATTACACCTCTATTATTTGTGTGATTTTTATTTCCTTTTATACTGGGCATGAGAGAAGCTCTGAAACTTGATTCTGTGGTTATGCTCTCTTGTGGTATCTTGGTGGTAGACTATTGCATGGAGCTAATTTCTCAGTCTAGCTAAGCAGCCTCTGCTGTCTTTCACTGTGGCTGTTCACTGGGCCACGGAACAACATTCTAGATAACACTTTGCTTCCCATAACATCTCTCCAAATCCTGTAGCCTTTTCTACAGTGTTCACAATTAAATGTTAACAATGAGTTGCATGGGAAAATAGTTCTGTGTTACAGCTGAATGTTGTGCCAGGTCAGCAAGTCTGTGAGCGGCTGCCTGCATGTCCTTCCTGTGCCAAAACAACAGGCATTCTCTTTCTAGTCTGTGAAATAAAGAAGTGGCTGAGTGCACCTACTGCTGTGTTTTTTGATTAGGGGAGGGAGATAGCAGTTTGCAAAGCAAAACTGAAATTGCCTGAGAGAGAACATGAGCCTTAATGGTAAGAATCTCCTGCCTTTCACACTGTGCTTAGGAGGAGCAAGACTTCATTATCTTTGGTGCTTCTTTTGCTGTTTTGGGGTGCAGCAGTAACATCTGAAGTGCCAAATCAGGGACACTGCTTTTACAGCTCTGCCTGAGATAAGGGTATGTAAAAATGGAGATTAATTCTTTGAGATATGCCCTGCTTCAGCTGTGAATATAGCCCATGCTTCCTAATGATGGATCTGATTTGGCATGTGAATGTAGCACTGAGTGACAGCTCTGTACTGAACACTGTCCAGATGGTGAGCTCTTGTAGAGCTTTTCTCTCTCATTCCTCACAGACCTACTTATTAGGTTATTTTGTGTCCTCACGTGATCAGGCACAAGAACACGTGCCGACTGACAGCAAGGTGAGGGACAGAAGAAGTAGTTCTGCAAGTGGAGGAAAAAGACACTGAATGTTACTGTCATTCTCAGATATCTGCCAGAGGTCACTGTCAGAAGCAGGATCCCTGTGTAGCTGATCTTGGTCTGTTGTGACTGAAGCAGAGGTGCTGGCATGAAGACGTACATCACATCATGAGCTGGAGAAAGGGAAAAAGGAGTGAGGTGGCAGAGTGCTGAGGAAGGGCAATGTGTCAATTAAGGTGTGAACTGGGGAAAAAAGGAGAGCTGTGAGGGACATTGATCAAATAACATAAAGCTTAGGAAAAGAACATAGAGACAGCGAGGCCATGGAAGTGACAGATCTGCCTAACAACCTAAGAACTATCTAAGGCTAGTTCTGTCAGCAGCCTATTGTGGCTGGGTAATGCAGAAGTACATCCTTTTGTTGCCTAATATTGATTGAGCTATTGTACACGTAATCTTCTTTCCACTACGGTACTGCAAATTATGCGTATGTCCCAGGTTCATGCTTGGTACAGGACACTATGCAGAATGTCTTATGAGCATGTAAGGCTAACAGGCAGCTTCAGTCCAAAGCACTGCTCTTTATGTGGCGCAAAGTAATAGCTGCTGTTGTAAAACCTAGTAGAGTCTGTGACCTGCCGATCTGTTTCTCCAGTGCTAACCTAATAGCTAAAGTAACCCAGTAGGATCTTCAGGCAAGGTGCTCCAGAATTGATATGGAAATGCTGAAGAGTCAGAACCTTATTTCCCTTTGTTCATCTTCCAGGCCTCATGCTACTTGGCTCGATGCCATAAGGAAGAATGCTAGTGCTAATGCAAGGATGGAGATCCAGGAGGATAAAACCTTTGCTCTATCAGAGATTCTCTTTGTCAAGTGATAGAGGCTTGTTCAACTAGTTGTACAGCAGGATCATGCTCTACTGAAGTGGTTTCTTTTCCATCAATGGTTAATTGTTATCCTTAAGAGCATAACAAAACCATAACACCTCAGATGTTACTTGCTGGTGGCATGACAGATGCTGTTGCTGTTGTAATCAGCATGACATGCAGGGGTGGTGCTAGTTCACTAAAATTAGAAAGAACTGAAGGCTCACCCTAAAGTACAAACATTGTTATTATGTGACTTGCTTGTTTTTGTCATTTAGCTAACAATTGTCCCATCAGAATAGGGATAATGCATGGCAGATGAAGAACGGTGATTTTATTGAACTCTCCACGCAGGTGACTCATGTTTTGCTCTATTTGCTTTTTTTTTTTTGGTCAATTTAATTTATTGTAAAAGACCAACTGCTATCCTCAAAGGCATGCCGGGGAAATAAATGTGAAAGCACACAAAATGCCACAGAAATCTTCAGTTCTGGATTGTTTCAAAATCAAAACTGTTTCACTCAGATACAGATATTCCTGCTGGCTTGGTTTGAAAAGTTAACTTTACCTCCACTTTACCTTAACTTTACCTTTAACTTTACCAATTCACTCTCACCTATGATGGAAGACATTCAGCACCTCCATTTTTCTGCTTTCCCATTCTCAGTGAGTAAGTCCAGTGTTTCTTTGGTTAATTAAAGTTTACTGCAGGAGGAGCAGGAGTGGGTTGAGAGCACTGATGAAGAGATGACTAACAAAGTAATAGGCATGTGATTAGAGTGTGGGCTGCCAGGCACAGATTAGCCCTCCCTGGACTCTGCTTTTATCTTAACTCCATGTTTTGAAATAATTCCGTGTTAATAATATATAGAATTTCTATCCCATCTAGCTTATCACATTAGAGTGAACTAGACAAAATGACTCAATTTCAAAGGCTCTGATTCAGCTCAGACTGCAGCTACTCACTTGAAATATGAAGTTAGGTGCCTGACTCCTCTTTTGTTTCTTACAGGTTCTCACTCTGTGGGAAGTCTAAGGGGGTGCGAGTTGGTCAGAGTGGAAAATTAAGGTGACATTATAAAGCCTCCTCATGAAATGCATCGGTGACAGTCACGTCTCAAAACTCCATGTGAACTGACAGCCAATGGAGAGTGGGGAGTATGTGGAGGTTTGACTTGTGGATAAATCATGAAGAGAAAAATAAAACTTTTCCCAGAGGGAGAGCTGCCACGTATGCTTGCAAAGAAGGTTGTTTATTTGCTCCCCACAGTGTTTTTTACAGTTACTTGAAAATGTGGGTTTTTTCCAGTTCTTTTTCTTCGTAAGTAAGAAATCTTGTTTGATTAGTAACACATACCTGATGCAAAAGAACAGAAAGACTTGCTTTAAACATGCCACATTAACGTTTCCTGCTGGTACTCATATCTTCTTCCCCCTATGTAACTAATATCCCATGAGTCTAATACTGAGGCATTAGCTTAACTGCTGTGCAGTTAACAAAATACTGACTTGGGGAAAGTACTGACACGCAGAGAGAATAGAGGGATGTTCATTCACTTCTGCCCCAACTCCTACATCTGCTGTTATGACTATGGGGAGGAAAACATATATGATGGGAAGAGAGAGCATAGAAGCTGTAGGTAATTGAGAACATGACAGGGAAGGCAAGGAAGAAATAAAGAAGAGCTGATGTCAATGGCTTGCGGATGACATGGATGCTTCTTCAGAGATGACTACCATAAAATGCAGTGCTCATTCCATCAGACAGTGGAGACAGCGTCATCCAAGTTGCTTGACTAGCTGTTCTTAAATAACATACTTGAAATTTGAACGTTGACAGCTGGGAAAAAACAGAACAAAACTCTTGACCATGAAATACAGAAGAAAAGGAACTTGAATCACTGAATATGGTACTAATACATTATTTGTGGAATCTTAGAAAAACAGGAGAGGAAAAAAAGGAGAGAAGGAGGAGGAAACTTCAGTTTCCCAGAGAGTTCAATAAAGATTCAGTTTGTTGCTTCTCTCTGAGCTCAGCTCACTGTGGCCCTGCTGGTTCTTGGGAGCTTTCTGCCAGAGAGTGCAAAGTCATCATTCCACCTGCTGTGGACATACAGGAACTGTCAGGGGGCTGCCACTGCATTGCTGTCTCACTTGACAGTAGTGGAAGAACCCGAATAACTTAAGCCAGTAAGTGGATAGTACTTCTGAATAATTCTTTTTTAATTGCTGCTTAAGACAGCTGCGACAATCTGCATGTCTTTGAGCACTCTGTTGGATGGTGATGTATCCAACTAGTCTTAATGAACTGGCAATTGTTTTCTTCTTACACATAATGTTGGTTTACTTCTTTGATTTTAAAATTGTTAAAGGTGTTCATTTGTAATCCACTTAAAGCTGCCAACTGGATATTTGTTTTAGAAAAACTTACAAGTTAAAATGGTGTCTTAATCAGTTTTCTTGGCAAAGAACTTAATGATGCTCTGCTTAAAGCCAAAACCAAACCAAAACAAAAATGTGCTCTTTATGATGCGAAGTGAAGAAGAGAACCTTCATGCCATAATGACAGATGGGTAAATTTGCACATTAGCTGAATAGTATGTACAATTTGTTGTCTCTTCAGATATTTTTCTATACATAAAAACAAAGTAAGTTTCAGAAATACCAAATCTGATAAAGTCATTCTTGAGCTAGAAGTGATCTTCCGGGTGCTCAAGGAAGTCAACGCATTGTATGTGTCTTGTTCAATTCAGCGTGAAGCCCTTGAAATTGGTAATGGCAACATGAGCCCCACTCTCCTGTTTCAATTCTTATTTCACCTAAATGTGGGATTTAGGAGGGATGACTAGATCAGTGGGTGTTGAGCACTGTGATGCTCTTCTTTTATTTATCTTGATAGAAGTTGGAGCTTGAATGACCATGGTGAGAAGGTGTTTTCTGAGTGGCTCCAAACCCCTTATTCTTGACCAAGCGTAGAGAGGTCGCAGCCTTAGGTTTTAGATAACTCGAGGGAAAAGATTGCTTGGGCTGTTGTTTGTAAGTCTGAATTCAGCAATGAAAACCTGTTAGACTGTCTGAAATGCTTTCTTCTTCTTTTTTTTCTTTTCCCCTAAATTGATCTGAAGCCCCCAGTGGTCTCATTTTGATCTGGAAGCCAGCAGATGAGTATAAAAAAAAAAAAAAAAAAGGAAAAGAAAAAGAAAAGAAAAAGATGGTAAGGGAGGATATACTATCTAACATGGAGTTCAAATTGCAGCTTTCAAAATGAGCTTGAAACAAAAAAAGGAACTTCTTAAAACAGATCATTTGGCTGTGGTTTCGCTTTTTATGGCAGTGCTGCTGAAGTCATCTTAACCAGCTTCCATGTCTGTTTCCCCATGCTGCTAGCACAGCAAAAGTTAACCTATTTTTTTTGCATCTGGTTCAGTTGCCCATTCTGGTTGCCAGTGTGGGTGTCCAACAGCCATGCCAGCTCCCTGATGGGAATGACGTGGAATGTAGACTGCTACTAAGGAAGTTCTTGGGGAACCACATTCACAGCAGCTTTTAAGCAGTAACTCACTGCTGTAACGGTCCTGGTTTTGGCCATCCCAGTGACTGAGTCATTGGCCTGCTTGGAACAAGGAAGAGAAGCAATTCCTGGCACACGTTTATCAACAGGCAGCTGTGGAGACAGGTGGCACGAGCTCCCTGTTTCTCTAACGCTTTGATATCGCCTTGGAGCTCCAGCCACCAAGTACAACCTATGTGGCAGGCACTGACCTGCAAATGAAACTGCTCTTCTTTGCAGCTGACCTGCCGGGTTTCCATGATCTCTGGAAGTTGCAACATGATCAGGAGCTTAGCAAGTAGCTAGGTTCAGTTTCATTTGCTAGGCTCCCAACTTAATGCTCTCTTGTGATATTTCGTATTCAGTTTGGGCTCTGAAATGAATGCTGCTTTGCTTAATGGCAGTGAACATGAAACCATCTATTTGTCTATGCAGCTGTCTGCAAAGGTGTCAATTTTGGTTGTCATTTTTAATGTCGGTGTTTGTGCAGTTTTGAAACCTGCTGGTCTCGGTGTGTTACGTTACACGGCAGTAAAATCCCATTGAGAGAAAACTGAAAAGATTACCAGTGATATCACCAAAGGAGGCAACGAAGCGGCTCATACAGACAAGTGAGAAGAGCTGAAAGTTGTTTTCAAACTTCCCTTGTCCTGTGTGGGGTGGGTGACGGGGGAGGACCCGCTATTTGCAGATGGCAGAATGATTCATCACTTAATGGAACCTTAATGCTGGCAAGGGAAGATGTCATTAACTGTGCCGAATCTCTGTGTGATCTGCACATTTGGTCTAGAGCATAGCATGCATCTGTGCACTCATTCCGCCTGCTGCTCACCGAGTTCCTCTCTCACTCCTCTGCATGCACGTCAGAAGTTGCTTGAGATAAGCTCTAGATTTATGGGCAAGTGACTTTAATGGTAAAGTGCTCTCATCTGCTAGGATGACGAAGGGCTACTCCTTGCTTATTAATAGTGACTTAAGAGACAAATGGCTGGTTAATCTGTGGTAAGAAACACAAGACTGACGTGCACTGACTGCACACTGTAGTACTTGGGCAGCGGCTTTTCCCATGGCCACTGCTGTGGGACAGTCTGCTACTTTACTGATGGGAAGTTGCATGGGGGGAAAAAAAGCATTAAACTTCAGATGAACCAGGCTTTCACAGAAGGTAACATTTGTTTTCAGGTTCCTGGTTGGTTGTTGTCCAAGAAGATAACTGAGGTTCTAAGTTATAATGCTTAGACTGCACTGTTTTAAAGACGATACTATTAAGAGGAGGAATGTGTTTAAAAATACAAGCAAGCAAAACAAGCAAAAAAAGCCACGCACACACACACACACACACATACATACTCACACACACAAAATTAAAAAAGAAAAGAAAAAAAGGAAGACTCCCTGTTTCTGTTGTTCATATGGAGAAGCTGAAGTTCTTCAGCTGGAGAGCTCCGTATGTCTGCGTCAGTCAGCCGAGTGACTCAGCGTTGTGATGCTAATGTAGGTCTGACTGGATTGGAAGCCTAAATATATATAACAGAAAAACTCAGCATAGCTTAGTTTGAGAGAAGTGAGTAATTTTTGTTTCCTAACGCATAACCCAATTTAAACCCTTTTATCTTTCACCATTGTATTTCTCTCCTGTTTCCCTGCTCTTGCGTGCTTCGGCATGCTACCTCAGAAATAACAGATCCTCTCTTTTTTGTAGCAAATAATTGGTTTTCTTTCTGAAAATCTGAGCACTTATCTGCACAGTATTCCTAAATAAATGTAAGGGAAGTCCTTGCTGATTTTAGAAAAATTGTACCTCCTTCAGTTTAACTCCTTTTACCTGGAAAGCAAATCTTCGAAGTTGGTAAATCACAGCAGTCATTTCTTTATTCTGGATTAAGTTCAAATACCAGCTTGTCTTTAAGACTCACCTGTCTTAATCTAAATAAACTTCCAGCGGTAGGAAGGTGTTGCCTTTCTTTGGCATTGTTTGAAATGATAAGAGCAAGAATGTAACTAATCACCCTTATTGTAGAATTAATCGCACAGAGCTGAGATTTGCTTCCTTTGGCCAGCCAACCTACCTGCTTGGTGTACTCCCTGTATCACAGACAGATACTGTGATTCATAACAGGGGACAGAACAGTGGTAGGAATGATAACAAGTGTTGAACAGCACAGATTTGTACAGTGTCGCATCTAAAAGGCTTATATATCTCCTCTTTGTCTTCCAGTCTACTGCTAGAGATAATATATCTGAAGACCACGTAATGTATCCCATAGGGGAAGTTTGCTGGCAGTGTTTCCCCATAGTGAACTCTCAGATTTGGATATGCCTCTGATATATTTGCTCTCACACAGTTGTGTGGTGGGCAATATTATGCTGGCAAGGAACATGTGCTACAAAGCCTCTGCTGTGTTGCAGCTTGTAATACTGCAGTGCGCTGGCAGAAACAGCCCCTGAGAACATGTTGCCTTGGATGGCACAGCCATACTCAGCTGCCAGTTGTGCAGCCCCGATAATGGTAGGAGATTTTTCTAATACTATCCTTCAACAATCTGGGGTAAGTAAATCTTTAATTGTCTCCTGGAGAGTTGTACTTGAAAGTGGAGGGGAAGGAAACCCTTCGGTTAAAGTAAAAAAAAAAATCTTGTAAATAATCTTCCAGCAAGCACCTCTGTGCCATGCAGGCAATGAGGCTGGCGGTGATAACGTGACATAATTCTCCCAGTGTGCATAGTAGGGGAGTATCTTATCAGTACCTAGCGCTGAAGTATTACTTGGATGTGTTTTCTTGGGTTGTACTCACGTGATTACAAAAGTAACTTACCAGCAAATAAGTTTGCTTTGTGCAACACTGTTTTTTAGTATTTTATTAGCAAAAAAGCTTTTTACAAAAACTGAGAAATTCTTGCAAAACAGTGGAGATAAAACATCAGTTTAGGCACAGCTTAATGGATCGCAGCAGGGACTAGCAGGTTTGGGGTAGCTGGAAGCAGGAAGGGTCTTGGCTGTCCCGTGGAATAAGCTGCCTGTACCCATGGTATGTCAGGAATGTACCCGTAGTGGTCTTAGCATGACAGCACAGGCTCTCCCTTGACTCACTTTATCACCTGACAAGAAGTGAAAGGGACCAGAAATTCAGATTCCAGCTTAAGCAAATAGGAAGAAGTTAGTACGTGTCCAAACAAGCTGTCAGCACGGGATATCAGCTTGGAGGCCTTGTGGGCAGTCAGACATCAGTTGTCCTGTCTCGGCTTCGGCTGAGATAACTGGGTTCTAGTTTGGTACCTTCTGGGAGCAGCTGGGCAAGCTGGCCAGATCTTCTTTCTGCTGCAAGAGGGCAGTCTGATTTCTTTGTTCCCTGCGTTCTCAGTCACCTTGCTGAATTGTGTAACTGGAAAGGAGGTAGGGGGAAAAATTGTGGCTTGCTGTAATGTATTTTATATGTAATATGTTGCAGTGTAGTATATCTGTTGTTATATGCAATACAAAAAAAATAAATAAATCAACTCGCCCAACAATGGAATGTGAGCAATTCTCTCCTATTACCCAGAATCAGTCAGCTCAGGAGCTGGTTATGTGTAATGCACCAGTCATAAAGCAGTGGGAGTATGTTAAAAATCAGGGAATGGAGTGAAAGGGGGGCTGGGAGGTAGTCTTGGAAATGAGTAGTCCTCTCCCACTCAGCAAGGCAGTTCCATTATCTGAATTAGTATAAAAATACCCACCCACCCCAAGGAATGCAATGAGTCGCTCCCTCCATGCCAAATATCTCTGATTGAGAGTAATTACTTGCTTTTGACAGAGCCCAGCATGGATCTGCATGGAGTGTTTGAGTAGGAGGTGAAAAATCAGCAGCTAATGTGATGGCTTCTGTTTTTGTTTTATTTATTCTGAAACTGTTTTCCAAGCCCAAATAGCAGCCTGCCAGGGAAGGTGTGTCTCTGCTTGGGGTTCATTATAGTTGTTATCTAGCAACATGTCTCTGGCTAATTGCACTTGGTTTGTGAGTGACAGCCTTTGATTGGACAGCATACTTCCCCCTCCTGGGGAGGGGGATACTTTTCAGGTCACAGATTAAGTCATTCCTAGATAACAATTTCATGGCATGTTATGGCAGCGCATGCTTGGACTAAAGACTACCACCACTTAACTCTCTCAGGTCCTTCCACACATCTGCTGGAAACATGAGACAGGGCTTACATCTGGTGGCTGATTATCTGCCATTTTATAGCAGCGTGAGGACCTACATTTGCCACTTCAAGTTCACTTCTAATAAGAGCTAGGTATAGAGTTCAGTGACTTCATGCAGTGATTTCCAAGTTGTCATTACTAGGAGACTTCCACCCCACTTCCATGCAGAAACAGTAGAGTAGAGAGCTACAAGATGAGGCATTTTAAAGAGCAACTCGTCTGAGCAGCCTACAGCTTCTGGGTAAAATCTCAAGAAAAGTAAGGGCTCTTACAAAAAATCTGCTATCAATAATAATCGAAGCATCACCCTTTGTCATGCAGTCTGTTGGACATTTCTGACCCTATGCCAATTCTGACACTGAGCATGGAGCATCAAAGGCCAATGTGTTCATTCATTAGCAGCTTTTGGTCTGCAGGTCTTAACTGAGGCCCGTGTTTAGGAAACAATTTGAGGAACGTACCATTCCTGTAGTGTTCTGTATTTGCTATTTGAGTTGGGTTGCTTAAGGAGAATGCACAGCACTTTGCTGTCTGATGGGTTTCAGTTATCATCTGCAACACTTAACAAACACAGCATCTCTCTGCTTGCCCTGGCATTTTTCATAGCTCTCATTTTGCACTACCCCTAATGTGGGATAACAACACGGATAGCTTGCCATCAGTATTTACATTCACACTGGAAGACTTTCTTGGCCGCGCAGAGTGCCTCAGCTCTCCCAGCTGAGCACAACATTTAACATGAGAGTGTTTTTTATGAATCTGGTTTGAAACGTATCAGCTCTTGTAACGATGTGGAATTCTTGCTTCCATTTCGTTAGAAGAAAGAGAACTGAGACTGGTTAAATATCTTCAAATGATGCATCTCTTAAGAGATGAAAAAATACAGTTGTTAGAGACAACTGCTTTAAAATTCCTACCTAAAGTCATAGTCTCTCATTTGTAAGGCTCACAGCATTTGTCAGCAGTGTAATAGCAAAGACAGCAATGATGGGTTGTTCCTGGTTTCCTCAAATGAAAACAAGAGAGTGATTTGAGCCATGATGAGACGATTAGCAGTTGCTTGAAAAACAGAGTTTTCCCTGAACTTTAGTGAGGAAATGCCTCCACCTGGTTCCTTGGGAACCGTCAGGTTTTTCTAATAGAGGAGAGGCCTTAGGATACCCTTTGGTCAGCTGGGTCTCTTCTGCAGCTCAGTCACTTCTAACCTTCCTTTTCTGGTGTATCATTTGTTAGAGGCAGGCCAGCTGTTCTGAAAAGTCAAAGGGGAGTCAAATCTTTCTTCCTGGAGAGTATATGAGCTAGGAGGAGGCAAGAGAGGAAGGAAAGGGGGGGACACAACTGGTCTCTTCATTGCTTTTCTTTATTTCTGTTTTTAATAGAGCTATAAATGTCACTTCCCTCCTAATGTATCTGGAGAGCGAAGCACTCCTTCTACTGAAAAGGTTCATATGACTCCAGCAGTAAGTTTTTGTGCCGTACTCCCTTCTCTATTCTTGAAGGAAGCACCTAAGGGCAGGATAGATAGCTGTGCGTATCCCTTTCTTGATACAGAAAGCCTGATTTTTGAATGCCTCCTGTTGGTTATCTTTGTTTGTTTTGCCTTTTATTTTGGTTTAAAGATCATCTAAAATCACATAGTGGCCTTTATCAAGGCTGTAAATAGGCAGGGTTCTGCCTCATACAAAGTTCTTATCTTTCTTTCTTCCCCTGCCATATCTCCTTAGCTGGTTGTCTTAGGGCAGAAAATGAATAAATTAATGAATGAATGGATGCATTCTTTCTTGACTTTCCTGGAAGGTTCCTCAGGTTAACATACTTAGTGTAGGAGGAAAACTGGCTTTGTGTTTGTCCTTGGACTGCTTTGCGAGTAAAACAGAATTCAGCTCATGGGGATGTCAGTCAATTTTGCTTCCTTTCACTTGCATGGAATTCACTTAGCTTTCTTTACAGAAGTATTCATGATGCTGTAATTATTTTTTCTTGTGTAGCTCAAAACGCTCTGTTGAACAGAGCTCTGAATGTAAGGGTTTAAACAGGCTTTGAGGCAAATGATACTACAAATGCTTAGAAAAGCATCTTCAAATCTACATAATGCTTTGTGTAGCTATGACTTTTCTTCCCTTGCACACCTACATCTGTTGTGTTATGTAGTATCTTGCTAATGAACTGTTGGGTGGACTGGAGCTGTGCTGTCTTTAGAGGTATGCTACAGAAATAGAACAATTTGGTGGTTCTGTCCATCAGGATGCTGGCTCATCTTAAGGATTTATCTACCTTTATTTGTTTCAGGGGAATCTATGATTTCAACTGCAATATGATAGGTAGCAGAGCTTACCACCAGCTCGCATACTTTTGTAAACATCACATAAATAGGTATGAGATAGGGAACTGGAACACATGTAGGTGATACTGGTAAAAATACAGCTGAAGAAATACACAATTCACAGCCTCTTGCTTTCCATGGCTGTGATGGGCATTGTTGTCTATAGACAGTGATGCCCTGTCTGCTAGAATGATATTTAAATTCAATGCTCTCTTAACACCTGAGCAGCTTCTAAAGTAAAGGAGGACCAAATGAGAACTTGGGGATTAATTTTGGCAGAACAATGCCTGTTTTAACCTACTGTGTGTATTGACCTTATCTTTGCAACACCATACCTGAGGGTGAGGAGTGTTTGGAGTCTGGTATAAATATCATGCCTTGAACTTGAATGCAGTGGCAATTGCATGTCTGAAACATGAAGATGTTTTGCACAAAGTGACATTGTTATAAGCTAATGCTCAGGTATCCAAGCAAGACAGCTGGCATTTGTTTCTGACCAGGCCAGATACAGGGAGGAAAAATGCTTCAAAAACATAACTGAAATCTGTCAAGCTGAAGGGATAAAGCTGGGTGTATGAGACTACTTTCCTCTTTTGCTGAACTGAATTTCTCCTGAGTCGATTCATCTTCCTTATAAATGGGACAACTCCAGACTTTTGTTAGCTATTTTGTGCTTACATCACACCTGAATACAACCTGTTGTTCCTTCAGGAGGAGAAAATGTGAAGCCATATCTTCATAACCTGAGTGTCAGAATTCAGCATCCTTTCTCCACAACCATCATCCACCCATAAGATGTCGCTTTCTGTCCTGTTAGGTTATTCTTTCTTTTATAAGGAAAGTTTTTGCAGTTTCTTTTAGCTGCAAGAATTCTTGTCAGTAAGTATATTTCACATCCTGAGGCAGTCAGTTATGCCCACAGAAGATGCTTATGAGTTCAGTGTTAGTGACGAATTCTGGCTGTCACCCCTTGATCAATAGCTTTGTGAAAAGATCTGGACTTCTTCAATAGGATCAGAGTAGGTGAATAGTACTTCCTATATCCTGTTAATCTATGTAATTTCATCAGTGCTTTATCTGCTTTCTCATGTGATGAAAGTAAAGAATTTCGCTAACAACAGTAATCTGCTAATAGGACTTCTACTAGGGCCTGTATTTAAGAGCCTCAAGCTGTTCTACGCTGTTTCTTCCCTTTCATAGTCGACTGCTGAAGACAGTGGAGATGTCTCACTTTCTCATCTTCATGCAGAGAGGAAGATGTCATTTATGTGAATGTGATATCAGTCATTAATGCAAATAGAAAATTGTATTGGCCCCTTTGAAATAGATTTATTTTGCCTTCATTGGGTTGGGGCTTTGCAGAGAGCTGGGTTTCAGAGAGGACAACCGTACTTACTGAATGAAACTGGCATTCCTAGTGTTCCTCCAAAAATGAAGTTGCCATTGCAGATAACAATTACATAGTAGACCTAAACACAAAATGGTAAGTTTTGTGAATTTAATTTGTGTATTTGAATTTGTCTGGTACTCAGGCTGTCTCTGACCAGAAAATTAGGTATTTTGTGGGAGAACTGAATAAAGAAATGCAAGCAAGCGTTTAGTGAAACTTGAGGAGAATTTGGGTCCCGGGACGGCTTTAGTATTTTCAAGATTTAACATACATGGCTGTGATTTCTAATGGAAAAAAAAACTTTTCTTTGTGCAGATAAGTATTAATTTCCTTTAAAACTGAGAACAGATTGGTGGATATGCTGAAAGCATGAGAGAAAATGGAACAGAGTTCAGCTTAACCGGTCTAAGAGTGGCACAGCACTGAGCCTTGGCTTGGTAAACCTGAGTTCCATGCCCTGCACTGTCACTGGGGACATTGTCTGGTCACCCAGCAGTTCAGTGTACTCTGTGATGGGAGTGATATGACTTCCCAGCTCAGTGGTGCTTGTGATGGTAATTACTTGTAAAGATTATGAGATGGCAGAGCTGGGTAAATGTTGCACAAATGCTCTGACAAATAGAAATGACTGTACAGTGACGGTGCAGCAGCAGCTTTTTGTCTCTCTCACATTGCTCCAACTCCAGCACAAGCAGAGGTGGAAAATTGTTTCCAGAGGCACCACGGAGAGTCATGAACTGAGCAGCAAGTAGGCAGGCTGGTGGAATATCAGTCATGTCAACTATAGTCAATGTATGTGATCTCATCAAAAGCGGCATTTCTTTTTGATTGTTTTCCAAATCATGGTTTCAGTTTTTAATTGCGACAGTCAGTGCAAATAAACATGAGTCTATGCTGTTTCTCTTTCCTTTTTTTCCCCACTTGTACAGGAAAGGCCTGAAAATACTGAATGCAACTGAGCTTTTCCCTCTAGTGAATGTCTACAGAGAGGCAAGAAGTCAAGCAGCAGTGCAATTTGAGTTTGTGTTGTGTGGCTCCTAATACTACCTAGGAGTTGAATTGATTCTGTAGCCTGTGGAATGACAAACAGGTAGCCAAGGGAACGGAGTATGGATATTGCTCTAGAGGGATGCTCGAGAGGTTTTAGAGCAAGATCACTGCTATCAGGCTCCCTTGCATAGCATGACCACACTGCTTAGACAGGTGTATTACTCAGTACCACTTTTCTTATATCCATAGCAGAGATTACTTTAGTATTCCTTCTTTATCTTTGCAGGCTTTCTGAGCCTCTCACCATCTTCTTTCTCGTGTTTTAACTGCATATGAAAAATAGACATGTTTAGGAGTAAAATTGTTATGAAAGTCTCAGTGAAATTACTGTAATTTGTTACTGTAAACAGATGATCTGTATGTCTTCAATTTCATTTCAGGCAAGCAGTCTCTGAAAATGCAAATATGTGGTTTAGTGCAGCACAGGCTGCAAGGAGAGGGAAGTGATGTGTAGGAGGACCTCTTACTACTGCTTGATCTCATGCTGCTGATGGTATTTAGCAGAGGAAAGTACAGTTTATTAAAATGTAGGCTGTAGCGAGAAGTGTCATGCAGGGACAGAGGCTGGCTGAAGAGTTCTAAATGCAGTCAGTTCAGAAACCCACATGCTAGTACTGCCCTGATGAAGATGGTCTTCCTAGGCTTCCCCTATTGTCCTGTAGCTCCTCAGTGTAGCTCAGAGGATGCTGCTTGGGACTCTCATGTTTCCCCTGACAACGATCTGTTTAATTATGGGCATCCTTACTGCACGCTAGGTCTGAAAAGTAAGGTGCCCTTCTCTCTTGACAGTGGTTCCCATGGCTGAAGACTTGTGGGCCTGCTCTGATTCCTCCTGCTCTTCACTCCATTCAGGTGTTGTCTGCACTGACCTGAAAGGCACTGTGGCTCTCCTTCCCTTAGAGCAGCTCTCCAGGAGCTGACACCAGGCACTCTGATCAGATCAGCATGCATGTAATCAGTGTCCTGAGTGACAAAATCCCTACGCTTTTCAAAGTAAACTTGTCAAACTTTCTGCAGGAGAGTGAAACATAACAGGAGAAAAGCTTCACAAGGAGAGATTTCTAAAGCTAAGCCTACGAAACCAGAAAGTCATTTCAAATTCAGTGTTTGAGAACTCGGGTTCATACCATTCTCCATATATTTAACTTCTTTCAGCCTCTACACGTTCATCCATTCCAAGTTTTTGTTCCAGATTATATTCTACTAAGGATCTTCTCAGAGAGTAGAAGGTTTGGACTATTGCCTTACAATTATTATTATATCAATTAATATAAGCACTATCTTTAGACTATTTGCTCCAGTAGTTCAGCAAATCCCTTAAACAGGGAAGCAGTCCAATAGTAATGGGACAAACAGATGGAGAAACAGCATCTATAGTATCTACTGTAGCATAGTATTTCTTGCCTCCTCATCTTGTCTGGGATCTACCATATCGGGTAGATGCTGTCTATGTCAGAATGCTAATGTCAATGAATTTCAGGTCTAATTCAAAATACAGGAGTTTCCTTCTGCAATTCTTTTGTTGTTTTTAGGTCTTGCTTCTTTGTTTCATGGGTTTATTTCATCCATCAAAAGAAAAGAACATACAATTCAAGGTGGGTGTGCTAATGAAAATACGTCAGTATCAAATCCAAACAATATTGTAAAGCTCAAACTGAGGCTTCTCCATATGGTACGCTGATATTGCCAGCCAAAAACACAACATGCAACTTCCAGAGCCAGGTTCGGTGAACTTTAAAATCTGTACAAAAATAACTGGCAACAGCTTTCCTCAGTGCAAAATCCTTTCTACTCTCTCCCAGAAAGAGCTGTTCCCTGCCGTTTTTCAGCACCTCCTCCTCCCCGTCTGCTTGTTCCTTCCTCCCTCTGTTCTGCTTTTTCCCACATTTGTGTGATGTCCTCCATCCCCAGCTCTTGTTCTTGTGACAGAGAGAGGATTCATCAGAGCTGTCTGTCCGTCTTACTTTCCAGAGACATTACATCACCTGCTGCTGAGCAAAGCTGATTCCCTGTAGCTTTCCCATTCTGAAACAAGATCTGTCTTGGATCAGTCCCCTTGTCTGGCTGCATCAATCTGTATTCCTGACCTGACTCCAATGGCTGATGTTTCTTTTGCTTCCAGATCTCCAAACCAGCAAGTAGTTCCCCAGGGCTGGAGGAGAGTGCAGAAGTTTGACTGAAATCTTGACTTAGCTCAACCTGAAACCATGAGCTGTGTGATACAAGTCACAAACCCATCTCAGACCTGCTCTAATTGGGTCTGCAGCCATCATCTGTGTCCTGCGTGTCACCAATGCTTCTCTCTCTTGTCACCCCTAGCTTCCTGCTGCTGCAGCTCGCAAGAATAACTAAATGATGTTAGTCTACAATTTATCTCCCCCGTGTTGTAGTCCAGAGAGATGTGGTGATAAGAAAGAGTGATGCCTTCAGGCTTGCTTTGTAGGTCACCAAGGTTTCTCTCATACATTTTTCCAATATTAAACCTATGGATGTGATATCGAGAACTGTAAAAGTCCTCTCCACAAGAAGTGTTAGTGGGAGCAATGCCTCTCCTTCCTGAGTCATGATCAGAGCACGAAGTCTGCATTGCAGTGGAGTGGGAAATTGGGAAGCAGAGTACCATAAATTTGTGCCTGATCTACACACAGGGCCTGTGCCAATGTAGCTGTATCTGTGTATGTGTGGGCATATTTTGTATGGTGTAATCTTTCTGATAGCAGATGCAATTGCATGAGGATAGAGGTCTTTATATCAATACATTTTATTCTGGAATATAAGCACCTTCTTAAAGCTTTAAAGCTAAAATTTTATAGAGAAGCTGCTCTATCTTGACCTCTAACTAAAGTCACACAGGTACAAAAATGTGTGCAGAAGAGCACTGAGTGAGAATGTAGCAAATTAACCAATGATGAAGAAAGTCCAGCTAAAGGAAGGATGATGTTATGGGGGAACAAAGCTAGGTTTTGGTGTATGAGTTTGTGAATGTTTCTGCAGTCTTGAAGTACATCTTGGTGGTAGTGCTAAATAAGTTGTATTCTGGTTTCTCTCTTTCCTTCTTAAAGTTCCTGAGTGCCAGTGAGACTGAAGAAGACAATTTCAGTTGTGACACTAAGGCTGAAAGGATTAACAGTTCCTCAGCAAGAGGCCTACTGCTAAGAAAACAAGAGGAACTTAAAACATATATTATATATATATATGTCTCCTCTTGTTTTTATATATAGATAGGTGTGTGTGTATACACACATAGGAGCCAGTGTTCTTTGTATCACAGGATATAAAACATCTAAGGAGACAAGAAAGAAATGGAGAGTCATGGTACTGGATAACCTGGGCCAGGGAAAATGGCTGAAAGCTGTGGATAGCAGCACCATTTTCCTTCCAGTGCCCCTAAATGTGGATGACTGAGTACAAATGAAGTGGTCTTCTTAGGACGTCATGCTTTTATAGCTGTATTTGAAGTAGAGAGTGGGAGGAAATGAAGAAAGGGGAACACTGATTTTGTTTTAGGGGGAGAGCTGTGTAAGGATTAATAGAGAGGAAGAAAATTAAGACTGCAATTGATACAAGCTAATCTGTGAGTCATCTGTGGGGATTCTCCAGTGGGGAGTGACAGGCCCACGCTGTCAGCACAGGAAAGGCCCCGGCTTCTCTCTGCCCTTCTCCCTCATGTCTGTGGCACTGCTGGAAACTTTCTAAAATAAAGGCCAGCTTTCAAATGACTGAAATCTGGGATGCACATGAATTGTTCTCAAGACCCTTTTCGGTTTTGAGCAACACATTTCTCCACACCCTCTTCTCAATAAGAAAAGGAGGAGGGAGGGGAAGCAGTTGGATTGGGATGACTTTATCATGAAGTATTTGGTGAAATATTTCTCAAGCTCTTCAATCATGTTGCCTCGCTTCATGCTGTATTAAACTGTCAGGTTAGTCAACAGCGTGACAAAAAAGAAAACAAGAAAGGATGCTAAGCAGAGCTGACACGTTAGAAAAGTAAATCCATTGTTGCATACACACTAGCATTATGGCGGACTGAAAACGGCTCTCTTCTACAGTGTTTTATATGGCCTTTTCTCAGAGCTCAGCCTCAGGTTGTCTTCCTGGGACACAACAGGTACTGGACAGTTGGTTCAGGGACAGTTGGGCTCCAAGCATCCCAGGGGAGTGTGTAGCAGTGCCCAGCTTCAGCACCATGGAGACTATTCCACAGGCTGAATTAATTGTCACCTTCATGAGCTGAAGAAATTAGTGTTTTCAAATTCACGCCGTCATTAAGAATAACTGACTGCCATCCATATAGAAAGCCATAAATTTTATCTAGGGTGGCTGTGTTACAGCCACGGAGTTTAAAGCAATCCACTATTCAGAGAATGGGGCTATCTTTGCAAGCAGATAGAGAAACTTAAATAAAACAAAGTGCCTAATATTTTTTTTCTACTTGCGGTCTACAGTCTTGTTCTTATATTATTATTATTATTACCTCCTTGTGATTGAAGCAACAAGCCTTTATTTATGTATGCTATTTCATGGGGTGCTATGACTCCTTTTTATATAGACGTTTTCTACAGAGAAGATCTTTGGCACTCACTGTGATACTCCTCATAAAAGAGTAAGCAATAAGTCAATGCTGAAACAAGCTATGAAATCTAGAACTCTCCTTATAGTCTCAAAGGAGTTCCTCTAGCTCAGGTTTATAAACGCAGCAGAAGCTATCACTTGAACCTTTTTCATGTAAAATGCAACTGGGAAGTCTTTTTCAGTAGTGTGGTTTGTTAAGGATGTAGGCAAGTAATTATTGTTATGTGGAGTGTCTGTTGTGGATGCAAATCCTCCATGAATCACTAAGAAAACAGAGTTTGGTTGCCTACAACTTCCAGTCTACCATCTAAGAATGTGTATAGGGAATATATTTCCTGTGCAATGTGTTGGCCCCTGAGCGGTGTGCTCGGCTCTTCTGGTGCTGAGCTGGAAACTTTAAATGGTTGTCTTCTATCCTGAGCAACAATGCAAACAGCTGATAAGATAGGAGAGGTTTTGTGGCAACCTGTGTTGACAAAAGGCAATGCAAATGTGATTTGGATGAAAAACCTGAGAGGAAAATAATGTTGAGGTTCTAAATCTGTGAAGAGATTAATCCAAAAGTCATAGTGTGAGAAAGAGAAATTCAGCAAATGGTAACTGCTGAAGAGAGGTAAAAGGGACCAGGAGGTGAATCTGGCAATAGTATGCAAAAATAGAAAGATAACGTCAAATTAGAAAGTACTTGGAAGGGTAATAGATCTGAGTATTGAAAGGTAGAAACACTTGAGTTTAGGGCTAGCTACGTCATGGTCACTACCTGTCTTAGCCAGCACCTGAGGCAGTGCAGAGGGTCAGTCTAATGTGGGCCGAGATTAACACAGGTCTATGCAAAATGTTACACTGCTTTAATTACCAGTTGTAAGCTGAGTCTTGGCAGAATAAACAAGCCTGGAGTGTAGGAAGGTAATTAGCTGTGCCCAGACAAGCTACTTTACAGCTAGCTACAGGAAAACAAAAGAAATAAGTGCTAAGAGTTTATTCTTATTCCTTTGAAGCTTACTTATTTAAGCAAAAGATGATGGCAGCATATCTTAATGTCATCTGCAGTTATTTTTGAATAGACTGAGCAATCACTTTTGGTTTTGTCAGAAGCTGTCCTTTAGTCCTCTTGGCTTTTCATTATTGTCTTTGTGGTTTTTGTTTGTGTGTCTGTTTGTTCTTTAAGGTGAGGGAGGAATGCAGGTCTCACATTTCCTTCTCCTTTCCGTTGCATCAGTGACGTTATGGTTCTGTGTGTGGGAAGCAGTTTCCAATTTTGTTCCTGCAATCAGCTGTGGCTGCAAGGAATGACCTCTGGAGGGAGGCCCAGTGGCCTGGTGCTTTAGACAGATGATTAACTCTTCTCATTTGTGACTTTAGTTGTTTCCATATACAGAAGATCATAGCCGCAATGAGGATTTTTGGGCCCCTTGGAAAAATGTGAGCCTAAAATTAACAGCATTTATATTGCCTATTCATAAAGTGTATTTGAAGTGAATCTGAAGTCAGGAATGAAGATTTAAAATTAGCTCATTGGGCCAATTAAATGTATTGGTCCTTTGCAGGTTGATTAAAATGTGCTCTCCAGGAGGAGAGATGAAATTGCATCTTGCTGAGGACCAGGAAGAAGTGGCCCTGATGTGTTTTTGAAAGACACAATCAAGAACACAGCTTCAGTAAAGGATAATGAATAAAGAGCACTTTGCACAATTACCACTGCCCCAGTCCCACGCTGGGCACGTTGTGATCGCTGTAGTGGCATCCATTTGTTCAGGAGAGGCTCCTTCCACTGCCGTGTGCAGCCCCAGTCACCTTCTGACGCTTTGATTTCAGCTGGGTGGATTTCCTGCAGCGCAATGCTCCTGTGCGTGTGTACCACGTGGGGTCACTTAACCCCAAACAGATTGGTTAAAAAAAAAAAAAGCCTCTTGCATGTGTGTGACTCTGCTGTTCTTGGTACTGTGTTGTAGGTTTGTCCTGGAAATGTCCTAAATCCTTTGACTGCTGAGACAAAGAACCTTTATGCCAATGCTCGCATGCTTGTAGTGTGTGTTCTCTCATCCACCTGGCTAGGCAAATAAGGGCCCAGGCTGCCTTTGAAGCTAAGCTCTGACCTGCTCACTTTGCAATAAGGATGTCTCTAATGGCAGGGAAATGGAGCTCAGCCTTGGTAATGTTTCAGCGTGATTCTACCTGCTACCAGATGTGTTTTTTTCTTGGGCATTCCTCTTCTTTCTGAGAATCTCATCCAGCAAGAGTTTGAAGATTTTGAATGTTTGGGATATCTTGTAGTCCACCTGGAACTGCAGAGCAAGGGAAGGTCATAGGTTCCCAGTGAACCATCGTTACAGCACAAAATAGAGCTGGCAACATCATGGACATATCAGATTATACCCTTCTGTATATGTTAAGAGTTACATGCACACCTCCATGAGATGTTCCAGGCACAAGAGGAAGTTCTTGGGCCTTAAAGGAATTCTTTCAGTGTGCCTCTGGCAGCTGGACCCCTCAGTGGGTCCTGACTTACCTTCTTCAGGAAACCAGCTTCAAGTCGGCGCTAATATGGTTGCAAAGCTGGAGACACCTGGATCTCCTGTACAGCATCATGGCAGAGAAGTGCCTTCCTGGACCTACAGGAGAAAGGCAAGGCTTCAGAGCTGGAACTCTGGCAACTGCAACATGAATGATGGTGTTGCTGAAGGCCTCTGAAGGAGCAGTACCAGGTTCCTGTATGGATGTGCTTCTGAGGGTGCAGCCTGCTCCAGAGGTGTTTTCTAACCTCACACAACGGGTGGCACATCCAGTGCTCCCTGTGCTTTTCATGGCCATGTCTCTGGCACTGATGTAAAGCTCTTCCATCCTCCAAAACTTTTGCAATAGCACTGTATTCAGTCTCACAGGACAGATGTTCTGGGAACGACTCTAGCAAAAAGGCTGAGAAACAAAGAACAAGATTCTTGGAATCTTTTCTGAAGAATGTGAAGAAAATTTTTATCTTAAAAAAATCACATTCCTGCCCTTTCCTCATTCTTTGTTTGACAAATTGTTTTCTATTTACAGCCAGCTCTTTTTAATGTGTTCTCCCTCCCCCAGCCTACTGGGTTCCTATTTTCTCCTTCTGACAATGTTACCATATGGTTCTATTATTCAGAGATTCCTAAACATGTATTACAACAGTCCTGAAAAATAATTAGGTGCTGCTGTGGTGTAAAAGCACATCTGTGATCAATGGCTCCCAGGGGAAATTATGGGATAAAACATCCCAAGACATTTTCCTATCTTTCTTCTTCCTCTCCCCCCGCTCCCATTTTCTTTCCCTCCCCACACACAACAAAAGTAAGCAGCAGAGGGGAAAAATTTCTGTGTGAACAGTTATTTTCATTTTCTTTCCTGAAAGCAATCCACATTGTGATTTGTGGTTTTTGAGTACAGCTAGGGGACGAGATCTCCAGGGAGGAAAAGGTATATATTTAGACTCTGTACATTTATAATAGAGCTTAATTCTATGTTGATAACCAATGATTTACACCCTTTAATCCAAAAGCCCTCCTGTGCCCTGTGGGGAATTACAACATATGTCCAGCAAATTGGTAACCATATGCTTCAGCGAATGCATGGTCCCTCAGCCCTTCCCCTTGAATGGTGCCCTGTTAAAGCAGTCTGCTCTCATGATTTACTCTGCCTTTGTTGAAGGCTTTGTCAAGGGATTATTTTTGGATTCTTTGAATATTGCACGTTCCGTGTTTTTGAAAGGCTTCAGGCAGTTTTTGCTAGAGAATTTCACAAGTGAATCAATGAGTAAAAGTTTTCTCAGCTCCTGATGGAAGATAAAGAGATATCTCCCACGCAACTTCTTCTCCCAAGTGCATATTGGGAAAACAAATGAAAATCAGAGCTATCAAAAACAAGAATCACAATCACTTTGTTCCCAACCCCTCTGCTTCACCCACCTTGATGCCAGCTGGTTCTGCTGATGGAACCAAACAGTTACAGCACAGGCAACAAAAGCCTTCCTTGGCGTGTTGTGGAATAGAAACAGAGTGGGCCCCGATATACTTTTTTCCCTCTTTGCGACTGCTTTTTAACAGAAACGTTACAATGCCTTTGGAGCAATGGCTGGGAGATGAAGCTAGCTCATGCAGAGGGGCACCGAGTGAGTGAGCAGCCTGCTGCTGCCCTCCCAGCAGGAAAGATTATCCCAGATAAGCAACAGCAGGGTAATGTTCGACAAATTAGCTTGACTGATGAACCCTGCACTCTTGTCAGTATTAATGCCTGCTAAGTTAAGCAGGACCAGGCTTTATTCTGAGGACTTAACCTCAGAGACCAATGCAATAGAATCTATTTTTTTCCTACAGATGCTGTGTAGGAGGGGCTCTGGGTCTTCTCCAATGAAGACAGGTTATTACAGATGGACTTTTTACCTGACCTGAGCGAGCCGCTGTACTGACAGTGACTGGAGGTAAGTGGCCATGCTGGGCCTTGTGGGAGGGCACAGAGTAACCCTGCTAAGTGTTGCATTAGGGCGGGCTCTGCTCTGCTCTCACAGTGCACAGGAGCACAGGGTGGCTCAGCCCAGGACAGTGTGTGGAGGCACTGCTCAGCAGCAGTAATCCAGGCGAACCCTGGATGGTCTTCATTAATCACTTGACAGCACGGCGGCTGACAGTTCACACGCCTTTTCCACTTCGAGGCGCTTGTTTCCTCCCACTGCATATCCTCAGCCCCTCCCAAATTCAGACTTGAAAAACCAGAGTGCTGTCGGTACCAGTCAGTTCCCTGACAAATAATATAACAGTATTCACCCAAACACAGCATTATTAAGGATCACCGATCTGCTCTTCCTCTCAGCAGCCAGGTAGTCATTTTGTGTAGCTTTGCTCAGAGGAAGGCAGATTTAAAAAATATCTTCCAGACTATGCCACGGAGAGGACCCCGGTACAAAGCAGGACTCGTGAGCTGTAGCTGGTGCTGCGGTGTCGGAGGAGCACAGAGCCAGGTGTGCTGCCAGCACTGCTCAGCATCCTCGCACCTGGAGCGATGGGCTCTGGCCCCTGGGGCTGGGAGGATGGAATGAAGCTTTCCCTGAATGCATTTCAGCATGCTAAAGAATCATTTCCCTCTGTTAAAATCTTGAACTGATTTACGAAGTGAGGTGTCAGAGCAAATCACACGCTCCTTTGACTCTTCTGCTGAGTTCATCTTTTATCCATTCACTAACAGGCATTTCTTTAAGTAGTAGAGAGCTGCTGTTCCTAAAAAGGAATAACGCACCTTAAATATTAGCTGATACATATTTGAAAACCATCTGGCGTGAGTGGATTTATTGGTGTCAGGTGAGAACTCTCCTGGGATGTCAGTGAAGGCCTGGGAAGCGCTGGTGCTCAGGTTTTGTCTGTGGGATCCCAACACTTCCAAGGTAAAGGAACAAAGAAAGATCAGCTTTTTCTTTGAGCTGCAGAATCTGCTGGAAGGAGACTTGGCAGTACAGTTCCCATAAGGAAGATAATATTTGCCCTGTCTCAGTGTCAAATTCTCTTCCCCTCCTATTCCCAGGTTGGTCTGGAGTTTGCATATCTCCATCCCCAGAGTGCTTGCTTAGTTGCAGCTGCCTAAAAGGCAGACTGGCAGACAAGAAATCAGATTTTATTCTTGCCTCTACCAAAATATTCTTGTGACCTTAGGCAAACAGTTTTCCTTGCAAGGAAAATTTAAATAATCTTTTTTATAATGCAGGCAGTAGTTACCTATTTCACAGCATTATGGGGAAGTCGGTTTTGTTCAGACTCATAAGATTGATACCTGAGCTGAATTTGCTTAGACTTGTTAGGGGAATCTGAAGCTGAGACTTGAGTTCAGTCTGTTCATTTTCTTTCTGAGATTCTATTGGAGAGCTATTCAAACTGAATAGTCTTCCCAGCAAATAAGAAAAAAAAAAAAATCTACATTTATTCTGGAGGAGTAACACCAGTTATATATATATATATATTCTTTCTCCAGAAATGTGTACACTTTGGAGAAAATGCTATTTTTGTTACAGAAAAAGATAAAAAAGAAAATATCCCTGGAAAGAGCTGTGCTGTGTTCATTGTGGATATTGCTGTGTGTCTTTGCTTCTCATCTGCTAGTTGGAAAGGGGTGCCAAACAAAAGCCTTTTTGTCATGAAAATCACCCACCAACCTCTGCCAACTGTCAGTCAGAGGAACAATAAGTGTGAGAGCCAAACATGCCACCCACCAAAAACGTGTATGTGAGCTTGAGTTAAAGGATGAAGAAAGAAATTTGCACTCGCAATAGTCCAACACAACAGCGTGGAAACAGCTCTGCCAGCACAGCTCCTTTCCCCCACCCTGTGAGGTGATGGGACCATCTGGATTTCTCTGGGCTCAAGTTTTCAGGGGAACAGTTCCCATCAACACCACAAAACGGAAATCATTTGTTCCCAGACCTGATTGCAACACAAGTCATAACTGAGTCCTTGTCTGTTACGGTCTAGATTGGGCCATAGGCTAATTTGGGATGAACCAAGAATATAGATGGGAACAAATAAGAGAGAGGAATGTTATAGCTTGAAACTAAATTCAGCTGCAGCTCATAAATGAGAAATGGAAATCAAAATCCCCAGGCAGGCACAAAGGGTTTTGTGAGGCTGTTCTTGTCCACATGATGCAATCTCAAGGTTCGATGCCACCAGAAGGAATGACTTTTCACCACTTCCTTTCTCCTTCCTGGTGCCAGCTGATATGTTTGGGTATTGAAAAGTCCCCAGTGACGCTGCACCCTACTCACATCTCAGCATGACAGCCCCAAACATGGGAGCTGACGCCATGGCAAGTGCGTTGGGTTGTGCCAAAGGTGCAGTTGAAGGGACCTGACCAAGAAAGCATCTATATCCAGTATATCCTGGAATAGTATAATTTGATACTGATACTGTAGTTATTGGAGAAGGATTTCAGGCTATTCAAATCAGTCATCTGCTCAATAAGCCCAAAATTACAGTGCCATATGCTTGGTTTGCCTGAACGGATCAGCAAAGGGAGTTACCACCTTCAGATACGGTGACAGTTACCCCACCAGAGCAGTTTTAACAGGGAAGAACATCAACGGGGGCAGCTCAAGTGAGCTTTCAGCACTCACTGGAACAGTGGACATTTTAAAGTTAAAAATAATAATAATAATAATTCACAGTAGAAGAGCCTCCTTTTTCCCCCTAGGTAAACATGCAAGCCATAAATAATACTGCAGGTATGATGCAATGCTGGGGTATTTTTGTCTCTGGCATACACTGAGATCAGGTTTCCTGCTATCCAGTAATTTCCAAATACTTTGGCATGTCAAGTCACAGGCACTCCCACAAGGTGCTCGCCTGACCGATATACACCTGGCGTATTGTTCTAAGTGGGGGAAATGTGAGGTGGGGATGTGGTACCAGTATGACTACACTGATCAGGGACGTGGGCTCCTTCGGTTGTGTTTTTAACCAGGAGGGCTGTAATATTGTAAAGCTTCCTCCAATTCTGCTGCTGTTTTGTATAACACAATACTTATTCCCATTCAACTCTGCACACTGTGCCTCTGTGCTGGGTATGGGTGGGACTCCCCAAGCTGTACGGAGTGTGCTGAGTATTTTCTCAGATTCTTAGCCATCATAGCATTTGGTCATACTTTTGCCATACGTAGCCAGGGAAGAATCAGTGACAAAGGCGCTTTCTCAGAGATTCCCTTTAGAAGCCACGCATGCTGGCTACAGCTTTAACTGCACTGTCTTTGTCTTTCTTCCCATTACCCAAAGATATCAGCTATATTCAAATCTTCTTCTGTTTTCCAAAAAAAAAAAAATTGACTACATCATTTCTGTGAGGCTGAGCTGGTTATTACCCAAAAATATAAGAGCTATACAGTTACTGATGAAACCAGCAGAGCCCATAGCAACTTACAGAGCTGTATTTCCTCCCTCTCTCCCTCTGCAACTCCTTTGTCACTAAAGAAATTTCCCAATTTTCCCTGATGACAGAGCAATAATATACTGCTCCTTACAAAGCCAAAAAGCTGCTCGTGTTCGGCTGTAGCACAAAAAGCTGCAAGCCAGGCTTTCAAAAGATAATAATGCTTTAGTGCAGCTACATACAAGACAAAAACTGTTTGAGGGAAGCAAGATGCCAGAATTAGAAATTCAGTGCTGGAAAACAGCATGCATTTCCTGTCCCTGTGATGTTATATTGAAAAGGCTGCTACCAGGCCAATACTTCTGTATCCTTCTTGATAAATAGAGAGGATCTACCCAAATGTCAGCCTTTCTCTGTGTTTGCTCGCCAGTCTTCTTAGTAACTTTCAAATAATTGGCCCTAACAGAATTGCTCTGACGTAGCCTAATTGTAAATAAGTGCCCTCCTGAATTAACCTCTACCTGATTCGTGGTGTGACACAGAATCCCTCACTAATTTGCCGTGTTGCTACCTCAAGTGGTGTGCTAGGGGCTGGTAACTAAATGGGTGGTCAGGGGAGATCTCCTGGCTCACTTGGAGTTGTGGATCTGATGGAAACAAACCTTCATGTCAGAATCAGAGCTCTACTCTTTCTCCTCCAATGGCATGGATTTAGATCACTCACAGAAGCAACTCTGTCAATGCTCTTGTTACCCCTGCTTATAACGCAGAAGTGATCCATGAATGCTCAGATTTCTGACTTGCTGGAAATGCTGTGTACTGTCAGTGGTTTCCTCACCACATTCTCTCCTGGAGATAGGCTGGAGCTGATGCTCTGTGCTTTCTGATTTTCCAGTGTTTGGGAAAGCACAGGTTCCAAATTGCACTAAAATTCTTTTCAAATAAAAATAAGAAGCATTTACAAATCAAAAGGCCAAATTCTTAATGTGCGATTGGCTATAACCTGAATAGGCAGTGTCACTCCGTTGCTTTCTGCCAGCCCAGCAAGTCATAGAATCCTAGAATAATTAAGATTGGACAAGACCTCCAAGATCATCTAGTCCAACCACCAACCCATCGCCACCATGCCATTTAAACCACATCTCTCAAAATCGTCTGTGTGGGGTGAGCTGGACACGGGTACAAGTTGAACTGTTACCTTGTCCCTCTGGAGAGAGGGCTGGCGAAAGCAGCCTCATCCACATCCCACAGTTAGGAAACTGTGGCCCTGGGGACAAGCCCAGCTGGCCATGCCAAGTCACTCTCTCATGACTTGGCTGTGCCTACTGATATGTGAAATGAGCAAACGGCCCCTGCAGAGCTCCTTGGGAGCAGCATTTCCACACTGCAAGAAACCGTCTGCACCCCTTGCACTGACTGGCATCTGTACTAACAGTCTGAAAGGAAATGCCTGAGTGGCTCATGTCTAAACTATGTCTATGCTAGGTGAGACCATCCAGACAGAGCTGAATCATTTGCTGAAAGGACAGCCCTATGTTCAGCCCTATAGGTAGAGAGCATTGGGCTCAGGGCTCTGAAGTGAGTGCTGAAAGTATGGTTTCAAAAAGCAGAAAGAAGTAGTTGTTTTGTTTATCTTGCAGCTTTTCCTTCTAAAGAGGATGACACGTTCATTTGGGAAGCAAAAGTATGCTTTGGTTTGACGTGCAGCTTTAGGGTACGATGTTTTGCAGCTGATTTCTGGTGACCAGTGAACTAAGCTGGGCCATTTCTTTTCAGAAGTGCAGAACACCCGTGATTAACTGGCATCATTCAGGCTAGTGCAATATGGTACCACTCCCACATTCTCTAAAATTTGGTGTTTCCAGATCAGTAAACTCAGAAACCCATTTCTGGTGCTTCACATCAGCTCAGCTCTACAGAACTGCCCACACTGATGTTCACTATAATGGAAAGGATAAATCTGACATCACTGAGCTTCTTCCACTAAAATTTGGTGGCCTTTACTCATGTGAGGTGAGAGGGAGTTGTGCAGTGTATTATGTTCTTCCTATACACCCCCCCCCCCCATACACACATTTATATATATACAATCCCCAACGACTTTTTTGTCTCAGCCACTTTTTTAAGCAAACCGCTCTACCTTGGGTTCGTTCCATATCAAAGCTGGGAAGCCTTAATACACACAAAGCAGGCTGGTTTGCAGATAATGAAGCAAACACCTATTTTACCTGTTTCTGTTTTTTGATTTGACAGAGTGAACTTTCAGCAAAACGGTCAGCACCTAGACCTATGACTTTACGGGTGGTACTATTGTGTTGCTACTGCAGTTCAGTTTGTTTCCTCTGTGTTATCTTCTAATGTTTCATGTGAAAGTTCATCTCTGAGGTAAGTGTACTCAGTGGGGATACTTGTGTATATACCCCTAGCCACCTGTTATGAACGAAATGATTTCTCTAGGCTGCCAGGAGTGTGGATTCATGCTTTAGATCTGCGCTGTTCCAAAAGAAGCAGTCCTGTCCTCCCTGAGCACCTGGCTGCATCTTCCTGCCACCTCCCTTCTGAGTGCTGGCGCTTGGGCTGGAAACGATTTGCCTGCTGCCTGCCTGAAGACATTTTACTTTCAGGGCTGTTTTTCAACTGGATCAGCAGGCAGGTCTGGCACTGCACCAAACCCCGTGATGACTGGTACCCACACAAGAGAGCTGATGGCAATGTATGGCAGGAAGGAAGCAGACTCAGATTGGTTTAAACTGATCATTAAATCCTTTAATGAAAGCTGCTAGTGTGTGTTAGCATTGATTCGCCTTCCGTGCATGTCATAGCCATCCTATCTTCAGGTGCCGACCGGGTTTCCTGCTCGGACTTGTTTACAAATTCTCCTCTCCTACCTGCTGTAGAGAACCTGCTCTAGCAGGGGGCTGGACTCAGTGATCTCTAGAGGACCCTTCCAACCCCTATGACTCTGTGATTCTGTGACTTTCTTGCTAAGGTCCAGCCGTAGTGTAGCTCAGGTCGCACTACAGAGCTGATGGGAGACTGGTTCTCATCAGGCTGGATCTATCTGGGGATTTACACTGCACCCCCATCCTACGGTTTCATTTCTTGCTTCAGATTCAGAGGAATTACAAAGCCTGAAATGAAAGTTAGCTGAAACCATGGCAGGTCCCTTGTTATCTTTTTGCTTTTGGTAACAAAGATGTACAAAAATCCATCTGTGAGCAGAGCTGATATGAGGGTGCCAGGCTGGGTCAGGAAACCTTTAACAGATACCAAACCAAGCTGCTGTCCCAAGTCGGGGGCAGAGCTGGCAGCACAGCCTTACTCCTTGGTTTTGGTGACGTCTTCGGGCTTTTTGGGACAACTGCTGCCTGCACGGGACTTCGTGCTCCTGGCGGTGCGGTGCGTTTCGGCGGCAGGTGGCTAGGTGGCGCTGGGTCGTGCTGCTGTCCCCGCAGGAGGGGACCAGCTCAAGATCGCGCCAAGGCTTTGTTTCAGGGTGTAATGGGAACATCTTTTCTGCACAGACATGACTTTGTGAGTCTCTCATGCGGAGCTGAAGGAGGAGGAATCGCTGCTGTTTCTGCCTCTTGCAAGCTGTGAACAGCTGGGACAAGGGACTCGGGCAGAGCTCCCGTAGTGTTTGTGGCCATGCAAAGTTATCTGTTGAGCTGAGGGAAAGTCTGTAAGTATGTCTTTACAGGGTGCCCCTTACAGGATCACCTGATGGGGAACAGCTCTGCTTCTTGTCTCTTCTGTGCAAGAAGTTTCAACAACAGAGGCCAGTGTCTTCAGTGAGATTGCCACTTCCTTTGAAGAGCCAGGGGAATTCCTGGACGTTCCCGGCACCCACAGTACCTTATAAGCAAGGTCTGAGTGCTGCGCTGGTCGTGGCCTGACTTCAGTGATGGGACACTTTTCTCCTGCAGTTGCTTTTGTAAAAGCACATTTAGACTTTTCTCACCACCTGGAGCTATGCAAAGCTGTCATAACTGTGCAGAGAAGACTTTTCTCCCTCTGTCCTGAGGGATTATATTAAAATGTGTGCATATTCTGTGTGACTTTGGTCTGATGAAAGCCCATGGCAGCTGAGCACCAGCACAGGTCTCAGCCAGGGGCTGAAGCCCAGCGCAGTCTGAGTGCTCCAGCTGGGCTCTTCCTGCAGACAACAACAATTGAGGCAAGATGAGGCATTCTGGATGTCAAGAAGCCCTGCAAAATGTAAGAGGGCCTCTAAAAGGTGTCCTTGCAGAGCTTTGCTTTGCTTGCATCAGTCATCCCTTTTAGGTGCTCTTCTCCGACATAATGTTGGTGCAAACGTGTTGCTTGCTTAATGCTGCAAAATGAAGGGAATCTGCTCCCTCCCTGACAGCTGGGTGATGTCTGCAGCCTGCTGTGAAACCCTCTGGTGACTCACTTCTCTCCTGAGGGGTTTCCACTGATAAATTCACAAAACTATGTTAGCAGTATTATTTGTAGGCCTCTCCCACTCACTGTGTCCTGCCACGCTCTATTTGCCAGAGCACAGGCAGAATAACTCCCTCTGCCAGAGGCTCTTTCCTATGCCTCCCAACACCTCCGAGTTCCTGGGGGCAGACATAGGTCTGAGAACAAATTATCCAAAAATCTGAAGAACTCAGAGCAACTTTTCTCTGTTCAGACGTTAGCTGAGGGAGGAACTGGAGGTCTCAGTGGAGAGGTCACAGAGCAGAACCAATTCTGTCTCTAACCAGGCTGTGACCTCTCTCCTTTGTTTCCCAGAGTCCTTTGGCACAAGTAAGTAGTGGAAAGTCTCTAGGGCCACAGAGAGCATTTCTGTCCTCGCTCTTAATACTTGTTATTGGGTTTGGTGCAACATGCTTGGGACTAAAAGCCTACACCTGCCTCTCTTAGGAGCTGCGTGTCTTCAAGGGCTGAGTCACACAGCAGAATAGCTCCTTGGATATGACTGAAATAACACAAAGAGCTTAGCAAAGGGAAATGGCATTCCTGGTGGGAAGATCCATGAGGCAGTGTTGCAAAGGAAGTGGTTGAAACCCACGTGTTGTGTCACTGCAGGCTGGGCTGAGCAAGGCGCTGGCAGGAAGATCCATGGGCTGCTCACTGATGGCCTTTGGGATTACAGTGCCTAAGTCCCGTGGCTGAAATCGTTCATTTTCAGGGGAAAACTGGCTGAAAAGTCCTGCAGCGGAGCAGACCAATGATGTCCCTACCTTTTCAGTGGCCTGAGCAACATTGTCAGCAGGGACATTTTCAGAGTGTGTGTAGAGCTGAAGTCTATCAGTAGGTGACCCCTTTGGTCCCGTCAGCAGGAATTTCTGCTGCCTCAGCCCCAATTCAGCCCACTCTCAGGCAGCGGGTTAGGGTCAATCATTAACCTCTTCCGGCCCTCACTCCTCCAGAGGGCTGGGAGCACAGGCTGCATTGTGTGCGGAATTCTCTCTCTTTGAGGGAAAGGCACTGCCCGGACCAACCATGCCTGCGTCTCTCCCACCCCCAGTTATCCCACAGCTTTGTTCCCACGTTAGAGCTGCAAAGAGGAAGCAGTGAGCTAGACCAAAGGCATTACTGTCACTTAGTCACTTTGGCCATAAACCTCCTCCTTTCAGACTTTTGTGGAAAGGTGAGTTTTCCTGTAAGATTCAGCTTTTTGTTTCGAAACTGGCAAATAGAGAAGCATGCAGGCAGTGGGACCTGTCCTTGGGGTGGGTGTGCTCCTTCTTTAGACTGTGGGTCAGAGGTGGCTTCTAAAATCAGTGCACACAATGGAGCAGACAAACTTTTTCTCCTTAGGGTTTGTCTGCACAGGGAAGTTTACCACTATAATTATACCTTATGTTACACCAGTATTTCCACCCCATATGAATGTTCTTATTTTGAAATAAGTGTGTCCAAACAGAGCTACCCTGGTGTTTTTAGCAGTATAATTACGCTAGCAAATTCTAAGTGTAGACCAAACTTTCGACGCCAATGTCATGTTACAGGGTGAAAAGCACTCTCACAGACCACCATTATCTTCTGATTGCTAGCAATTCTGTGTTGACTTTTGCTGTTACTTATTTTCACAATCTCATCTTTTTTTAAACTCTTTCAGAGCCATCTTTAATTATTTCAGGACTCAAGATCCACTTTCCCTTCTTCCTTCCATCTGAAACGCACAGTCTGATTTTGATGGTGATCACAAGTGCAGTTAGAAAACCTGGCAGCTCTGAAAAGCAAGTGCAGGACCTCATTATACACAAGCCCCTTTGGAAAAAGCTTGTATAACAGGTAGCCCTCTCCACAAGCCCAGCAGCCGTGCACTTATCAATTTAGACTCAGCATTATTGTCAATATCTTTTGCAGATGGCAACAGCTCGTTCCATGTGAGAGGAATGGGCAATTTCCCAGCACACTGATGCCCTGATGTACGAGTTTAATTGAGACACCTTTAGAAGGACTCTGTCGTTAATTAAGAATCACAGTTCCCCTCAGGATATTGATGCAGGCTGTGCTTACAATGTGTGCAAAGCCACGGCTCTCGGAGAAGTGTTTGGCAGAGTAAACAAGAGGCACGCGGCATCCTGAAATCCTCCACCTGAGGAAAAATCGATGTTGCTTTCCTTGCAGCGCTTACAAACATCAGCACCCAGCAGACAGGAAATCTTACAAAAGGAAAGAGCAATGATTTAACAGATCATTATCTGTATTCTGTAATGGACATAAGGCCCGTTTGGCTGGGCAGCATGGACATGAATTAGTAACCATGGCCCCAGTCAAGGGTATGCCTGTGCAGTCACGTTCCTTGCCAAGGCTTAAATGCTGCTGAGATGGTCCTTGCTAATGCATCTAAATGGCTTCAGGAACCCAGCAGCTCTCCGGCACGGCTGAGCTGCCATATGACTGTCTGCATCTGACCACGTAGCCGCTTCCTGTGATAAGGGACGGGTTGTGCTGGCATCTGCCTGCATGCACAGGCTGTGACGACTGCAGCCAGAACAGCCAAGTGAGGATCTTTTCTGAGAGGCAGAGACTTGAGCATGGTCTCACGGTTGTCTCATTTCCCATTCGTCCCCTTGTGCGAATGTGGACACCTGGGCTGGGGCGGGTTCCCAAAGTCGCACCCATGCAATCCTATCATCTGGGGTATATTTTTAGCGAGATGAGAAACAGTTCATAAGAAACCCGCAGGGTCAGTTGTCTGCTGCTAAAAATCTTATGAAATGGAGATCTGAAAAAGAGCTAAAAAGCTTCAGGTATCCAAAACTTGTCTGCTTTTCTTCCAGCTACATTCCCTGTCCCACAAGAAAATCTTGTTACTTTCATCCAAAGTCTGACTTCCCAAAGGGCAGAGGAAGAGCTCCTGGCCCTAAATAACATTCACTTAAGCCTGTCAAAGAGAGAAGCTTTCTAAGGGAGGCAGTAGGAAACTGAGCAGAATGATTTAAATCCTACCCTGCTGAGTTGCCTACAGAGCCTCAAGGGGCTGCTAGGCTTCCTGACCCAAAGTCACCACTTGGAGGTTGGTGCTGCTGTCCTCTGGGGCTTTTCTCTGGGATGCAGAGAGTGGAGAGCCCTTTTTGAGGGTTTCTAGAGCCCAGCCTCATCAGCCCAAGAATTGTCCCAGCCACAAGACTGGAGTCTCTTTTGTGGAAGGAGGCAGTGTGCAAGACATACTTCTGAGCCATCTTGTTGAGACTGTGTCACCCTGATAAACCACTGATCCATAGACATGTTCCTGCAGCCTGGTGGCTCAGGTGTTTGTATGAGGAATGGATGCAGGTGTCGTTGATGGCATCAGGCCCTTAAGACTGGGCTGGGAGGAATGGTGGGCCAGCTGTACCTGAGCTTGCCTGCTTAGGAGAGGTGCTTCCCACTTCAGTTGTAGCTGGGTGGTTGAGTGGAGGTTGTACTGCAAACAGCAAAATGCCTGAGTTTTGGTGAGCACAGCCTTTGGTGTAAAACTAATGCTGAATAGTCTAATGACAGAGCAGATGTTTCAGAGAGAGAGCAGCATCCCTTGTGTACTGTGGTAGGATCCCTTCCATTGGTAGTTGTCCATGTGATCCAAAAGCAGAAGTTGAGCTATTGGGTGAATTTAAGGTAAGTTGAAAGGCCTTTGATCTCCAGGAGCAGACTGTATTCTGAAGCTTTGGGAATGAGATACCTAGATGGAGGACAAGGCTTGACTTTGTTACCTGCAACCTTTTCTGGGGGGACAACATTAATAAAATAGTCTAACTTCATATCTTTGTACTGTGTGATGCAAAGGTCTTTGCACTTTTCCCTGGTGACCAACAATAGGATCCAAAACAATGGTGCAAAAATATGTTAGGGGTGGGTCAGGTTGGGCAGTGGTCATGGTCCCAACCTGCCATAGTTCAAGAAGTTTAGGCAATGCTCTCAGACATAGAGTTTGATTTTTTTTGGGGGGATGGTTCTCTGTGAAGCCAGGAGTTGGACAGTGATGACCCTTGTGGGTCCTTTCCAAAGCAAGACATTCTATTAAAGAATGCACAAGTACATAATAGATGAGCTGAACTTGCCAGTTTTTATCTCAGTTTGAATTGCTATTTAATATCACACATATTCGGATCTACAGGTGTGGTTTGTTCTTCTCTGGTGATTGCTCAATACAGACTAGATATTAGTGCAGGGCTGTAGTGGGAGTCCCAGGGCTCCTGGACTTGGCCCAACTGTATTACTGGTAAGTTAGAGATGAGTTCAAAATGAAAGGCAAGAGTAGTTACAAGGGGAGCCCACCACCTCAGCAACAGAACTGACAATAAACAATGGTTATTTCTTCCCTGTTACAGGTTTTGCAGGATGTCCTAATTACCTTGACATTATTAGTGCGGAAGTTGTGCTCTATCCACCCACTAAGTACAGGAAACATGCCCAGTCTGTAATTCTATCCTTCACCTCACATGCCTCTGATGGGATGGAGTCGGAAAGGAAACTAAATAGCCTGGAAAGGTTAACCAGAGACAGAGAAATTAACCCTTTCATTTTCTCTCTCTGGAAAGTGGATTTGGTGGGTGGTGCCATAGAGGGAGTCTTTTTACTTCCAGACTAACAGAAGTCTTACAGGATGAAATCTGATTTTTTTTTTCAAGCAAGCGCAAGAGATGCTGTTATGCCTATGTCCTTCAGATATACTCAGAAAGCACATAGCAGTTTATTAGTATAAACTGATAGTTAATTAACTTCTTTGTGTTGTGTTATGGGCATGAATTGTAAAGGGCTATGTAGGTCTGGATGTCCTGTTTGAGTTTTGGAAAGGGAAGCAATGAGAAGATACTCATTAAGGCAACAGAGGCTTCAGACACAAGGGTTAAGTCGACTCGTATCCATTTCAAATGCTGCTCTAATTTGTTTCTATAGGACAATGAGGATTAACTGAAGGTAATCTCTTTACAATGGTTTGATCAGTATAGGTGAGTCTGTTAGTATCAGGATTGTATAAGTGTAGAAATAATTGTTTAAGTCAGAGCAAAGGGATGGGCAGAAATACTGGAGAATGGAGTGAAATACGCTTGTAGAAATGTTTATTTCCTGTTATAGCCATTCAGTAAGAGGTAATGACTGAACGCAAATAATCTTGCACTGTCTTATTTGCACACAAAGTATGTGCACACGTGATACCCTGCACAAGGGAAAAAGGATTGGCTGCATTTCTATTAGCAGAGCTCTGCTTTTCGCTGTTCACCCATCCTGTATCCTCTGTGAAGAAAGAGGCTGGTTTATGAACTTGGTGCATTTAACTATGCAAAGTCTTTTTACAAAGCACTGCAGTGTTACAAATGTTTCCCTCTCCGAGGGGTCCGGAGGGGCAGGGATGCTTTTTGTGCTCAGCTCTGAGGGTTGCCGTAGGAGGGATCTGCAGTGCAGGAGGTTGGCTTTTGTGCTCTCTTGTTCTGCATGTTTCCCATTCAGACATAAAAATCACTCTCCTTGAAATTGCCCATCTGGTCTTTGTGACCGAGGACAAAGCCATAAAAAAATCAGGATAGGTTCTCCTTCCCTGCCTATTCAATACCATCAGTACTAAAGGCAGGATTGCCTTGCTGTAGCAGGGTAGGAAGCGGTGGGGGGGAGGAGAGAATGTAAATTCCCCAAAGCAGTATGAGTCCTGAGAACTTTGGGCCTGAAAATGTTATCATTGAGTTACTTGTAGGTTAGAGCTTTTCTCAGCAGCAACTTCACAAAACTGGGAATTGGGTTTACATGAAACGCTCACTTTGAAACCATGAGTTGTGGTGTTGTGCTTCGTGGGTGGTTTCCTTGTTTATTGGGTTTTTTTAAGAAAAAAAAAAAAAATTCCTCATCCCTCTTGATAAGAGTCGTGTTTGAAAATGCAGAGTTGATAGGAACAAAAGTTAACATTTCTGAGCTTCCTGAATTGCCTCTGTGATGTTTCTGTATCTCTGCTGATAGTGCAAGTAAGGATGCTGAGAAAATGGGAGGAAGAAGGGGCCGTCATGGTTCTATCCCTTTTCTTTTACTTGACTCCAGCTTCTCAAAATCTCAGCCCTCACTATTGTGTTTTGAGAAACTTGCAGACTAAGCACCTCTGGGTGATTCAGCTGACATTTATTTCTGTTTTCAGAACTTCTTACTAAGAAAAGGAGGGGAAAAAAAATGCAGCTCTCTGGTTGCAAACCTTTTTCAAGGACAACAGACTCTTACTCATTTCGTAACATTTTATTTGCATTTGGAATCGATTGCTCCTGTCATCAGGTGACGGGCAGAGCTGGAAGAACAGGCTCCTTTCTGCCAGTTCCTTTTGCTAATTTGACAGAAGGAGCTTCTGGGCTGCAAGCATGTCCTGGAGAAGCACAGGTCATGTTTATTTTCCTGCTCCTCCCTCCCAGCAAAATGGGAACTGTAGGAACAAGTGCAAAGAAGGCTGTGTGAGGAAGGGACACGGACTTCTCACGGTGGCTTTTTGATGGCATTGTGTGAGTGCCCCAGGATGGTTCCCTAACTGACACCTCTGGGCTGCTGCAGGGTGATGTAATGCAAGAGCTGGGCTTGGAGAAGGAATACAGGAGGTTCTGGAGGCTGACAGTGCTCCCGTGAACCTGCAAAGCAGGTGTAATGGGTTTCAGCCAGAGACAAGGGAAATATAAGTCAAACCAGAAAGGCTAATTAGAATCATAGAATCACTAAGGTTAGAAAAGACCACTAAGATCACTTAGTGCAACTGTGAACCCATCACCACCATAGCCACTAACCATGTCCCCAAGTGCCACAAGTCCCCAAGTCCCCAAGTGTCCCCAAGAGCACAGTACAACAAAACCCAGCTCACGTTATCTCTTGTTAAAGACCAAACTACGATTCCTCTCGTTGGAGCATATTCACATTCTCTGCTCTTGGGCCCCTTTGCTGCAGAATGTGTTTGAGGGGCCAGATGTGAGCGTGATCGAGTTGGGATGTTTTAGTGCAGACCGAATGAAATTCCCCACTTCCCTCCCATGAACATCACTGTGACATTTGCAGCTTTGAAGTGAAATGTTACTTGAGTTCCCTCTTTATTTCTCTGGAACTCAGCAAGGGAAGGGAGCCTCTTTATGCTGGGAAAAATAAAATAAATGAACTTTCCAGTAAAGCCACAAACTGTCAAATAGTTATTAGTCACCTCAGGACCAGATCAGCTGGTTGCCATTTTGGGAATGCACAAGGGATTTTTTTTCCCCAACCTGCGGTGGTTCAGTCACCACCTGCTCAGTGCGTGGCCAGGGCTAACTGCAGGCTCCTAATTTTCTCATGTTCATCAGTCCCTGCCTCCTCCCCATTCAGCTTTTGCTTTGTTGTCATTGCTTTCTCCACTCGTTGTCCATCCTATTCTTAGCTCTCATTTATTGGTATTGTGCTGTTATTGGGTGACCCAGAAAGATGTGCGTTGTAGGACTGGTACCATGGCAGCTGCAGGGTACATTTTCCTGTTTTATTGACCTCCTTTCCCTCTGTGCTGTGACAGCATACAGAAATATCACCTTCCCATTCTCCAGAGCTTTCAATCTGTGATGTTGGCAGTGCAGAAAGATCGCTTTACACCCTTTTTTGACCAGTCTGTTTTCTCTGTTGTTAGGAGAGATCATGCTGGTTAAACAGTGATGGTGAAAGCAGAAGTGGATTCTTGCATCTGTTTATGGTGTGTGGAGTGAAACTGGCCTCTGAGCAGAAAACCAGAAATAACAGTACATGTGTGTGCATGGCTGCCCTAGAGGTGGACTAATCCCATAGGGCTCAGAAGCATGGAGGAGAATTGGGAAGCCTTGATTTAATCCTCACTGAGATGGAGGTATTTTCAATAGTAGCGCAGTTGCACAACCATTTCTCTTTCACTCACTACTGAAGTTTGCCCTCATGACTCACACAACTTGGGTCAACAGCAATGCGGTTTGGGTTTTTAAAAAGTATTTCTCAGCAAGGTGTAGATCTTTCTTCCTTGTTGCTGTTAACTCCTGACTTAACCAAGTAGGCACGTGGACCCCTAAGTGTCTCTTGCTGTGACTCTGGCACTCTTTCTGTAGACCTCTAAGACTCATAAAAACCCTGATTAACATGACTCTTCTCATCATTCCTCTTGCATCTGTTCCACCAAGGACATGTGGCTCTGCAGTCCCTTGGCCTCCTCCTTTTGCCCTGGAGTGGGCTTGGGTGGCAAGAAAGCTGCATGGCACTTCAAGCCATGCCCATGGAAATGGAAAGCTGCCATTCAATCATCATTTGGAGGGATGCATCTTACCCAACCAGCTGAATGTGCAGTTGGAATAGGCTAATGGACATGGATAATTGACTTTGTTGTTTTTCTAAGTGGTGCTGATGGCATTCAAAGAGACCCAAAGCAGGGTGAGGTGGGATGAATGGAGTGGGGATGGACAGGAACTGGAAATGTTTGTGGTTAATGTGATAAAACAAAGTGGAAAGCCTTTGAAGACTGGTTTTGGTAAAGTGGGGATGCTTGATGATTGCTCTTTATCTGTAGCTCTGTTGAGAGGGATTTAAGTATGTCTTCTTCCATTATGCTGAAGACACATTTACCCACTTTAATTTGAGTGCCAAGAATGCCAGGACTTTTTCTCACTGTTCATTCAGTGATCTTCTCTGGAGGACAGAGACATACAGAGAACTCCTCTGAACATCCCTGCTGCTTGGGGACATGACAACTCTCCTTATTTCAAAAACCCCTAACATAGTGAGGCACTAGCAAAACCATCACACTTCTGAGACCTTGTTGGTGTTGTTTCTGGCCATGGAGCCACTCTTTTCTTGTGTTCAGAAGCACAGGATTCTTTCCCAGCCACCTGGTTGCTACAGGAGAACTAGGGCAGGTGCACTGAAGAACTGACAAAATGGATGATTTGTATGTTGTTTAATTTTCAGGTCTGTATTCATAGTGCAAAACAGACAGGGTCCAGTCCTACCTGCTCTTTACAGGCAACTGGGTAAGCTGGTCTGGTCTGGGAGCACACCTTGGCCAGGTCAGAGGTTTCTCCTGTGTGTATTACAAGAGCCACTGATTTCAGGTGGAGTCAGAACATGAGTTAACTGTGCAGTGGGGAAATATCCTCAGAGCAGCTGCTTGGGATGCTGTCGTAAGTCTTTGGTTGTGGAAAAACAGGGCAATCAGACCTGAATTTCTAGTGTTAAGACTGGAGAGGAAAGATATTGCAGCATATATGTTCTTTTAATTCACTAAAAAGAAGTCACTTTTGAAGGTCACCTTTTAAGACTTCCATGGTTGATCCTGTCCATGTGGTATGTGAGAAGCAATGCTGTTTTCTGTGAAAACAGTTCCACAGAAAGGGAGCACTTTGTTTTCACATATAAACAAATATATTTATACAGATCTCTCTTCTGGAAAGTCTGATTATGCTGGGCCAAGCACACAGTATATTACAGGAGTATTAATTACCTGCTCAGTTTATGCAGTCCCACGTTATACACACTGTTACCCCTTGGAGTTCAACAACGGCAGTGTTTTCCATCCCAAAGTGGACATGATGCTGAAATACCACACAGGAGAGGAACATGTGAGGAACAGGCCTGAGCTGTGTTAAACCAATGATTTAACATGACTTAAAAAGAAAAAAGCCACCCAGGAAAACCGGATGATGACATTTGCCACCATTCAATTAAAAAGTCATTCTTTCCTGTTTTCCAGCAAGCGCCGGGCTTTCCAAGCTCACTGCTCTGTGCTGGGATGACTGACTCATGAACCTGATAGGAAAATGCACCTGTTTTTAGCCAAAGGTTAAAGCAGTTCTTTGGTTTCCAGAGTAAACAAAGGAGTTATTTCTGTCCTTAACAGTTACCCTGCGAAGTCCAGGAGCGCAGGAAGGCTGGCAGAAACAGAGAGCTTTGAGCAGAGTTTACTGAAGTCAGTAGGGCTCTGAAGTCTGTGCTAAGATGCCAGTAGGTGTCAGTGGGATTTGGCCCCTACTTTTTACTGAAGGGAAAATGGGAAAGAAATTTGGTGCAGTGATTGTGTTGGGTGCTGGGTGCTCTGAAGAGCCGGAAGAGACTGAGACACATATTCTCCTCTCTGCCCTGAGCTCTCCATATGCACCTTTGGCAAAAGAGCAACTGTTTGTCACAGAGATGTGATGGGCACAGAGGCATTTGAGACTGCAAGGCTGATCTGAGACCGTAGTAAGAACAGACCTAGAAGTGGCTAGAATGTTTGGAAATGGGAGAGTTGGATGTATCACGGAAGTCAAGAGGTTTGGTTAGCTGAGAGTCACTTATTAATCCCAATGTGAGAATGGGATGGCTTGGTCTCTGCGCAGTACTGAAAAGTGCAAAGATGACATTGGCTTATTTCAGGTCAGCACTCAGGATGGTATAGAAGCAAGATGGATTTTAGTTTTTATTTAACTGGATTTAATTACATGCATGAGCTTCAAAGTGCCAAAAGCCTAATGGTTGGTGACCTAAGGTCTGAGTTAAAGAAACAACAACAGCCTAAACCTTAAGCTAGTTTGTTAGACCATATGGCATGAGTAGATCGTGTGATATTTCAAGTAGGGATGTACAGAGCAAAGTACCCCATGCATCCAAAGCATTTACCAAGATTTCCAGCTTTGCTAAGAAGAATCTGTACACTGACCTTGCCTGCCCTCCGTCTGTGGTTCAGGAGCTCAGCTGGGACAGATAGGAAGGAGGCTTTCTACTCTGAGAAATCTGCAGTGCCCTTAGATAGACCATGCTCGTGCTTTCAGAAGAATAGGAACACTTGAATTTTCAGTTTGAAAGATCCATGTGACAAGGAATTTCTAAATCAATTTAAGAAAAAGAGGAGATCTTCAAAGGCTTGTTATCTTAATTTAATTTTGTTTTGATTAGTGTTAGCACATTTTGATTAGTATTGTGAAAGCTATCTATTTGCATTACAGGCTGTGCTTGCTTTCAGAGAACACTGTTCTTGGGTAAAGGCTCTCCTTCTGTGCAATGTGGTTCCAAGTAAAGTTTGTTAGAGCTACCTTTAAAAACTAGAAATGGTCATAAAAAAACTGCTTCTGGAGCTAAGACCTGCTGCTGCATGGCTAAATGTATGTGCCTGTGGGAGATGTTTGAAGGGGAAACAAAGTTTTTAAATGGCTTAATTATGGAATAAGCAGAAATGTTGAGAAAGGGGGTACAACTTTGGTATGCCCCTACTTGAAGTAATTGCAGTGGTTCTGTCTGTCACAGGATGTCCGTGCTGTATTGATTCACAGCCTGATCCAGCTCAGATGAAAAAGGTTGATGTAACAAATCACCAGCCGGAATGTTTCGCATTTCCAGTGCCTGTTTGGAGATTGGCATCCACACTGAGCAGCTGCCCCAGGTGCTTCCACTTTGAAGACGATCAGTTCCAGACCCTCGCTTTCAACTTGGTCGCATATCCAATTGAAAGGACCTTGATGTAACAGTGTCTGTTTCACATTTAAAAGAGAACTGAATAAAAGCTGTTTAAATAATTTGTATGTGCATCCAAGAATCTCAAAGCTTTGGCCGTATCAGTTAATTTTTGAGGCAACCTCCTGAAGTGCTCATTATCTTAATTTATATAGGAGTTCAATGAGGCACAAAGAGTGAATGTTTTGCTTTGTGTCAGTTTTGTATCAGGTAAAGAATAACAGCCCGTGCCAACCTCCATGAGTCATCCCAGCGGGCTGACAGCATCCAGCTGCTTTGTGCCTGAAGCACACAACCCATAAATGGCTGCAGAGTGCTGCCCAGGCACAGCATGGTGAGGAAACCTTACTGGTGCTGACACATGGAAGGAGACAAGGAAGGGAATAAGGAAAACAAAGAAAGCGCGGTGGCCTCAGCCTGGTGCAGCTGATGGTGTAGTGCAACTGTGCCCTATGACCACTCTTTTTATAGAGTAATCCAGTGTGGAGTTCCTCCAGGAACACCGACAGAAGGAACTAATTCTTATTTCCTGTGATGGCCTTATTGCTTTTACATACATCTGCACCTACATTCCTGCGCCCCACCATCTCTCCAGCAGCCTCCTGCTTGAAAAATGCTCATCGTTCAGTATTATGCCCCTAGCAAGTTGTTCTTAATTTCCTTGTGCTTTATTATAGTTTCATATCCACTTTGTCAGATTTCATGTTATTTTCCATCTTTCTTAACACCCCATTTTTTGGAAGAATTTCTTTTTACATCCCAGAAGTGTTGCATGCTTTAATCACATTAGCTTACCTTTTCCTTTGAATGTTTTATCTGACACTGAGCCTTCTGTACAGCATCTTCAAGCAGCATTACATCATCTACAAGTGCTTTACTGCTTCTAGCTGCTCACTTCAATGAATTTCCTCACTTTCATGTGGTTCCCTTTTTTAAAGGTAAACACAGAATTTGACATAGTCTTATGACAAGAAGAGATTTGTTCTTAGCTACATCTTACAACAGATCCTGGCTGCCAGATGGGATGAACTCAAGTATCATTGATCCTCTTCCTGTAGATTCTCTACCTCCACAAAAAATGAGGCCTGAAAAATGAGTGACTGCGTCACCTCTTCTGAAATGCGTACAGATAGAGCAACACATAGGGGCTTTCTTATGTACTTAAGGGGCTTACTTCATAGGGGCTTCTCTGTTTTCCACTCTGCTGCCTTCGTTCTATCTTTTTTCTTAACAGAGATTTGAAAGCTTCAGCCAAACGGAGTGTTCTTCCACATTTCTTCCTTCCCCACAGCTTTAGTTTAAAACTCTTCTGCAATTTTAACTATAACTGCCAGCTTCTTTCTATGTCCATGGCCCACACCGTGCTCCTCTGATCCCCCACTGCAGCACTGTGTGTCATGGGAGCTCCAGAGCGGTGTGGCTCTTTCCCAGGAGATAAGTGAGGGCTTTTTGCCTACACAACAGCTCTCCTGAGCTTTCCCATGCTGGGAGGGAAGGAGGGAGGAGATCCGGTTTCCTCTCTGTCCGAGCGCCAGCCCCGTGGCACTGCTGGTAACATCCGAGGGCATTGTGCAATCTGCAGAGGCGGCTCTCCATGCAGCCTGGCAAAGCAGTGTCTGATAATGGCTCTCCTTTTGTTTGTGTCACACAATCGACCTCATGATCTCTCCAGCACAGGCAGCCCACGGTGTTGTGTCCTGTGAGGCTGCGTGTCGGGCTGTGCACAGCACAGAGCCCTGCAGTGCTGCAGTCAGTGAGTCAGTCACCTGCCCTGAGAGCTATGTAGGCACAGAGCACTGAAGGCCCAGAAGTGCCTACAGACTGGGAGAACTTATAGAGAGCAGCCCTGCAGAGAAGGGCTTGGGGATCCTCGTGGGCAGAAGGCTGGATATGAGCCAGCAGTGTGCTCTTGCAGCTCTGAAGGCCAACAGTATCCCGGGCTGCGTCAACAGAAGGGTGGCAGCAAGGAGAGGGAGGGGATTGTCCCCCTCTGCTCTGCCTTTGTGAGGCCCAGAGAGCTGTGGGTGCCACATCCCTGGAGGTGCTCAAGGAGAAGTTGGATGGGGCCCTGGGCAGCTGAGCTGGTGGGTGGCACCCTACCCATAGCAGGGGTTGGAACTGGATGGGCTTTCAGGTTCCTTCCAACCTAAGCCATTCTATGGCTGCAAAAGGGCAGGAATAAGCTGTTTGGCTTCAGTTCAGTGGAAGTGCAAGTTGCATCTTTTTCAGGAGGCATGGGAAATGCTTCTGAAGCTTAAAAACAAGCTTATCAACTTTGACTTCTAAGCACTGCCAGATTTAATTTTCCAAAGGTCACGGAGGAGTTTTCTTTTGCCATCTCCAAAGGCCATGACAAACGTTCCCCTAACAAAGTAACAAATTATTCAACACAATGCACTTAGCAATTACCTTGCCATAAAGGTATTTATGGCAGGTATAGTAAGATAAACCAGTTTGTTTCCTATTGTTTTTCAAAGGAAAAAAAAAGGCTGTAGTCATTTTGTGGTGAGTTTGAGGGATAAATATAAATTGATGTCTTCACTGAATGCTTTCATGGCTCTTAAAAGATATTTATAGGCTATCCCTGTCAAAGATCAGGAAACATATTCATTTCTGTATTTTTTGTAAAATCATTTGGGTTGGAAGGGACCATTAAAGGTCATCCAGCCCAACTCCCTGCAATGAACAGAGGCACCTCCAGCTATGCAGGTCTGTATCGACAGGTACACGGGTATTCTGTGTGTCTATTCTGTGTAGCTATTTAAATTTTATCCAAAAATTGACCTTGAAGTATTCTATTGTTGCAAGGTCGGTTAAAGTTGTCCATAATACATGAATTCAGCACCTTTTGTGAATGTTCATTCCTATGTGGTCTGTATTTACAGGATCCTGCACTAATATGCCTGGTATCGCTCTGCCTCCTGCACAATGCTTTCACAATGCGGACACAGAGCAGCTCCTATGGTGAGCACAGGAGCCAACCATGCAAAAAATGAAAAGCAAAGACTCTACAGTATATTACTGAATGCAAATGCAGCACGGATGTTAGCAATACAAAACTAGATCAGTCTGGCAAGAGGAAAGCCAGCCCTGGACTTGCATCAGCGGTGCTGGCCTGTGGGTTCCAAATGCGGCATCACTGCAGAGCCGGTTGGACGAGGCTCCCTGACCTCCTCTACTTGGCAGGCTTTCCTCTGCATTTTTGGCTGAGAGACAAATTAAACTGCCCCCTCCTTTCCCCCCCCNCAAGCCCTCCAACTGGTCCCAGTACATCCTGGTGCAGGTGTGCTGGCAGGCAAGGTGAGGAAAGATTTCATCACTCCAGCATATGGGTAAGTACAGGACAATCCGCACAGTGTTTTTCACCAGCAAGACATAAAAATGAGGAGAGTGGGGAGAAATAGCCACAGTGATGTAAAGGCTGTCTGTAGCTACGGAATGGGCAGGTAAGAGTATCTTTGTTGTAGAAGAGCAGGCAGTGTAACAGCTCTGGAGCACCTATTTTGGGAGGCTGTGGGCTCAGACATAGTCCCATTCCAGAGGCAGCACATCCACAAAAGATTTCCAGCTTCTGTCTGAATATCCTGGTATGCCTGTGTGAGCATCTCTGATGCACCTCCCTCTCTGAACTGCCTTTAGCTTCACAGACCTCTGGTAAGAGGGAAGATCTTGGAGGTAAAACATCGAAAAATAGGTGCAAGGAGAGGGAATCTGTGGCTCTGCCACCAAGTTCTTGTGCCATCTTGTACAGAACATTTCTCATATCTGTGCCTGCGTTTCCAATCTGTAACGTAAAAATAGCAGTCCTTCATCTCAGCCCTGCACTGCGGTCCTAAAATACAAAATCTTTCATAGAAAGCCTGCTGATTACCAGGTTAATGTAGAGTCTTGCCCCATAGGGCACTTTTCCTCCTACGTCTGTTTCCTCCTGTGCATGGACTTTGCAGTGGTCATCTGTAAGGTAAACTGTGATATCTTTCTATTATTTACATTTGTGTCCAACCTCAAAACATTATTTCATTCCCTGAGGTGTGTGCTGCTGTCAGGCAAATGAAATGTCCCAATCCCCTGTTAATTACTCATTAGGTAAAAATTAATGCGTGTGCATATGGGGCTGGCAGCCAGAAGTGGATGCACAGGGGATGTCTGTGAGCCAAGCTTCTGTCAGCTCTAGGGCAAGGGTGGCTGAGTAACTAGGGTGAAATGAACAAAATAAAATGGTAAGACCATTAGCTCTCTGCCCCAAAGTTAACCCAACACTTTTTCTTTTCGTCACAAGACCAAACTCACTGTTCACATCAGAAAGCTGGGAGACCCAGGGCAGATTCACATACCCACACAGAACAAATCACAGGTCTGGACTGAGCCAAAGCATCACTTGTGACCCAAGTCCAGATCTCACCTGTGACTATTTGTTCTATCCGTACTTCGACATGTAGTGAATTTGGTATGGCCTCTGGAAAATGTTTTAGGTTCTTCTGTTTATTACAGACATGTTCCCTGTTTGGTACAAAGAGAGCTGTTTTTCTCTGTTCAGAAGACTGCAGATTTCCTGGCTAAGTGAGGAAGGCAGCATTGGCTACACCAATTTTGACAGGAGAGCATTTGGAAATCCACATTGATATAGGCACATGGTATAGAATGGCAAGCAAGTACATGGTGGACAACATACCAAAGGAATCAAGTGAGTGGAAAGATGTCTGGCAGCAAGTAATGGGGCACACACCCCTCAAAGAAAACCCTGTTCCTCTGGGTGTCCATGCCTCTGCTTGCTGATACAGTAACCTGACACTGGTGGGGTAAGCTGGGCTTTGAAACTTACCTAAAATGGGTCTGATGCACAAGAGCTGTGCTCGGAGCTTTTGGGGAGCACACTTTTTCCACAGGCTGTAGCATCAGGGGTGTAACAAAGGAGAAGAAAGCCAGTTATGCTACAGCTCTCTGAACTCTGGAAATTGTGCCAGTTTTGCTTTTCCTGCTTTCCACCATCTTCCATTCTCTCTGTCTCTGTTGTTCACCCACATAATTACATAAGATATCGCCAGCTAAAGCTGCATCTGACTCCTTAATGGATGGCTCATTATCAAGGGAGGGAAACAGAAAGGGCAAAAGCTTTTGTGTGCCAACAGCACTGCGGAGATGTTCATGTGCATTACAGGAGAAGGAAAGGGTGTAACGTGTCTGTCCTAATTTATAGCCAGATGGGCTGAAAGAGTCAAGGTGTAACGAAGGTCACTGTGGCTGGGAATGAGGTGGAAGCAGTGCAAAGTTTCTCTCTTGACATAAAAGCAATTAATTCTCCAACAAAGTCTCTGTCTCATTGGGCTGGACGGAGCAAGGCAGTTCTGTGTTTGAGTACTCCCACAGCTTTGATCTTTTTTCTGGAAAAGTAAGCTTGCTGAGAGGGTCTGGCCTTGTCTGGGGTGATGCATTGGGCCATGTGGGGCTGGCCTTGTGGGGCGGCACAGCCAGCCTGCTGCTCTCCACACCACGTTGTTCTGGACAAGTCTCCTTGTGTTCCAGTTACTGCAGTAATGCCAACACGCTGCCACAGAGCCCAGGGCCTGCTCAGGAGTGCTGTGAGATCACTCCTCATGACAATTCCTGTATTGTTTTGGCCACAGGAAAAGACTTGTAGCTACAAGGAAAAGTGAAAAGGCAAATGAGAGAGAACAAGGTCTATCAGAAATCCATCTCCAAAGATCCCATGGTATGACCGTACATAACCATTTTTGCTTGAAAGAAAGCCTTTAGCCCTACACACATATCCCATTCCAATCAGTATATTGTGGCAACTGACTGCAGACAGGTTTTACTTTTATTGATGTTTAAAGCAAATAGTTGTGTTGAACTAAGCACAGAGCTGTATTAATGTCAGGCTTCTGGATGGGTTTCAGAAGAGCTGATGGCAGATAGCAGGGTATGGTTTGATCAGGAGGTGAGTTTTGCACTGCTGCCTGTGCTGGGCAGGAGACTGAAGGGTTGTGGGAGGCTCCCCCAGCCATAACATCTATGACAATTGCAGCTGTAGTTTCATTTCATCTCTCTGTCTGAGTAACCTTCTCCTTATTTGATTTTCTTTATTTCCTCTGTGCTTCCCGTGCAGAAAATCTAAGATTCCAAGTTGCATTTTGAGAAAGCTTTAAAGTGGACTTCTCCATTACGTGAGATGACCCTGAGTGTTGGTAACAAAATCTGCGGGAGGCAGGGGAGAGAGGGAAAGAGGAGACTGCTCAATAGGGGGTGAGTGCTGATGACTCTAATGAAGTCACAGTGTATACTCTCTTCTGCTGACTTGTGCCTCTGCTAATTACTTTCTGAATCCTAAGAAGCTGAACTGTGCCTTGCCCGTTCATTATGTCCTCCGAGTTCACTCTCCCCAACAAGCGGTGTGCTCCCTGCAGCCCCTGGAGGCCCTTTGCTGCTGCTCTGGTGCACCAGGCGCGTTTGCTCTGTGTGTTGATGTTTGTGTTTTCTGCGCTGCTCGTGTTTTCCAATTCCTTGGAGCAGTGAGGATGCTGCTGACTTGTCAGAATTGCTGAAGGATGCTGACTTGAGGTTACTGCCGATGGCCTCATTACATTAACAAGGGATATTTTGAGAAATACAAAAGATGAGGCATTTCTTTTCTACGAGAGAGGGAGAGGAGAGAGAGAATGAATGTGTGCGAATGAATGGACTTCCGCTGCAGGTTTTATTACATCCCTCCACTGCTCAGTTAGAAATGACTGCCCAGCTCTCTCCCTGCTGTTTTCTAGATGGAACAATGATGGCCTCTGGTTTGTATTCTCAGGCAACGCAGCCCTTTTTGTAGAGCTCCTCATTCCCATCCTGGGGCATCTGAGTTCCTGAAGTGGGCACAGCCTTTACAGAGTCAGCAGTGGGATGTGCAGCTTCTCATCATCTTAAGGCAGATGTAAGTTAAGACTGCTCTGGTCTTGTTCCCTCCTTGAAACCAACATTAGTGCTGATGTGATGGGAAAGTGAGTCAGTTAGGAAAAATGAGTTGTCAAAGAAATAATGCAGTGAGGAAAAAAAAGAAAGTAATTATTTCCTTATATGCTTGCCTTCCAAAAGCAGCAGTGCCAACTGGAGGGATGTGTGGCCATGGCTAAGGAGAAGGTGGACCCTGTCTTCCCTGCTTAGATGGGCTCTCACCCTTGAGGGAGAATATCAAAGGGGAGGATATAGCCTACAAATCCTCTATCTTGAAAGAAAGGGGACCTTTGCACAGCCCACACCTCTGAATCAAAGGGAACATCTTCATTCCCTTCCTCCATGTTGTCAGGCTATTGGGAAGTAGTTGACACAGCCCTTTATCAAAGGAAATGTGGTCTTTTCCTCTGCTTGTCTACTCAGTGTTATTATGTCAACAGAGATCAATAAGGCGACACAAATCCTATCCTATTACCAGTATTCAGCAGCAAATGAAGCACCGTTGAGTTTAGCATATTATCATTTCATGCAGTTTACAATTAAAGCCTTAGATAAGATTAATTGCTTTCAAGGTGAGCCTTTACTATTGTCTCCTTATAATGGAATCTGGATCCAGTGGAGCATGGCTTTATGTCACTGGAAGAAATCACAAACAATTTTGCAATTGGATTGAAAAGATTTGTTTAACAGGCCTCGTGTTTCTTCTCTTAAATTTCTCTTGAGAGAAAAATAACTCCCTAGCAAAAAGCATAACCAGCACCAATCGTGAAACTGGTTAAGAATTACCTACAACTGGGGCTTTACTTTTAGTTGCTCCAAGTATAAATATTTTAGGCACCCTGTTGTTCTTCTGAAGCCCCAGATTAGATGAAATGCAGCAATACTCCAAAAGCAAGCAGATGTAAGTGCTGGACGGAGTGACCAGATTCCAGCACCTATTTCTGACAGCTCTTTTCCATACAAAAAACTGAGAGAAGGGCAAGGACGGGACACTAAATTCCACCACAAAACACAGCTGCTTATTTATCTATTTGTCATTCTGCTGCAGTTGAGTGTTATGCCCAGATGAAAGAAACCAGCTGGGTGCAACAAAAGCACTGGGCACTCTGCTGATGGAGGCACTGCAAAGCAAATCCCAGCTTGCTACAAGGAAAGGGTACAATGAGAGTTACGTGGGATGGAGGAGATGCCACTGTGGCTCCTGCTAAAGAGATAATGGTGAAAGAATTGAGCAGGCTCTCTGGTCTGCTACTATCCATACACCTCAACCACAGCTTTGAGTAGAACGGATACTTGAGTAGTGTGGTGCTGCCTGGCCTTACAATATATGGGCCAGGAAGCATTAAATTGGGGTGTAAGTGCTAATTTTTCCCATATGGGAAAATAGCCCCTGTTTTGAGGCTTCCTACTGCCTGCATTTTTCAGTCCTGTCAACTAGAAACCTGTGCTCTTGCTATTCACTTTTGAGGGTCTTAGATATTGCTCTGATTCTCAAGAAGATGGGCTTTCTGGAAAACACCTTATATCATAAGATATTGGTAGAAGCTTTGTTTAAACTACTAAATTGTAACACAGAAAAGCACAGGAGTTAGGGGGGAAGTGTGCACCTCCCTCTCTGTCCTTTCCTGTTCTGTGATGAGCTCCTTTCCCATTCTGCAATGAACTCTGCTTCCTAGTTACAAGATCACGAAGCAGTTATCTTCTCATTGCTGAAAGATCAGCAAACCCTCCTCCACAACACTGAAAATGTTTTGAATTATAAAATGAAGGGTGAGGTTTTCCAAGCGTGGCTGGGGGAGCAGAATGACTTGTCCCCCTCTGCCTCATCAGGGCAGCCCTCCTTGGGATACCATAGCTGGGACCCTTCAGTCTGTTGTGCACTGAGCAGTGAGAGCAGCAGAGGACATTGGCTGTGGGTGCTGCTGTGCATGGTTACTGAAGGATCTGTTTCAAAGACGCAGAACTCCCATGCTGCTCTTCTGTGGGCATCTAACTGCAGCTTCTTCAGATACGAGTCATCCCTTCAGTTAATAGCTCTACCTGACAAGCAGCTGCAGGGCTGATAGGATTCCGTGAGGCACTGGCAGCATTGTTTTACTGCAGATTTGATTACACATTGAGCACTCACCTCATGTAGGCTCCCCATGGCAGGAGGTGTTTGTCTCCTGGGTGAGGACTGGCGCAGCGCTGTATCACGCAGCCTGGTATAGCTGAGTAAGTGTTTTGGTGGAATCCAGATCAGGATTCCTGGGAAAGCTCTCTGCTTGTACCAAGCTTTTAGATGACTTTCAGTCAACCATCAACCCACCTCACTATGCCACCCAAACCACATCCCTCAGTGGCACATCTCTACTTTTCATGAACACCCCTGGGGACAGTGACTCCCCCAGTCCCTGTGCAGCCTGTGCCACTGCCTCACTGCTCCTTCTGAGAAGAAATTTTTCCCTAATGTCCAGCCTGATATTGCTAAACTAAGGTTATGCAGGATAACAAGAATAGGTCACACAAAACAACAAGATAAAAATGATGGTAGCTGTAGCAGGCGTTTGATGGTGAAGGAGATTTTAAACAGTCCAGATATAAAGCATATCCTTGGGGCCCTGGCAGGGATGCAAACTTCTCTCCCACACAACCTCAGTCACTCTTGGAAAGCCAAGTTCTGGAATTTTAAAAGGCAAAAATATTACAGCAACAGCAACAACAAACATGCAAATCAGATGTTAAATGACTACTAATGATCTTATCAATGTGTTGTGTAAACAGGAGGAAGAGGACAGAAAGAAGCATTCAACATTCTTCAGGGTTTTGCAGGGAGGTTTCAGTTTTATAATGGCTTTGTGGTGCTCAGGGGAGGCGGGCACATGGACTCTTGCAGCACAAAAGAAGCCAACATAAGAATCAAGTAGCAAGATCCTGTGGGAGGTTAGGGTTTTTGTCTAGACAGCTAATTACAGCTTTTTGCAGAACCCAAATGGCTGGGAGCACCTACAGCAGATTGTAGCGTTGGTGGGCATCCCAGCGAGGTCCCCATGGGGAACACTCATGCCATCACACTGTGTCCCTCCTGTAAGCCATGCTGGGGTGAGTGGAGATGTGACAATCATGTGGATGTGTTGTTTTCTCACCGCACTGCAAGTCTCCCTGTAGACTGTTCCATCCAATTATTCAACCTTGCTCCCTAGCATTAAGATTTTCAGGCCTTTTCCCCATTGACTCTTCTCTTTCACAGCCCTAAAAGCGATAAAGGTGTCATTTTATTTTGATGAGGGCACTACGAGGTTTGGAAAAAAACTTGGCATTTGTCAGCGCGACTACATTTTACAAGTCTTCCTGAGCTGTAGTCTTTATAACTGGTCGGTGGATCCTAATTAAATTGTTTAGCTGACAGTTATTGGTTTCGTGTAGGGATATGCTGAGCCCGTGGAAAATTTGAAAGTTGCCAAAGGTCGGTAGAGAATCACTTGCTAGGCATGCCACATATAGCACCTAAGTACACAGATTAAGTAATGTGAGTCGTTTTGTAGAAATGAGGTTGCTTTTCTGTGTTTGGCTGCTTTCTTTCTTCTGTTTTTAAAAGCAAAGCACATCTCATTTGCTGCAGAAAACAAAAGCTTGTTGGGATCATTGCAGCTAGTACAGCATCCAGGCCGCTGTTTGACCATGTTGCCTTTGAAGGTGGAGCTGGTTCCAGAGGGTACGCTGGCCCTGGGCCCTGATTTTCTTGCTGTGGTTGTGGCCTATGCTGTGACCTCAGCAATGAAATTACTGGGGGGTTTTTTTGGATGTTTTAACCTGGCTTTGCAGAGCTTCCCATCAAAAGATAAAACCTAGCAAGTCAAAACAGAGCATTATCTGCTGGATTAGTGAGCTGAAGAGGGACTTGGAAGCTCCAAAGCCGGCAAAGGAGACAATAGGAACCTTACCCTGGAGTTGGGGACGCAGACAGGCACGAGCAGGAATGGAAGGAGGAAAAGCTTTTCCCACTATCAGTTGCAGCAGGCTGCAGGATTGAATCCTAACGGCATTTCATTTCTGCATGCTGTTGGGGCTGAAAATAGCCCTGCTAAAAAAAACAGGTTGTGGTTTGGCATTGGGTGCATTTTGTGTGCGCAGCTCCCAAGCTCGGCCCCACCATCACTTGCAGGAAAAGCGATCTGGGAATGGGGCAAGCAGCAGGGGAAGGAGCTGGCAAGGGGTGTGCTGAGCTGCTAGGGGATTCTTCAAGCCCTGTATGAGTAAGCTGTGACACACTGTACAGCCTGACTCTCGCTTACTTTTCCTGCTATAATAGTGTCTCGCCTGCCTTGCCTTGCTCTCACCAGTAGAGATGTGGTAGCCCATTGGTCTTCCTGCTAATGTGGGAACAAGTTTAGCTTTCATTTCTCTGCTGGTTACTGAGATAAGAAGCCCCCAAAATGTTTCCATTGCAGCCATCATATCAATCCAGGCCTTGATGCAATTGAGCTTTGGAGATACTTGGCCCTTCTTGTAACACAGCTTTATTTTGGTCCTGTGTGGTTTAAGGTACCAGACTCTCACTGGAGTTTATCTAAGGACTCAGGATCTCACACCATTTTTAGTAGTATATGGATACTTTGAACAAAGCATCGGATAATTTTTGCTGTTCTTACTTAAAGAAAACCTGAGGTCAGAAACTGAGCTTTCTCAGGAAATCTGTGGCCAGAGCAGGAAAGAGGACCCAGGTGTCCTGAGCTCTTAACATTCAACCTTTTCTCCCCTGCCCCCAGGCTGCCTGAGAGCATGTTTGGAAGGATGCCTGCTTGCTCAGATACGGTGCAGATCTTCCGTCTTCTCTTGTCACAGCTGTAAACTTCTAGGAGGTCCTTATATGCTCAGCCGGAACACGTCACTCTGAGTACGTAGACGAAACGTCAGGACCAGGACTGAGTGTGTGGCACTGAGAAGAGAAATCCCATCTGTGCTGTGGAGCAGGAGCTCAGTTTTGGTTGTGATTTCTCCCTACCAGCTGGTCTGAGTAATTACATAATGTATCGAGCCAAGACATCCTGCTTTATGCAACAAGTAAATTCATTTACAACCATCTTTTAAAGCAAAGAAGATATACACTGCATGTCCTCCTTTAACTGCACTACTTTTAAGAGTGCAATCAACAAGCTATTAATTAGCTGGCTAGCATAACAGTCTCAGAGGAGACTGTGCCTGTTTTTCTTCTGCCCAGGACCTGCTCTGGTGTCAGGAGGTGATGGGGTAGATGCCTGCTGTGGCACATGACCTTTCTCAAGGTGTGAACAGAGCTTGCTTGGTTGCATCACACTCATCACAGGAACTGCAAGATCGCTTTCCTGGTTGCATCTGTGCTGTTTCTCCCCATGTGGATTGGGAAATGTGTATGGGACAGGCTCCATACAGGGGAACAGCAGGGCATTACTGTAGGTACTAACACTGGCAACAGGGAAAGCTGGCACTGTATCACTGCTCTCTTCTTGGATCCAAGACAAGGTCTCACTGTAAGGTACAAAGGAATAAGGCCAACCACAGCCACTGTCAGCTCTGCTTCCCCACAAACAGATACGGTATGTTATGAAGACAAAACCCCAGGGAAGCAAGAACTCCACCAGAGAGGGAACAGGTGGAGGAAACGTGAAATACATCCCAGCAAATCCATTATGGACAGTATTAGCACTTCATCTGCAACGCATGACATCGTATCACTGTTCCAGCTGCCGAATCTTTGAAGTGCCTTGTGAAACTTGTTCAGAACTCTGGAGGAGGATTTAGCTGCTGAAGCTCCCCGACCTGTTTCAGCAGGGCGCTGTGGGCAGTTGGCAGTTATTGGCAGGATGAGGCTGAGGAGCTAATGCTGGTGCTAGCAGGAAGGAGGCAGGCTGACATTGTGGGTTAGGATTCCGAGGAAGCATTAGTAAAGAATAGCCCGTTTGTCTTTTTCCCTGTAAAATACAAAGCAAGGATGCAAATCAACATGCACACACACCTGTGGGTGATTGACGTGTTGGCCTGTTATTGCCTTATCCCTTGCACCTGCTTGCATAGCTGCAACACCCAGATTTGACTCTTGGGGATTTCATATGCTGTGAAGACACATCTTATGTTGGGTGGTATCCTTGAAAATCCCCATGCTAAACAGAGCAAGTGCAAAGCTAATAAGCAGGTGGGGGTGGAAATGAAGAGGTCAATAAGAAGAGAAAGGAAAAGCTTTTGGATGCCGTTCAGATAGAGATGGAATGGGAATATTTCAGAGGAACAAGCCAGATCTAATACAAGTAGAAGCCTAGCTCTTCTGGGTCTAGTTGGGCCAGGTGGGGATCTAGCCCTGCAGCGCAGCAGAGAGCAGCTAAGTCAGTCTCAGCTTCAACAAGCATACTGTGCCTCTACATAGCAATATCTGAAAGAAAACATTCAAGAAAATTTCTACCATCTAAATAAAAGCTTCTCTGGGCTAGTTTAATTTGTATGGTGGATGTTTTTTATTTATTATGTGACTTGATGCTACAGCACTCACTCCGCGTGGTTATCGCCAGAGCAATGGCAGCAGCTCATGCCACATTTTCTGCCTTTAGAAATACAAAGCCTTGTCTCACAGAACTCAGACGTGCCCTGGCTGATGGGAACCGCATCCTTTTGCGTGATGGTTTAAAAATAACACATGCACACGCAGAGCAACAAGACATGCTTTCCCCTGTTCCTGTGGCTTCCTGAGAACGCAGCCGGATGTTTTTAGGCCATGCTAGGAATGGCCCAGGGAGAGGAGCCACAGAAGAGTTAGCAGGAATGGGTCTGATCAGGACCCACAGGACATGGATGGAGAAATGGCTAACAGCAGATAGCAGATCTGACTGCAGATAGCAGTATCAAATTATTACTCTATATATGATGGTCTGCTGCAGATTTCTGTGTCATTGCGCCGGTGCTGAGTGATTGTATTGCCATACACTAAAAAAAGATGGCAAGAGGCTATGCTGGTTTGAAAACTGACTCAATGTTTTTAAAGCCTGACTAAAAACAGAAGAAAGAAAAGATGGTTGTCTGCATCTGGATCACACATCGCTTGGGTTACAGCAAACAGGGCTCTTTTGTATCAGAGGATGCTTGGGGCTGTCTGAGATTGCAGACATTGGTGACTTGTCCTTCATGAGCATCTGTATCAGAGACCTCATCTATGGTCATCATAGACAAACATTCTCAATATTCAGTGAGTTACCTGGTTACTCAGAATTTGCTCCTTAACAAAAACTTGCTTTGCGAGGTGTTGTGTTCCTTCTTGCTTTGTGGGACTGGTGCAAGACATGACCAGCCATGGTCCCTCCTTGGGATTGTCTTCCAGTGTTTGCCAGATTTGAGAGCACAGAAGGATGAAGAAGCATTTCTCCTGGCTCAGCTACACAACTTCTTCTGTATATTCAAGCTGGGTATTAGGAACGATTTCTTCTCAGAAAAAGTGGTGAGGCACTGGCACAGACTGCCCAGGGACATGGTGGAGTCACCATCTCTGAAGGTGTTTGAGAACTGTGGAGATGTGGGACATGGTTTAGTGAGCATGGTGAGGGTGAGTTGGGTGGGATGGTGGTTGGACTTGGTGATCTTAGTAGTCTTTTTCAACCTTAATGATTTCATGATTCTATGATATTTAAGTCCATTTCTCTTGTAAGAGAGCTGCAAGAGGCTCATCAGGGCCACGCTGGCTTGTAACAACCAAAGGAGCCACTGTCATCTTGGACCTGAGTCACTCCTGGAGCCATCTCTCCCTGTGAAGCTGAGCTATGTCATATGGATCTTGACTTTGTGAAGGCTGCTTGTTGGTTTGTAGCAGAACTGGCAAAGGTGGATACTGCTCAAAGCAGCTTCTGTACAAAGAGGCAAGTCAACAAGATCCAGGACGGATCTCCAGGACCTGTCACACCAGAGAGTTGTGTGACAGAGGTCTGTCACATCTTGGGGGGCACAGGAATGGCAACGAGGAAGCAATGGCACAGGAATGGCAATGAAGGAGAATCAGGTGAAACCATCAGGTAACAGTTTTTAGAGCCAACAACAGAAGATGCTATTTTTCACAGAACTTGTCCTGCACACAGCGCCGCATGAAAAATCCACCGAGAGCTCTTAAATACAGAGATACCATCTTTGGTTCAGGAAATATCTGGTATTTCTGGGGAAGTGTGACTACAGGCTTTCCTGGGGTTTATATCTTCCTTAGGCATCTGCTGCTGGCTGCTCTCAGAAGACAGGATGCCCAGCTATGGCCCTTGGTACATTTTTAAGTGAGAATAGACAGGTTGGCTGCCATTGTCAGCCTGTCCCTGACAGGTACAACACCCTGCTTCAAAAATCACCATCTTCCCCAAGTTCATTTGCAGTTCCCTGATTGGATGGAAGCTTTCAATGCAGAATTCTGCTCAGTGGTGGTGAGGAAGCCCTGTCCATCCCAGAAACCTTCATGTTATTGGAGTGGGATGGTTGTTTCTTGGGAAAGGCTTGCAGAGCCACAGGGTGCACTATTTCTGTGTGGCGTGGTCCTGATCCAGCTAGCCTGGTCCATAATATGTGAAGGAAGCAGTATACTGCTGTGTTGCTTTCCATATGTTAACACAGTTCTGGTGCCTTTAGGTAACATAAGAAAAAGGCCCTGCCTGTTTTGCTAAGCACTGCACAAAGGTTTCCAGGGCAGTGCTTGGAAATTTATTAGATTCCAGTAAAACCTGTAGGTTGCTCAAAATGACAACTTGTTGATTGTATCATCCGTGCTCGATGTTACCAACACAGATTTCAAAATGAGACTGGTGAAGGAATTCAGAGAACTTCAAATTGGTCATCTTAGCCGCCCTCAAACTTTTTTGGCCTTACACTTGCACTGTGTACAGGGATGGGAGCAGGCGCAAGAGAAAGCACTGTGCTGGGTTTTGTTGGTTCTGTACATCAAACATGTCCAAGATGAGCAGCATGTATCTCAGCTGCTGGTGTCCATGTCTGGCTCTCCAGAAATGCTGCTGGATGAAGCTCCAGCCTGTAACCACCATTCAGAGCCTGCCCAAAAAAATAACCAAGTGCTTTGGGAATGTCTGCAGTGAAGCCTCATGCTGGATGGGAAATATTTTTTCTTCTCTGTCCCATGATACGGGTATCAGATGTGAGTCAGCCATGTAGGAGCCATAAAAGTGTAAGCAATATCTTTTTCATTACAAACACTTTCCCCCAGGGAGCAAAATTAAGGCCCTTGTTTGAAAGAACCGAGACCCTTCCTGATGATATTTTGTTTTGAATTCTGCTCCAGTCTCTCAAAGCTGCTGCTCAGGACTCTTTACTCCTTAATGTTTCTATTTTTTTTCCCTTTTCCTGGAGCAGCAATAGGACAATGACTCATTTCGTAGGTAATCTAGAAATAACTTCCCTTTTACAAGAAGACAAATTGCAAGCAAGGAAGACACGATCTCTTGGGAAGCTGTGTGCCCTTTGGTATAAATCCAAACTCTCCTGGGACCATCACAGCATTGGATTTGGAGGGGACAATTTGGTGCGTACAGACACAAACTCAGCACCACTATCACATCCCAACAACTCCATCGTTTCCCTTGGGTTTCTGTGGCCACTGTTCTTCACAGGCTCTCAAGACTGAGTCTACACCCTGGTGTGCCTCACCAATCCCTTGTGTTTGGGGACTCCTGAAACACGGGCTTGGAGATGAAGGGAGCTGCTCCGCTGCCAACAGCAGCTCCCATTGCTGCCCGAGGAGCAGCAGAACTGACAGACCACCACTGGTTTTAGACCAGCCCCTAGACAAGGTCCTGCACACGTCATTCTACCACTCACAAAGCTGCAGTGATGTCAGTATAGTGTGTGTGTGAAGGGCATCAAGACAAGGTGACATGGTAACCCATGAACCAAGGCCAGATTCTGCTGTGTGTGACATCTGCTGACAGCCTTAACTGCCAGTGAAGCTTCAGGCCAAGTAATTTATATCTGATTGTCTGGAAAGGTAGAAAAGGTAAAATTTACTTTGTTTACAGTGATCAGTTTTTTCTCACTTTTTTTTTCTTTTTTATTTAATTTAACAAGGGGGAACTTAACTCTCCAGAGGCAATGGAGAACCTGCTTTAAATATCAAGGAGCCTACAAAAGTGAATACCTGAGAGCCAAAACACAAACTGATGCTCTTTTTCTAGTACAGCTGGCCATCAAGATGCCCATCATCTGCTCGTCAACTCTCAGCATCCCAGACACCTCAGAGCTGTTTGTGAGTGCCCACGGATGTCTGTTTGATTGATGGCTGAACGACTGAACAAGCAGCACCACGAGGGCTGATCCTGCCCCGCTCTTGGCACTGACCAACACAGCTGTGCCCAGCTCCAGTGAGTCACCCCGGTGAGCACTGTGCTCCCGCTGCTCGCCGGGACCACGGGACTCAAAGGCTACCAGCCCGGTTTCGGTGCCCTGGTTTTCTTCGCTCGCCCGGCAGTTCCGCCCCGAGCCCCACCCCGCAGCGGCGTTAATGATGGGGTGAGGATTGCTCTGGGCTGGTGGGAGGTGTGGGTCACTCTGCCGGGGTAGTGAGCCGCGGTCAGTGGGACGCCGTGACACACTGCCCCGAGCCGCAGCCATCGGGGCTGGGCCATGCTGCTGGGAGTCCAGGGACGGCCGGGGGAAGGTGCCCTTAGAGAGCTAGCCAGTAGGTGATCGGGATCAGCTTCCCGGCGCTGAGATTGTTTTCTTCTCCCAAACTCTGGGCCTGGCTCTCTGCAGCCGGGTGCAGCGCTGCTCAGCTCTGGGGCCAGCCCCAGCCCTTCCCCGGCCCGGGGATCACTGCCAAAGCCCAGCACAGGGCAACCACTGAGCTCCTCTTTTCCTTTTGAAAGCTTATGTAAAAAATGATGATAAGCTAAATCTAGATCTATGCAGCAATTATGTGGGATGCCAGACCTTGCACCTGTAGCATAATACATAACAGAGCCAGCTAACTGCCTTGTCTAATGATTGCTCTGAACAGCATACAAATCACATTATGGGGGGTGAGCTGAGAGCCATTTTTCGGCTGAAGCTGATGAGCTTGCAAAGACTTTCTTTGCCCCGTTCTCTCAGACTGCAGGTTTGTCCTCTTCTCCTTGGAATCCTTCCTGTTATTTTTCTACCTTCCTGTCACAGGATGCAACGTTCATTACAATAATAGATCAAACTTTGAGTGGAAAAACTCTGCTTTCCAGTTGTCTTTAGGATTTCCCAGTTTCATTTCCTGCAACCCATAATGAGCAGGTGGAGCGTTTTCACAGGATGCTTGGGTGGGCAAGAGATGCCTATAAACCCACCTTAACCTCTCAGCTGTCACCTTGAGATGGGATAGGCCATCTCCTGAGGTACCTTGGCGTAGGAGCTTGGATAACTGGAGAAGACCAGCTCCTGAATACCCGTCAGGCAATGGCAGAAGACGACTCCCACTCTCATGATGGAGAATACAACTCCCACTCTCTCTGGGAACTTAAACTTAAAATGTCCGTATTGATTTCTTAACCTGGAATGTGCTTCAGAAACCCTGTCTGGAGAGCCTGCTTGGTATCTCTGCACCTAAATACTTCTGAAGCGTGGTCAGAGATGCTCCCAACATGTGCTCTGGATTCTCTGGTGAGAGACACAGGAGGAAGTTTTGAGGTGGAAGAGCAGCACTGGTGTCAATTTGTTTGGAAGGATTTTTGTGGACTGGACTTCTGTGGGTTTGCTTGCTTCCTGTTGCTCTTATGTTATCAGCATGAAAATATTAAATTATGTGACCAATGTAGCCAGTAAGACTGGCCACAGCTATTATATAACGTCTGGTTGCTGTAAACATCTCCATGATCGTTTCTTTGATTGCAGTGCAAACATATCCTGTGCACAATATGTGGGTTACCAGGTAGAGTTATGTCATGACTCAGGATGAGACAATATCATAAGCAAATGTTAATGAAGGGTGGGATTTTCATTAGTTTCTCTGTATTGACCTATTTCACTTCCTATCCAAGGCAGCAGCTGAAGAGAGCTGGCCTAAATGGATCAGCGTTCTGCAGCCCAGAATCATGATACAGGGCTGGAGGGAGCCATGTTCCCCGCAGGGTGGCTGTTCTCATCTGACATTATGACAAATAGTCCTAGGCTCCTTCTGTATTAAAAATAAAAGCCTTGAACTTGCATATTTCCTTATGGAAAAAAATAGCTATCTTGGGATCCTGCTTATACAACTGGAACAACTTTTGTTCTCCACCCCACCTAAAGACAAGCAAAAGGCTTTTATGTTCTCTAGGTTATTAATGAACGGGGCTTCCTCTGCTGAGAGGATGTTTGGAGCACTGCTAAAATCTCTGCTCAGCTCCCTCGAATCGGGACAAGTGATCTTACATCACCTTCCTGAGCTAATTGCCAGCCATTAAAAGACACATTCTTAGTAACACCTTTTGCCAAATTTTCCTCTGCCTTTGCCTGTTCCATCATAGCACTTTTTTACAGGTAAACAGCTCTCTGCTCTCCAAGGAGTAGAACTAAGTGGCTTTATGACATTTTAAAAAGGGAGGGACATTAATCTGTGCTCTCTGTTCTACCTTCCGTTTGAAAAAGGAAAGTAACAGGGCAGTTTGTGGGGACTGGTGCCCAGAAGGAGATAGTGTGAGATGATCTAACCCATTAAATCAAAGGAAAGTTGGACAAAGGAGTGACTTGCTCAGAGACAGATAAAAATTATCCCAAACTGAAGGCAGATTCGGTAACAAAGCACTGATCTGACAGCCAGTCCACCCTCTCTGCAAACATTCTGCAGCAGGTAACAGAGCTATGCTCATGAATCATTGCCTTGTTTATCTAAAAAAACCCAACAGATATCTGACAGCAGTGATGGAGTGACTGAGCGGGCGTTCAGCTGGCCTGCCGCATCCCGGGAAAGCCCTGCACAGCACGGAGAGGGGACCGGCACCCACCGCCTGCAGCGCCACGCGAGCTCTGGCAAGTGGGTTTTTTAGAGTCCAAGGAGTTTCTGTGCAACTGAGAAGCAGAAGTGGTTTGGATTTTCCTACGTTGAAGCCTTCCTGTCTCTATTCTCGTTTCATGTGTAATTAAGGGATTTTTTCAAGAAAGTACACCAGAGAAACCCTAACAACTGAGCCCTACTGTGCATGACACTGGGTCGACCCCAAGTGATGCTGTGGATGAAGAAACTTTTTTCCATCTGCCTTTTCTCTGCTCACATAGTAGTCTTTGTCCTTCTGCTTTGGCGTGTGGGCTAAGGGGAGCTCAGAGTGCCCCACGTAGCTGCCGCCCGGGGGGAAGTGTGGCCGTGTGCCAGCTGTGGGCTGCCTAGGACGGGGTCACAGGGCTGCAGTGTGAGGGCTGAGCTGGCTGAGTGTGTTCTGCGAGAGGCGGATGCTTACCAGGGTTTGCTGGAGGGTGAGGTAGAGCTTTGTATTGTGAATGCACTGGGAATCCCAGCCTGCACCACCCAGCTTGTGGAGGATGCTGGATCTGTCCTTCACAGGTGTTACAAACTACCACTAGCTTTATCACTACAAACTCTTCACGGTGTGATGCAAAGTCATCTTGGCAGTAGCCCAGAATATTCTTCACGTTCACGTATAACCACTCCACCATCCCTTTGGATTCTCCACTGCTGTGTACAAGATTTCTGCAGAGCATCCTAGGTTATAAAAGCCTTAAGACGGAAATGGTCTTTTGGATCGGTGTTTATCCAGCACCTGGCTTCCTGCCAGTCTGGCCAAAGACTGGAGTCCCTTCATATTTCCACATCAGAGAAAGGTTAATCATAACAACCCTCGGCCTCTTGCATGTCTAGGTGATGAATCCTTCCCACGCCTCTGTAGGAGACCAGTCTTGGGGTGTGATGCCACAGTGCCCCAGTACTAAAAGTTCACAGGCTGAGAAACACTGCCCTTTTGCACAGGTAGGGAAACTGATATACAGGGAGGGAAGAAGACCACGTGCATATAACCAGCTGGAGAGAATTGCACTGGTCAGGCCTCTGTGCTCCAACCAGGCGTGTGGCTGCCCTGCTGCTCCCCAGCATGGTGTCATAATGATGGCCATGCCATGCCATCCCAACCCCAGCAGCCAGTGGCTTCATCCCAGCACACTGCTCTTGTGCAGATGAAGCAGCAGCACAATCAGGAGGAGAAGAGCCTGCTTAATCTGCTGTGACAGATGCCCACCCAACAGGGCCCAGCCCCAGGTGGGAACCTAGTGATAAATGCTCAGCGCTCACACTGCCTGTCTGTAACTGCAGCCAGTAGCTCTTTGAAGCATGCAACTTGCCAAAGTGGGTTAACAGGAACAGTGTAATAGGAGGGATTAATGTCTGGCTATGATCCTGCCATCTGCTATTTCCTACACCTCCTCCTGGTGCATGTCAGAACCAAGAGAAGCAGCACTGACCTGTGGAAGAACTGAGCTGGCTACACAGAAATGTCGGTGCCTGGAAACTTGGGTCACCTTGCAGGTCCACAGAGTGCTTTAATGATTTCCGGCCCTATTTTTTGGCCATTTAGCACCATTTTTACTACAGTCCATCTACATCCACTTCTCAGGGATGCAGGTTTACTGTAGCACGGGGAATGGGAAGCCAGCAGGCATGGAATTATGGGCTGTGGCAGAGCGAGCACAGCTGCAGCAACTCCATCCATGAGACAAGCCCAGCTCCTGCCTGTCTGTAAGGGTGTGAGTGTTTCTGGGAAATCAAAGCTCATCCTCCTGTTTAGGAGGTGGAGGCTCAGGTGGAGGAAGGAGAAGCTTACAGACAGCACCTGGTTCTGCCTGCGCAGCGTTACGAAGTGTGCCATGCACCAGTGTCAGCTCCGCCGACCTCAAAAATGCAAAAGTTCTGAGTCAACCACTTCCCCTGTTCCCCCAGCGTGGGGTTTCCATGCAAAGTATTCTGGTGTTCTCATTTCCTTCTTCTGTCGAGGACTGCAGGAGACACACTTTGCAGGTGTCTTCCATCAGAGCAGCTGCAGTGATGTAGCTGGGCTGGGGGAGCACCCCATGAGCTAACTGAGAACCTAATAATTGAGAACCTACCAGCTGGGCCATGCGGAGTGTGTAGTCAAATACAGGCTTCCAGGGCTCCACAGTAATGAGAGGATGTGTGGTGGGTGGCAAAGTGTTGTATGATAGATATAGGGTTGGGCAAGGGGAATTCAGCATAGCTCTCCATGTAAGGCTGCATCCTCCTTCACTTGGTGGTCTGGTCCCTGCTTCCCTGAGAAGGATAGATGAGATAATGCCTATGGGTACAGGAGCAGGAAGGCATCTGGATTGGAATGAGTTGGGTTGTTTAATAAGCATGTGTTTTTAGCACTTAGGGATGACTTAGAAATGGCAGGTCCTTATCAGGAGCTTGTCTTGAATGATCTAAAGTCTTCTCATAGATGTTTACTGTAATGTAGAGCATTCTCTACAGAGCAATTGCCTCCCCAGCACCTTCAATATTTAGATTGGGTGCTTTGTGTGATACGGGGACTCCAGACATACAAGTCCTGGTTGAGCGGGTGCAGCATGTGTGATGGCCCAGGTGCCAGAGGGACGTGGGCTTGCCCTGGGGCATTCTTAGGGACATTGAGGTTTCCAGCCTTATTGCAACATGCGGATTTCTCTTATGTGTTTTGTTTGTTGGTTCTGTAAGAAAGTATAACTTCATTTCTACATTTTATTCTGTGAATTTGGGTGAAGTTCTGTTTTCTTGCTCACTTGGTATTATCTGTCATGGCTCCGCTGCAGTTAATATTTGCTCTCTGGGATGTCTAAAACAAATATTGCACGACTTTAGCCCCAGCCCCTCAACATATCTGTCTATATTAGCACCTCTAGGCTGGTTTAACAGCGTGGCTTATCTGCAGATTCCTGTTTAGTTTGAATTTTGCAACTGACACGAAGCCCTGTTGCTGGTGATGTCAGAAAGAGAGCCATGAGCAGCCTGAATGAGGGGGAACGTGTCAGCACACAGCCTTTGTGCTCAGTGCTTTTAAGACTTTGCTCTATGTTAACCTGCAACAGGTTGTGGACTGCAAGCCCCTTTATTTCCTGCGCTCTTTCTCTACGGGATCACTGGTAATGCTCATAGATCAATAGGGCCTTTGTACCCTTCCACCTTCCCCAGGTGCTCCCCTCCATCTGACGGCAGCAAACATGTTTTGAACAAAGCACAGGGTCAGCCCACTCGCACTGGCTAGTGAGGTGCTATGAATTAGTTGGCAGGTTTTAATCCAGTAAAGCCTAGTTAACACTGTCCTTGTGCAGTAAGCTGATTATGATAAATAAGCATGCTGTGTCTTAGCAGACGCCTGAAATCAGATCAACCAAATGCAGTTAGACTGGCCAGGCAGCTTTTTCTTTTTTTCTTTTTTTTTTTTTTTTTCCTTTTTTCCCCTCTCCTTTCTTTTTAAATCCCACAGCAGTAAGGCTGCACTGGTTTTGCAGTGAGCTTCACACAGGACCTGGTGCTGAGAGGAGCTCCAGGAGCTTCCATGAAGCCCTGGCAGTCTCCATCTCATCTGGGATGGAGATGGGGGACAGCAGTGGGAGCTGCACAACACAGAGAGGGGGTGGCTGCAGTGAGTCCAGTGTTGCTCCTGCAGCCCCATCACTCATGAGGCAGGGGCAGGCAGCGTGTTGGATCTTGTCTTGCAATTTCAGGGAAGCTTCTGGCTTCCTAGAGAGCAAAATATCCTGGCACACTGAGAGTTGCTCTCTGGGATTCCATCCCTGCCCCTGGAACTGCCCCATGCACCAGGATGCTATGATGGGGGCTGCTGTCCCTGCTTGGCAAGGCCTTTGTGAGTGGGGAAGATCATGTGGGGCTGGAGCTCAGAGTCCAACCAGCAGTTCTCTGGCTGGGGCCATCCCATCCCCTACAGCTCATTGTGTGGCCGTGTCTCTGCAGGCCCGTGGGGAGGGTTCCCAGCACTGAGAAGGGCTCCAGAGTAAGAATTCCAGCATTTCATGTCTGAATGCCAGCTCTGTTGAGTGGTGGGGAGAATAAAGCTCCCATTTAGGATATTGCTGCTGTCTAAGAGGCTTTAGGGATTGTTAAAACTCTTGTCTCTCAGGAAACAGTCTGGCTTCATCTGTTGCCAATTAGAGCCACAGGGCCTGGGCTGGGTGCTTGCAGTTCACTGGTGACACTGTCCACCCCAGGGATGCACGTGGTGGTCATGTAGGAGCTGAGAAAGGGATGAAACCCTTCCCCCCATGAGGAGAAGTGCTGATGGAGTCACTGTCCCCGGAGGTGTTCAAGAAAAGGGTAGATGTTGCACTGAGTGACATGGCTTAGTGGGCATGATTGTTAGTTGGTAGTTGGACTAGATGATCTTAGTGGTCTTTTCCAACCTTAATGATTCTATGATTCTAAGTGGAGGAGTTTGGATAGAGAGGAAGGACCTGGCATCATCCAGCTCAGCACTGGCCCAAATTAGGTCTTCCCATGGGAACTGGGGGCTAGATGAAGGCAGTGACCATAAGGCCTGGGGGTCCCCCACAGTGGCAGATCCAGTGTTTGACAAAACCAGCTCCTTCCTGACTTCTTTGGCCCTGGAGCCATTGTGGCCACACTGCACTTCACAATGCTCTTTAAGTTCTGAAAGCCCCAGGGTTATTCTCTCTTTCCATCATTCTGGGGAGTGAGAGAAAACCCAGGACACCATCAACGCACAAGGAAAGGAGGAGAACTGAAACATCTTACTTGCTATATCTGGTTGCCTCAGTGGTATTAAAACAGTATTGAAATAAGGAGGAGGAAACATCCAGCCAGCAGCCGAGCAGGCCTTTTGAGTGGCCCTGCTCTGTTTTAGATGTCTCTCATCACCTGAACCCCAGTGTTGGCCCACATCTACCTGCCCATGACACCTCCCCCAGCACCAGGTCCCTTGTTCACCTCTGTGGTCCCATTCTGTGAGTAGGTGTTGAGTCTTCTGTGGTTTCACTCCCCTGATTTTTCTCAGTTCTTTATGAAACCAGAACATGCATACAGCCAGGCCATCAGGGAGCTGCACAGACTGCCCATGCTGGGTGGAGAGCTGCTCTGGGAAGATACCACTATTATGTGAGGGGGCACAAAGTATCTCATTTCTGCATACTGCCAGATTGAGGAGAGACACGTGGAAGAACATGGCTTCTCTGCAGTGCACCACTGTACTGTTTCCACCAAGCTTTGCTAAGCAGGGGCGAAATGTAGAGATCTTCACAGGGTGGTTTGTTTGGGATTCCAGGGGACCTCTGGGTTGCTGGCCTCAAGCAACCTCCTTTCTCACCCTGCCTCTAAACACAAACCTGCAGGAACAGAGGATGGTATCAGCAGTGGAGAATCCCACACCACAGGAAAACTCAGATCTCAGCAATGCCTGCCTCCTGGCACAGGAATTTCTGACAGTGAACATTGGACCTACCTGGGTTTTGGGTTCTTTGGTGCTGCATTTCTCCAGCCAATTAATTACTATAATGAGGGTGCGGCTCTTATCAGATCCAGAAGGAGGGCAAGGGGAGAAAACAAAGGGTAGATAAATGCATGAAAAATGTTTTCCTATGGAAAGACAAGGGGACTCCAGGAGGTGATATAGACAAGACGTCCCCATGCACAGAGAGGCATGCAGCATCTGCCTGGGCTGCGAGGGCAAATACATGGTATGTATACACAAGAGCTCCAGCTGGGTGCTCCCAGAGCTGCTGCAGGTGGTGGGGCTGGGGGCAGAAAAGACAGGGTGGGTGGGTGGGTGATGAAACACACCCCCCGCCCTGCTGCTGGCTTGCAACACACCTGAGATCAGACAAACAGATGGAGGGGCCTGCTGACTAACCCCATGCCTGTCTGCTGAGCCCCACTGCCTGTTTTTGGGCTGGGTGAGCCCCATGGTGTGGCAGGAGGGCACCTGGAGCTAGGCACCCTGTGCCAGGGCCTTGTGGCTATGATTTGAGCCACATGTAGCAGTGAGGAGCAACTCTCTGGAGTGTGTGATGGTGTAGAATAAAAGCGTGTGGGTGGCTGGGGGTGTTAATGCTGGCAGTAATTCCCAGCTCTGTGACAATGAACCACTGATTGCATAGCACACGCTGGGCCGGATCCGGCATTGCTCCTCTTGCTGGAGACAACTGATGAAAGCAATGGGAATTGCTATCTGAGATCGCGACTGTGGGATCAGGGACATGATGACACTCTGCTTTTCTTATCATGTTATCTCTGGCTCTTTCCACTACTTGAAAAGTTCCACCCTGGGCTCACAAAGAGTACAAACCACCTCTGAGAGCTGCACAAGCCCCAAGCATCCTTTATCCCAGCTGCTGGTTAGTGCTTAGCTGGATGTGCAAGCACAGCTGTGCTGGGCTTTGTCTGTTTGCCTTCAGTGCACAAGTGTAGTTTCTCCTACTCAGTAGAGGAGACCTGAGTACCCTCCCTCTGGCCATTTCATTCAAGGGAGGTAAAAAGAAGCTGAGGAATGTGGTCTGCGTGGAACTAGAGCTGTTTTAACAGCTGTCAGTCTCAAGTGTGCTGCAGCCACAGCAGATAAAGTAAATCAAATTTCTTCCCTTTTTTCTATGTTGTCTGAGTATCCAGCTCTGCAGGGGACAAGGAGACTGAGGAACCAAGAGGTACAGGTAATCAGGAGGTGGGGCATCGGAGACATGGAAGACAGGAGTTGGGGGGAGGTCGCTGCTGCCCACCCAGCATACAGCCCCACCAGGCAGCTCTGCTCCTCCTCCTCCATTTCTTTTCCGTAAGCACATAGATTTTTTTTGTGGGTTCACTGTAGATGCTGAGCATTCCTGCACACTTTCCTTTCTCACTTGTCGTTTCAAGTATCAGCTGTTTTGATGGCATGTTACAAATTTGACCTAAAAATATTCATCTAGTTTACAGCTGGTGCTGCAGGTACTCAGGAGGAGGCCCATGTCAGTACTTCCGTGGCTGTAGCCACGGAGGAGCTGCATTCCCAGGGGAGCACACCGGCTCAACCCATTAGAGGATGTGCTCCTTCCACCTACTCATTTCACATTGACAGAAGGGCAAGTCTAAACTATTACAAACATGGCTTATTTGCAGTTACCATGCAGTGAGCTGCTAATACGTTTTGACCCATGTGCCTTGACAGCCATGTGATCCCTGCATCTCCAAATCATGTATGTGGTTTCATAGTCCTTAAGGCATGACAGTCTGATCCAGTTATTCCCAAGCCAACCCCCACAACTTGTGCTTGACAACAACATTTCTTGACTTGAAGGAGAATGAAACTCCACCACTTCCTCTGTAGATTGTCCCAGTGTTTTGTCATCCTTACTTCCAAAAATGTGAGGCTCATTTCTCCCGTGAACTTGTTTGATTCTGGTTCCCCTTACAACAGTTTGTGCTGGCCTCACCCACTGTGTGCAGTGTAAGCAGAGCAGTTGAGTGAGAGTGTTTCAAGTAGAACCTCTGGTAATCCCATACCATTTTCTATAGAACTGCAGTTTATTTTCTCCAGGGAAGTGGTGGGCAAAATACCCTACATCAGCTGGTGAGCAATAGCCCTTCTGACTCAAAAGGCCTGACCTCCATGCTTTCTTCCCTCTCTGCCTCTGATTCTGTTGCAAGTTTTCTTCTGCAGTTAATTTAGAGGGAATCCCCTGCTGGAGGAAGGACACAAAAATAGAAAATTCCTTTTTGGGAATATGCACTAAATAACTAATCACACTGTGACTGCATTGTTGGGAGAAACCTTTTGGAAATCAGTGCCACAGCAACCCACAGCCAGAGCATCTCTAGTTCTGCAGAATCAGCTGGCTGGCAGCCTGCTGTGCAGATGCAACACAATCCTTCTCCATGATAGCAAAAGACAGTGCTTAGTGTGAGCTGAGTTACCATCAATTTTATAAATCCTTTGCAGTACACACTGCAGTAAAACGACCTTGCAATTAATCACACAGGCAGAAGCAAAATCTAAGTCTGACATCAGCTCTGTCTCTGCCTCCAGAGCCTTTCTTGAACTCTCTTCTAAGTGCATGGAAGAGAAGAAAAAGTCTGATGAGTGAAAAGAGAGAATTCCCATATCTTCACATTTGCTGTGCAGCAGTGGGACTGAAGGCATAAGTGGAGCTATTAGCATTTTATGGTAAGTAAATATCAACACAAATGCTGTGGCTAATGGGCTTCATCTCCCTCTGACCTATGCTTTCTGGAGAGCTAATGCAGTGGTATCTGACATAACAGCAATGCACTGTCTCGTAATCCCACGTGTCAGGATCAGAACTGGTGTCAGCCATCCCTCTAGTTTGTCTCACATGGATGCCTGGACTTGAGTAGGGGAAGCACCTGCAGCAGAGTCCTTAATGAGCACCCACCACAAGGCTGGGATTCTGGCTGTGTAGGCATGTCCTCCTGCAGAGAACCCCATGTGTCAGATCACCTCCTGCTCTCCTGCCCATGTCTGTGTGGCCAGCAGTGTGACAGGCTCTTGGGCTTCTCCTTCTTCTCAAGTTCAGCCTGTGCAGGACATCATTATCTGCTGGAACAAGGTGTTTCTCACTGTAGTTTCAGGACTGGCTCCAGGGCCGGTGCCTGCGTTCTCCCTGTCACTGAGATGTATGCAGTGATCCGTTGCTCTCAGTTCCCACCTTCCCACAGACACTGCCAACATTTTTCCTTTATCATCTTAATTTCAACCGTTTGTTTTCCACTATTGTGGAAGGCTTTAACTTCAATGTTAAAAACCCCAAATGGGCTTCACACCTGGCTGCAGAGCAATCAGCGCTGTTTGCTGACTCACCCCATAAGAAGTATGCCACCCACACCACCCTGTCCCTGGGCTCACTGGTGTGTCCCACAGGTCTCCCCCCATCACCCAGAGCCTGCTGCATGCAACCCAAGTGTACCAAGCTGGGAGCGTGCCTGCGCAACCCCAGGCCCCTTCCTGGCTTCCAGCTCCTTTGCAGAGCAAAATCGAGCCTTTGTCCTGCTCTGCATCATGGGGCTGGGTTTCCTGCAGACAGGACAATGCCCTGTTGTTCAGGGCCAGCCTGCAGCCAGGGACCAAGCTCCCAGCACCTCCCCACGCCATCTCCTGCTGCCTACTCACAAATGTGAGTACTTCTTGTAGGGAAGGATCCCAGCCTGCCGCAGGTGAAGGGCTTTGAAACATGAGATGATGGGAACGAACCCTCTGGGAACAGTGGTTCTACCTGGGTCGGTTTGAGGAAAGCCAAGGGTGAAACATTTGCTTCATGCCAGAGTTCTTGCACCTCTGCTCGCAGCCCTGTAAGAGCTCTGGGTCCCTGAGATGGGAGACCTTGGGAGGCCAAGGTGGGAGTGGGGAGCAGATGCTTTGCCTGCCCTTGGTAATTTCTGTGGGGTACTGCCAACATGTGCAAACAGCTCTCCTGTGGTTTCTCTCCTCTTTAAACACATTTACAAAAGTACACAGGCATGCTGACCTTGTGACATGGCAGTCACCATATGGTGCCAGCGTATGAGAAGCACGCTCCCAGCTGTGACTGTCATCCTGCTGCTGCACTACAACACTCCCTTTCCTTTGTCTTCCCACAGGATGAAGGGGAACCCCAGGAAGCTCTGTCCCTTCCACTCTATGGGTGTTTTTTGGCAGGAAACCTGTGATGGAGGAGGCTGTACAACCCATGTAAGACTAGGCCAGGGGGTCCTGACACCATGAGTTAACAGCCAGCTGCAGTACCAGGCACAGCCCTGAAGCAGGCTCGTGTTACAACATGTGTTTTACTCCCAGGAAAGCTGTAGGAGCTGTTAGTCTGTTCCCAGGGTTGTGAGGATAGAAGTAGTATAACGGGCACAACATGGCGGTGCAGTGACAGGTTTCTCTGGGATTGATCTCTCTGGGTGGAAATGCTCCTAATGGAAAAGCTGCTTTGTGCACGAGTTCAGGTAACCAAGATCTTTTCAAATCAGTCCAAGCAAAGAGCTTTTCCATTTCCTGGTAGATAAGAGGTGCATTGTAAATAACCAAAAGCTGTCAATAATTCAAGGAGTGCAAGGGGGTTGATGTTTTCAGGGCTGGTAGCCATGAGTTGAGGATGGCCCCAGAGATCCTTCCCCATAAGCGCTCTCCATCCAGGTGTGTTTCCCAAGTGGACTTTGGGAAGGATTAGGGGAAGGCTTCTATCTGTATGTATGAGTAATAGGAAAGTGTAGCAAAGCCTCATCCTACGAGCAGCGCTGTATTGGGAAGTTTCCAATACAAACTTGATTTGAGAGAAGTAAGGTGCTGCTCTGCCCCCCTGCACATGTGATGGTACTGGACCCATTCGCTGCTCCTTGGGGTCCTGTGGGTCCCACAGCCCTCCCTTCCTACGGGAGCAAATGCATTGTTCTCTACAACTACCTGGAAGGAGGCTGCAACAAGCTGAGGATCAGCCCCTTTTCTCAAGTGACTAGTGATGGGACAAGAGATAATGGCCTGAAGTTGCACCAGGGGATGTTCACTTTGGGTATTAGGAACAATTTCTTCTCAGAAAGAGCAGCGAGGCACTGACATAGGCTGCACAGGGAGGGGAGTCACTGTCCATGGGGATGTTCAGGAAACATGGAGATGTGGCACTGAAGGACGTGGTCAGTGGGCATGGTGGGAGTGGGCTGATGGTTGGACTGGATGACCTTAGTGGTCTCTTCCAACCTTAAAGTTTCTATAATTCTGTGATTCTATGGTGTCATTGAGCCGTTTAACTCATCTTGTCTTAAATGAATGCCATATATGTTATTTTTTACTTTCACATTTACTTCAGCTTAAATATAGTTCTGTATTTTACAGAGTTAGCATGTGATACCCTCATAATTTGCTGTAAAATGCCTGCAGTTCTGGGGTAGAACATAGCAGAATAAAATCTGTAGCAAGCTGAAAGCGATGGGGAAGCTTTATTTCGTAAAGATGCCCAAGTGCCATCAAAATGATACAACATGGAAGCCACATCCTGCCAGCTTGGCTAATCCATCAAAGAGCTTTCAGTGTTTTCCCTTGGAGTAACAGCTTTAAATTTTAATAAGCTGTAGTGTACTTTCACCGGATGTCATAAGCTGATACAAAGTTTAAATGAGGCTAAGCAAGTGGGAGCCTAGGAGAAATGAGCATGAGACGTAAATTATTTCCTCTCTTTTACAAGTTCATTTCATTAGGATTATTTTGGAAAGAAAAAAAAAGCAAAACACTATTTTTTTTCCCCTTCTGTGGATGTTTTGATGTCAGTGGAGGAAGGCAACAATCAAAGTAGTCACAGTGCAGCTTGAGGGGGCAGGAAAAATGCCAACCCCATCCCTGGAGGTGCCCACAGCCAGGTTGGATGGGGCCCTGATCTGGTGGGTGGCACTGGGATGGAGTTGGGTGGGCCTTAAGGTCGCTTCCAACCCAACCATTCTATGATTCCGTGAAGCTTACAACAGACTATAGAGCTGTCTTGGGTTTGTTTTTCTTCTTCTGCTTCTTGCAATGCTATGGAAAAATGAGGTGTAATATTTTTTTTTGCCGCGTGTGATGATTTTGTTTGTTTATATCCGTGTAGCCCACTGAAATGACTCCAAAACATTCTAAGCTAAAAACATGAGCTGCTCCATTTTGAGCTTAAAAAGTCATTTCTGTGCTAGGGAGCTGTACTCATTCTCAGTGGAGTGGGCATAGTAACATGCACTGTGTGGTGGATTATATTTACGTGATTATACCCTCCAGGCAACAACCTGGTGCTTAAGAAATGAGTCAGTCAGAAAGACCAAGGCAGAGAGAATCAGATTTAGTGATGATAAGATTAGCTTCCAGAAGATCTGGACCAAAGCAACCAGCGTTTCTCCAAGATATGTTTGTCCAAACAGTCAATTAAGCTGAGCATATAAGAAAATCTTGAGCCATTTGATGGCTCCCTGCAGTCTGAGGAAGCAGTAACCACACGAGGATGGGGATGTGCTGCACTGGTGGATGGGGCAGGTGGGCAGGAGCAGCAGCAGATGTGGGTCAGAGCCCAGCCAGGCTTGCGATGGCCATGGGCAGGGGGCTGGAAGAGGCTCCGGGGAAACATGCAGGGCAAGGGAAGAGAGGGGACAAGAAGGCGAGAAATGCGTGCAGGGAAACAGCAGCAGGAAGAGGAAAGAACAAATGAGAACTGGCAAGTTGATAAAAGAACAAAAGGGCTTTGTCTCACACTAAAGACAGCTAACTACAGAAATAGTTTTCCCATGCAGCTACCCCAGGGATGGCTGCAAATAGGAAGATCTTTGCAGCTCATAACTGGTTCCTGCAAGTGCTCATCAGTATAGCTCACAAGCATGGAAGCCATGGAAGGCGAGCGGAGAAAATCAGCCTTGATGTGCAGAGAGCTGGTGATGTGAGGCTCCGTGCCTTCCTCCTGCACCCTGGCAGTGGCTGCTGACAGCAGCTCGCAGCAGCCGGGGGAGTCACGTAGGCATGAGTCAGGTAGAAAGCAGACGTAAGGCCGACATTCACTGCCAGCCTGATTTTCAAAGTGCTGAGTGCAGACTACTCCCATTCAGACCGTGCACTGTTCATCCCAGTTCTGTTCTGCAGCAGCAGAGCTGGGAATGTAAAACAGGTCTGGGAGATGCTGGGGCTGCAGAACACCGAAATCCAGTTGGTTCTTCCAAAATGAGCGGCTTGTGGCATGCATTTCCATTATCTAATGAGCTATTTTTATTGAAAATGCCCTATCGCTTACTAATTTTTTCACTTGTTCTCTGGAGAAAAAAGGGTTCCAGTTCAACAACAGATCACATCTATGGTGCCAGAAGGTGAGGGGGATGATTGCCACGCAGCACAGGCTGTATCTGGTAGCACATTTCACCTTCCAGAATTAGATTTGACCATGGGTTATTCTGTTGCGATTGGGACAAATTTGTAAGGGGATGGATTAGTTCGTGATCCAATCTGTTCTGTTGGAATTTAGCACTGGTGAGCAAATCGTGTCACCGATGCGATCTCAGCGTTGCAGCCTCCTGTTGGCATTGCTCAGCCGGCCCCAGCCACAGGGATGGCTTTACCCGGCTCCCAGCTGCCATGTACCAGCACACACTTCTCTCACTGCTTGTGCCATGAGCGTTTTGACATCAGCCGCTCCAAATTAGAAAGTGATGTTACGGGAAACTTAGTAACAGCACAGAAATGCCAACACATCCTCTCTGCCGCCTCGTGTTATGCTTTGTTCATCCAAAGAATGTCTTGCACTTCACAACCACCTGGAGGATGAGCACAGTGTTATGCCCCAGGAGGGATGTGGTGCACCTCGAGCCCCAGACTAAGATACAGTGACATGTAGGGTGCTTTCTCTGTATCACTTCCCTGGCAGATCCCCTGGGGGACAATTGATCTGCCTTCCCCTGGGCCTCCTTAGGCTTCATCTCACCTTTTGCTGTGGTTTGGGGTTCACACTGTGGCTTGTAGGGCATGCACCCAGCACCCAGCACCCAGCGCAGGGTCTTGGCATCAGCAACTCAAGTCCTATGGACCCGACTGATCCTGTCTCTTGTTTCCAAACAGCATTCACTTATTTGCCTAAGCGCCCTTTTGAATGGTAGTCTCCCCAGAAAGACAACATTTTGCTCTTAAGTGATGCCTACTGGATGCTGCTGCTCCATGGGTGGGTAATTCCACGTGGGGGGGGGGGAGCTGCTTCTGCCCCGCACTGAGCAAAGTCCCATGCGCCCACGGTGGGCAGCAACAATGGGTCTGCAGGAGGTGAGGAGAAGGGAAGAATGAGCTGGGTTAGGGGAAATACAGCCTGAAAGAAAAGGAAAGGGCCAGTGGATCTGAAAGCCACGATAAAAGCCCGAGACAAAGGACAAAGGAGCCTGGGAGATTACCAAAGGGAAGTGGGAGGAGGAGCAGGGAGAATGATGTCGAGTGGCATGGTGATGATGGGTCAATGGTTGGACTGGATGATCTCAGTGGTCTTTTCCAGCTTTGATGGTTCTGCGAGTGCTGCACGGAGGTGGGAGTTCCTGGGTAGGGCAGAGGGTGCTGAACGGCTCAGTGCTCTCCGTATATAAGAACGCAGCCCTTTCCCCTTTCTTGCTGGGAGCACGTGGCAAACTAAGGGACAGATCCAGCAGGGAAACATGTCTGTGTCCGTCTGCAGCCCCATGACTGCTTGCACACCCACAGCAGCAGCCCTCTGGCTTCCCATCCCCAAGCACATGGAACCATGGAGGTGGCAGGCAGGGAGTCAGGGGCTGGGCATCCAGCACCCTGCTGCAGGAGGAAGCGTCACACTGCTGCTGTTCGCCTGCTTATTTTCTTCTAATAAAAAGGTGGGCATGACTCACTCCATTAAGAAACAAAAGCAAAGCTGTAATCTGCTGAAAGGCGGTTGTTTGGAGGCTCAGTATTAGGTGTGAGAAGGGAGGAAGGTCAGCTGCAGGTCACATCCGTGATACACACACACCCCGTTGTCACTTCAGGTCCAACACCAGAGCTCTTCCCCAGGGAGTTGAGTTTCTGAGCTGTAACATTCGTCCCCTCCTTCAGACCGGGGCTGGGGAGAGAATCTTTCCCTCCCACCCCTTCCCGTGTCACTGGGGTTTTCTGGGAGGAAATGATGCTCACTGCCACCGTGCCAGCCCCCTCCTTCCTCCAGAGAGGGAGAAGCACTCTATTGCCCACAGCCCCTCCGTGCACCAGGACAACTGAGCAGCTGGGCTGTACTAGGGGAGCCAGGGGGAGTGGGACTGGTTTTCTGTCGGGGTGGCAGGAGCAGGGCTGAGGGCAGGAAGCCAGCTGTGCTCATACTGTGCTAGAGGTTCTTCCTGCGTGACCGGGAGCAGAAGCCCCCAGCTATTAATCATAGGGTGAACACGGAGGGGACGACATGGGGCCACAGTGACGGCAGCACCCACACTGGGACCAACACCTGCAACCACCCACCAGCTGTCCGGTGTTGTTCCATCCGACGCCCACTGATGTAGAGCAGGGGGGTTGGGTTAGGGGGCTGCAGGGGTTTGAAAGAGGAAGAAGTGGAGGTGCTTTGAAACTGCTCGTGGCTTTGCTTCCCATCAGCTCGAGTGTTTTCCTTGTGCAGTCTCCTTCACGCGTCTGTGTTCCTGCTGCAGGCAGTTTGGGGCAGGGTGGCACTTCCTGCCCGCGGTGGAGGTGAGCATATTTCGGGGCAGCATCAGAATAATAACAGCGTGCTGCTCCTGGACAGCTCCACTGTGACCTTCCCTGGCTGCCATGAGCTTGGCTGTAGCACAGCCTTTTGCCCGGCTTCTTCCAGGGATTGCCACTTCTCTTTTTGATTACTTCATAAAACTCATCTACGAGGAAAGGGAAAGTGCTGAATTTCCTAATTCCATGTATCAGTGTGATGACCTCGGGCCACAGCGGCAGGTTGAGCTCTGCTGCATTGCTCTTCCTCAGGCCTCTGGACACAGTCCTGCAGCCTACACCTTTGCTACAAGCAAGATCAGATCCCCAAAGAGACACCGCTTTTCCTGACCCCATTCCCGTTCGTCCCCTTTTTGCCATTCATTCATTCATTCTGCACAGCAGCACTTCCCACCTTGTCCAGAGCTGCCTCCTGCTTTGCTGCCGGGCTGCAGCCCCGATGGGTCCTTGCTGGCGGGGACGTATATAGCGGGGGGGAGAATAAAGGCAACTGAAACCCACTACAGCCTGGTGAAAGATGCCCCAGCGCTGCCCTCCTTCCTCCCTCACCTCTTCCTCCTCCTCACCCCCCTCCGGCTCTCAACCACGGCTGGGGAGGGGGAGGCGATGATGCGGATGACGGGATGAGGCTCAGGCCGATGACTGGAGAATTTTTGCGGCGTTTTTCAGCTTCCTCTGCCTCCCGAACTGACTAACGCTGTCCGCTGCGGGGAGGGGAGCGCAGGGGAGGGGAACCCCGTCAGGGGGCGGAGCGCGGGGCGGGAGATGCCCATATTTGGAAGGCGGGCGCGTCACTCCCCTTATATGGTCAGTGTCGTCACAGCCCGGCCTCCCATTCATATAAATGCCCGCTGGCGGCCACCGGGATTCCCTGCTCGGGCTCGGCGCGGTGCCTCCATCCCTCCCGTCCCGTCCGCGCGTAGCGGCCCTGCGGGTCCGCGGCTCTAGCGCGAGCACCGGTAACACTCGGGCCGCTCTCCCGTCCCGGGCAGCCCCGCCGCGGAGGGGCTCACCCTGCGGCCGCTATGAAAGTCACCTCCCTCGACTGCCGGCAGCTGCGGAAGCTCCTGCGGAAGGAGCCCTCCCGCTGCCTGGTGCTGGACTGCCGCCCCTACCTGTCCTACTCGGCCTCCTGCCTCCGGGGCTCCCTCAACGTCAACCTCAACTCGGTGGTGATGCGGAGGGCCCGCGGCGGGGCCGTGCCGCTCCACTTCGTGGTCCCCGACGCCGCCGCCCGCTCCCGGCTGCTGTTGGGGTCCGAGGGGGCGGCGGGAGCGGCCCGCCTGGCGGCCGTCGTGGTGCTGGACCAGGGCACGGGGCACTGGCAGAAGCTGAAGAAAGACAGCACGGCGCAGATCGTCCTCAACGCGCTGCTCTCCAGCCTGCCCGAGGCCGGGGCCAGGGTCTGCTTCCTGAAAGGTGAGGGGGCGGCGGGGGGCGACGTGCAGCCGGAGATGGGGGATTTGGGGGATCGACACCCGGAGCCCTCCGGGCAGCGGCCCCTTCCCCACTCGCGGTGTTAAACTGCTTATAGGTGCGGGGCAGGGAGGTAACGCCAGGATTTCATTTCTTTTCCACCCACTGGAGATAAATCCCGGATAGGCTCTGCGGGCTGAGCCCAAATACCTTTCCGCTCACCCCTGCCACGCGTTTAAGAGGAGGATGGAAAGCAAAGAACGTCAGGGAAGGAGGACAAAAGTTGGTATCGAGGGAGCGGGGCTGCCTGGGGAGCTAACCTGGTCCCAAGAGCCGCTCGGCCGCCCTGCATGGAAAGCAACACCGGGGCCGCAGCTCGTAGCCCAGTACCGGGGGCCCCTCCTTCGTCCGGGGGTGTTGGGGCTGTGCCTCCCCGGGGAAAGCCCGGGCCGCAACTGTGGGGTTCATCGGGGCGCGCGAACACCGCCTTCCTCACGTGCGTTATAGCCTTCGGATTGCGGTTTTTGTTTTCCTTCCGTGTAACCCGGGGGTAATAAAACAATAAAAACCAGCAGCCTGCCCTTTCTCCCGTCCCCCGCTCCGTTTCGCCCGGCAGCGCCTTTGTCCTTTTGCCCTCTCCGTATCCCAGCCCTCCTCCGTCCCCTCGCAGCGCGGTGCCGTCGGGGGAGCGCCGAAAGGATTCCCAAAGAGCCCCCAAATAGCCCCGGGGCAATGGGAGGTCACGGCTGGAGGAGAAAGTCCAGAGATAGTTCTTAAATTCTATTGTGGACTTTTATTAAGCTTTTTATCCTAGTGGGACTTCTGCCTCATTTTATTTTTTTCCACCCAGTTTGTGCTTCCTACGGTGGAAAGAGCTCAGAGGGCTTCACTGCTGGGCAGAGGCACCTCTAACATGGGGGGCCTGGTACCAAGCAGGAGGGAGATGCAGGGCAGTTTGCCACCACCTTGGCTTTGCCCAGTCACCCCCAGATGCTGCAGGGACCCCTACATCACCAATTCTGCTGTCCTAGGGCAGGGATGCTCATAGTGTGTGGGGCTGGGCAAATCCTATGGGACCCCATTAAAACAGGGATGAGGAAACATCTCCAGGGTTACCCTGGGAAGTGTGTGGCAATCCAGGAGCTGAATTAAGCTCTGCTGACTCCCAGCCTGTTGGCTGATCCACAGGACCATCTTTCCCTCCTATGTCCCAGCTCCTCACTTTGAAGTGGTGGCTGTGGGCAGTTTATATGGGGTGGAGTGTTGATGTAGGCTCCGCTTTGCATCTTTTGTGTATTGCAAAGCCTCTTTCTTGAAAGCTTGACGACATTAGGCTGAAAAGATTTCCCCCCAGCAGAGCACAGTTTCCCTTCTCACCTCTCTGTGAAGTGCTCTGGGTCTCAGGACCAGCAGCCCACAGCTCCAGTGTGACTCATTACAAGAGCTGCTGATTCACCGGGGCTGCAGACCCCCAGGAAGCTGTGGTGGTGCGGGGACATAAGGTGGCACTGGGGACATAAATCACCCTGCAGCACCGGGTGCTGTGCAGAAAATAGGGACCTCTCAGCTTCCTTGCAGTGGCTGTGCTGCCTGGTGTGTGCGTTTGACCCCTTCACTATGGAGTGCTCACCATGGGTCAGCTCGGCCCCAGCAGGGCGAGGGATCGTGTGGTGGGGGAAGAAGGGCTCACAGAAAGATAGAACAGCATATGGTCCCCTGGTGCTGACAGGGATTCTATTACTTATTGATTAAAAATGAAAGCGCAGCCCCACTCCCTGCGATGAGCAATGGAGTATTTGCAGAGATGACCTCAGGGAAGCTAGGTTGAGAGGCGAGGGGGAAGAGGAGATTGCTGGAGGAGGGGATGAGAGGATGACTCACAGTCAGAGCGGCCTGCAAATATCCTGATCCCCGAGGCTTGCAATTAACCATTCAGTGGCTGCACACACTGCTGCCCCAGAGACATGGGGAACACACACACTGACTTGGCTCATGCACAGTTGTGTTCATTCAAAAGCAAAAACAGCACAGGGTGTAAACGGGGATAATGGCTACTCCTATGGACTGAACATATTTTTCCTATGTGAAGGCAGTGGCTGGGGGCAGTGGGAAGATAAGGTCAGTCATGCAAAACATCAGGATTTAGAAGCCCACTTCACGGGAAGGCAGTTTGGGATCAGGCAGTTGGGAGAGTTTCTCACATTTGTTGGCTCTTTCACCATGAGAGCTATCATTTCATCAGCCCCCTTCATGTTCTCTGTGGTCACACTGCTGCTCGACCTGTGCTGGTTGAGTTTGACTGGGGACGTGGGAGGAAAGGTATGGGTGATGTGAGTGCCAGCTGCGTGCAAAGCCGCCCTCATGCCCCCAGCATGAAAAACAGCTTTTCATTGCACCTAGTGGGCTTCGAACCGTGCTGTGCTCTTTCAACACAAGGACCCCACCGTGGGACTGAGTGGGCGACAGCAGCACGTCATCAGTTTGAGCACACATCTGCCCAAACATCACACACGTATGAGGCACCGGTGTGTGGGGCCGCAGTGTCAGAGGTGGCAGCAGTGGGCAGCACAGGCAGCGGGGCCGTGGGTGCACAGAGCCACAGCGCTTCCTTTGTTGCGAAACCATGCCCCGATCGGGGCGCACGACAGCACCGCTTATCAGGGCGAAACGGTGGCGGATTGATGAATCACACAGCAGGCCTTGCTTGCACAGCCCTGTTTACCTGGCGGTCACGCTCCAAAGGGTTATTGAATTTTCCTGTAGAAGAGCTCTTTGACAATTCATTTTCGCTCTGAAAAATCACAGGTGGCGGATGCATGGCACACAGCTGACATTTCCAGGCTGTTTCTGCTACCTGACATATTCACATTCAGTTTGGTGAGTGTATTCCTAGCCTGGAAATAGGCAACCATTTAGCTGAGGACAAACTTTGAGTAACGGTGTAATAATAGGATTAATTCCTTTTCATTAGCGGCGTGCTGAATGTAACGAAGGCAGTACTTAACCATGCAGAATCGCTCATGTGGGGCCATTCAGTTGTCAAACGCTGTCACAGGATTTCATTAGGTTTTATAGTGGTTATTTAACAGCTTGGTTTCAGTGGGACTGTCTTCATTAACTTGCTGTCTCATGCGTTGTGGTGATTAATGATGCGATTGCAAGCGTTCTCCTCTTGTGCCCGTGTCCTTTTAAAAATGCAAATACAGTATTTCTAGGGCTGTCCCAGTGCACGCAGGAAGAGTGGGTTTGGGATGAATTCTGCAGAGCTCTCCCTCCAGCTCTGGCAGCGGTGTGTGTGTGACTGGAGGAGGGAGCTCAGTCCCTGCTGTACCGAGGTTAATGTTTGCTGGACTCAACAGATTTATGTGCACTAACGGTTTCCACCTCTACCCACCAGTTTTTAGCAAGTTAATAATTGTCAGCAGTATTGGAGGTTTTCCTTGGGTGCCCAAAGCCTCTCAAACAGCCCCACTTTATCACTGGGGACAGCTTTCTAACCAACCCCGGCAACAGCACTGCAGCACTGTCCCGCTTCATTACCAGCACCGAGCCTCATTTCTCCTCCACTTTAATTAAACCACTTTTCAGAAGCGCTAACATCAGTGTTTCGTTTTTTCTCCTCCTTCCCCAGGGGGCTATGAAACCTTCAATTCGCAATATCCTGAGTGCTGCGTGGATGGGAAGCTCATTTCCCTGGAGAAGAGCGATGTGGAGAGGAACCTCACCAGCCACTGTGAGAAGCAGAGTGCCAACCACAAGCCTGCCTACGACCAGGTGTGTGTCACCAGGGCCACCTCCCCCTCAATCTTCTTGTGCCACCGGGTGCTTCTGTCCCAGCTTCGTGTCTTATATGCTCTGAAGGCAGGAGCATGTAAGAGTCTGTGGTGCATGTCTGGGGTTAGAGTTATCTCTGTTCCTGCAGCAAGAAATTGGTGTGTTTTGATTAGAGAACCTATTGCACTCAGAGAATCATAGAGTTGTTTGAAGAGACCCTTAAAGACCTACTGGTCCAACTCCCCTACACTGAACAAGGACATCTGCAGCTCCATCAGGTGCTCAGAGCCCCATCCGGTCTGACCTTGGGTGTCTCCAGGGACGGGGCACCACCACATCTCAGGGCAGCCTGTGCCAGTGCTTCACTACACTTAGTGTAAGAATCTTTTTCTTTATATCCAATCTAAAATGGCTCTAGAGAGGCTGGCAAAGGAGCTAACAGCTCTGGAACTCAAGCTCACATGCCACGTGCCTCACCAACACAATGGCTGGCACAAGGCACAGTGATGGTGGCCCTTATGCTGCCTGCAGGTTGTCACAGTCCCTGTCCCATGTGTCACTAAGGGTCCTTGTCTGTGCTGCTGGCCAGCAGAGCCTCCAGCTGGCTTCAAAGTGAGGCAGCAGTAGGAGGTACAAACCCTCTTCAGCCCAAAACTGCACTGAGGGTGCATTCACCACACAGCCAGGCAGCCCCAGTGCTGGCTGTGAGCAGCAGCCCCCTCCCAGGGGACACCAAAGGGGCAGGGAGACGTGAGGGGCTGCTGCTTTCCGGCAGATGTGGCCCTGGGAGGCCCTGTGGGGTTTCCGTCGGAAGTCACCGTGCTCCCACGCCCGCCCCCAGGGCTGGGGAAGACGCATGCCCCCAGATGTCACCCTGAGGTCGGGCTGCTTCCGGGGGTCCCCAGAGTGAGCCCCATGATGCAGGTGGCTCCTGGCTGTCCCTGGCAAATTGCACTGGGCAGTGTGGGGGGGCTCGTAAGGTGATTTCTCACCCCTGAGGGCTGGCAGCAGCACTGTGCATCATGGAAAGTTACCTGCCACCCTCGTCTGTCAGGCGGTGGCTTTTCTTCACGGTGTCGTCACCCGGCTTTTTCACATTCTGGGGAAGGAGGAACTGAGATTACATCTTGCAGGGTGGGAGACTGCATGGTGACGCAGGGGAGGGGAGTGTCCCCTGCCCCAGTCCTGTAGTGCTGCAGTCACAGGGGTTTTACTCTGTCGTGGGGCTGAGCCCCACTCTAGGCCTCCCATCTTGCTCTGGGCCTCCCAATGAAAGCATTTTGGGCCCTCCTGAGGAGCAGGAAACATCCTGCACGAGTGGGCTGGTTCCAGCTTCGTACCTCGCAGATGTGGACAAGAAAATGAAAAGCTGCTTCCTGCATGGGCTGTGTCAGTGCAGTGATTCATGGGCAGCAGCGCTGGGGTCCAAAGCCATCATGGGGAGAGGCGGGAGGGTGGGGAGCAGGCACCCACACACACAACTCCCTTGCCTTTTTCCCTGCAATATCATGACTCAAAACACCATTGCAAAGGCAGTGTCAGAGTTGCATGTTTTTGCTCTTTCTCTTCCAGGGTGGCCCAGTGGAAATCTTGCCTTTTCTCTACCTTGGTAGTGCCTATCATGCTTCCAAGTGCGAGTTCCTCGCCAACCTGCACATCACGGCCCTGCTCAATGTCTCCAGGAAGAGCTCTGAGTCCTTCCAAGACCAGTACTGCTACAAGTGGATCCCTGTGGAGGACAGCCACACGGCAGACATCAGCTCACACTTCCAGGAAGCCATTGACTTCATTGGTAGGTGCCCTGGGTCCTCAGCTTCCCAAAGGGAGCCAAGGGCTTCTCAAAGAGTGCTGCGTACCCACAGCAGTGTCCAAGTCCTCACAATAGAGCCATGAATCAGAGGCTTAGAGGTGGGGGGGGGAAAAGGCACAAAAACACAGGGGGTGCTGGTGGCTTGCTGCCATCCAGCTAATTCCAATAGGGCTGCTGGAAATAATGCGTAACTCAGAGACCAAACTTATGTTGCTGCATTTTTTGTATGTTCCAAGATGTTACTGTAAAAGTTCAAACATATTCATCAGCATCTGCCCCAGCTAGGGGTTCTCAGCAAGAAAGGGGCGCTCACAAGGTGTTGGGGAGCATGAGGAAGGAAATACCTCCTTTCGATTGCCACCAGGCAGACAAGGCGAGTGGCCTACTCAGCTTTGTTTTTCTTTCCAAAGCAAGTTCCAAATTTGTGTTCTTTGACATTGCAGATAGAAAAACAAAGCAAATCTGATGTAAGAGTGCCCTATAAGACCTTTCTCTTCCTGGTAAAGGGCTTCTCACAATTTTCAGGGAAATGATAATTCACTTTTGTCATTCTTACCACTTTCTGATAGTTGTTGAGTCACTTGAAAATTTCCCCAAAATTTTGAGGATGATTTCAGTTTTCACTTTCTTTAAAAACTGTGTGGTGTAGATGCTGGAGGTGACTCAAATCCATGTCTTCCTTGTTATGTACAGCAGTTAAATATAACTGGTCCCGGTGGCACCAGTCCACCAGCAGACAAAGACAGGCAAATGATAACTTGCTCAGCTCTATGCTGTTCCAGTGCCATGCAGCAAGCACCACACTCAGCGCATTTCTCTATAAATTGGAGCTTGAACATATTGCTCGAGGCAAGAGACCAGAGGACATCTATTTTTGAGCTGCATTTTAGTGTGGAAAGGGCTTATTTTAAGCACGTTCTCTGTAATCTAATAACAATCGTTGTGTTGTGTGAGTAACCACAGAGGCTCCCTGTTGTGTAAAATGGGTGCTTTGCATAAGCCTTTTATATCCTGACTTAAGTCCAAGCATCCTTTAGCCAGGCTGTAATTAGCAGCTGCCCGGCAGTCCTCATGTGCTTTGTAGTACGGCCCCAGGGACTCTGCCCAAGGGTCCCACCAAGGGTCCCTCCTGGTATGGCTGATCGCTGCCACCCCACCAAGCAGCAGGATAGATTTGTATTTTAAAGAGGAAACCCTGTTTTTCTAGCAAAGCTGATGAGAGGAAATTCTCAGCAGTTCTTGCCTTTGAAATACCCAGTGGGGTAAGGGCTGATGCTTTGAGCCACAGGTAGTGAAAATGCAGAAACAGCAAATACAAGCACTGCCCAGATATCTGACGTGTCACAACACTCTGAAAAGCAAATTGTAGCAGAGGAGAAACGGGCACCTGGGAAACGTTTTTCCTAAAACTGGAAGTGACCAAATTGGGATTCACAGATTCCGAAACAGTGTCAGCTGGAGCTGAGCTTCATCTTGAGCCGGGTTTTGCTCCTCCTCTGTCTGTCTCTGTGCCACCCTTGGCACCCAGCAGCAGAGGGTCCTTGCTGATGGGTTGGCTGCTGGGCACATATCCCAGAGTCTTCTCCAGCCCCAACAACAGCTGATGTCCACACGACTTTCTGTTCCTTAGATTATGTCAGACGAGCAGGGGGCAAGATCCTGGTGCACTGCGAAGCAGGGATTTCGCGCTCTCCCACCATCTGCATGGCGTACCTCATGAAGACAAAGAAGCTGCGCCTGGAGGAGGCCTTTGATTACATCAAGCAGCGCCGGAGCCTGATCTCACCAAACTTTGGTTTCATGGGACAGTTGCTACAATATGAGTCAGAGATCCTGTCTTCCACCCCCAGCCCTCCCATTGCCTCGTGCAAAACAGAAGCCGCCTCTTTCTTTGCAGAAGAACTGACATTAGGCAAAAATTTTGAAGGCTCGTGTTTTGCCTTCCCTACCTCAGTGCTGAGTTCTGTGCCCATCCACTCCCCTGTCCACTCACTGAAGCTCAGCCCTATGACAGCTTCTTCATCCTGCTGAACGCCCGGGAGCCCTCAGAGCCCATCTGTGACCCTAATGAGAATATTTCACGAACGTGCAATAGAGAAACCTCACTGACTTAGTCCGAGGTGGTCCTTGTGGGTGATACTTCCCATACACTGACTGTGAGGCCCAAGTGCTCTACGTGTGGCAGGTTTTCTGAACTTTTAATGTTGTTTTGTGAGGTTGGTTTTTTTTTTTTAGAAATACTTTTCTAGGTTTTTATCCAGAGTGTGCAGCCACTACTGTATTTCCAGATTCCTGGGGAGCAATGAGAAATCCATTTCAGGTGTTCTCAGTTCCCACCTTCTTCCCTTTTTTATTTTTTGAGAAGAACCTTATTTAAAGTTTCAAGCAATAAACAGCAGCAGTGGGGGGAAAAACAAAACAGAAAGCCCCTCTTGCACCTGAAGAAACGTGTTTCCCCAGCTTTGCTCCCCCCTCATGCCCTGTTTCAGGGAGCAGAGTGCTGGGGCAGCAGGGCTCTCTGCCTGGCTGCTGTTGTGCACCCAGGTGAAAATCCGCTGTCCCATTCTGGGCTCTGTGATGTCAGGTACTGACCTCAGTGTAACTGGAGACCAAAAGGACCATGGATCCCTTCAGGTGTGGCATTTCCTGTACTCCTGCACTTGCCTTTGTACTCAGCATGCTTTTAACTGAAGCTGAGGGACTTAAACTATCAGGCTACCCTGTTAAGCTATTATAGTCCCATCTGTTGTTTAAGAAAGGCCCTAGAATACTTGAATGTCTCCACGACCGTCAATCAAGTTACTTCCCATCAGATGACGCTGTTACTGCTGGATTTTACACCAAAAAATAAGATGAGCTTGGCTTTTTGGTCTCTTCCCAAGCATTTCTGACATGTGTTGTGTGTGGTAAAGTGGTCTTGTCCAGTGTTATGTGGCTTGCTTAGTGCGTGGTCACCTCCAGCCAGCCTTCGTCTGTGAAATCTGGATTCATTGCATTGAGTTTGTGTCTGCAGGGAGCTCGGAACAAGCTGCTCTCTTTGTCTGTTGACCTTTTTATTTTTTTTAATATGTAATACATATGGGAAACGGCAATAATTTCCAGAAGATCTCGTGAATGTGAAAGAAAGTCTGCAACAGTTTTTATGGAGTGTAAAAAATAATAATAATAATAATAAAAAAACCTGTGAGGAAAAGCAAGCTGTTTGTCATCCTTGTGTGAGCCGGAGCTGCAGGAGTGCTGGTGCTTAGGGAGGCCAGCTGAGCACCCCCACAACAGCGTGAAGTGGGAGAAGGAGGGCAGCACCACTGGGAAGGGCCCCAAGGTGCAAGTCTATGGGGGGAGAAGGTGAGGGGGAGGATTTTTTTGAACAGAATGACATGAGTCACGGTGGCGTCACTTCCCAGCGGCTGGGCAGGCGCTTCTCTTTTGATTCATGCATCTTTTATATAAGATTTGCCGTCTCGCTGAAGACGAAAGCCTGCAGTCAGCACAGCCCCCGCTTCCTGCCCCAGCACAGGCAGTGGGGATGCTGTGCCCCAGGCTGGGTGACAAGGCCGTGCAGGCCCACCAGCCACCTGCTGCTGTCATGCCATGGGCAGGCCAGGCAGCCAGCCTGCAGGGCTCACCTGCTGTCAGAGATGTTCTGATTTTTTATTTTTTATTAATTAGAAAAAAAATGCACTTGGAAGGCCAGCATCTGAGCCATTTCACACCTCATCTCAGCTGGAAGTTCTTCACCTCTCCCTGGCTTATCACTGTGGCATGTTTATGACCCGTACATCTAAGATTTTGGGTTGAGAATGACGGATCTTTGTGTAAACTGAGGGACATCTGTGCCCTGTGGGGTTAATCCCTTTGTAACATCCTCCTCTGACAGCAAATCTCTCAGGTGAGGAGCTGTCACCAGAGCCTTGGCTTTCCTTTTGTGTCCTCAGGAAACTCGAGCACAAGTCTGTATGTGGAGAGGTGAGGTGACTGATGTAATGGAGTAAGAGCAGATCAATTCATTTTCTAGAAGATCTAATTGCCCCTTGTGGGGAACTCTGGAAAGTGCTCTCAGGAACCCCCAGGGCCAGCTGCAGCATGAAGGCATGAGCTCCAGAGCAGGGAGGTGCAAGGGTTTGAGAGAGGGTCATGTCCTGAGCAACCCTGACAGAAACAAAGCAATCGAATGCTCTCACTAGAGCACTGTAACACACCTTTGGGGGGGCTGCAGCAGGACCAGTTTGCTTCTAAAGGCTGAAACTGGTGACGCTCTAAGCACAGGCAGGGGTTAATGGGGCACTGCTGGCAGAGCTGAGTGCAGCAGCTAGAGGAGCTCAGAGGCCAGGTGGAGCAGGCAGGTAATTAGCAGAGAGGGAAGGCAGCTGTTGGGTAAGAAGAGAGGCTCTGCTGTTGGGCTGTAGAGATGTGTTGGTGGGTGTTGTTGGTAGAGGGAGGTGCTTGGCTGGGGTTCTGCAGAGGTAGAGAAAGAAACCTGAGGCAGAGGTGCTGTGCCTGGCACTGGGGTCTGAGGTCTGCACTCCTGCCTAGGTGTGGTTCCCTTCTGCTTGGCCCTGACCTGCATCTCCTCCCTACAGGCTAAAGGACCTGCTTCTGTTGTAAGTGTTTCCTCCTGTGCTCCTACTGGTAGTTCCTTTGCTGTGTCACTTCTAGGGTGGGACCTCATGCCCAGCTTAGTGGATGTCCCTTCTCTGAGGACACCTTGCAGCTATCCTGCCACAGGGCATAGGGAGAAGAGCACCCCTGGAGAGTGCTCTGTGGGTTGAATGCTGGGCAAATTCACCAGGCTGAGCCAAGGGCTACTGTAGCCCTGGTGGGCTTCTGTTTTCGGCAGCTGGCTCCTGGGGGTGAGAGTTCAGATCAGACAGCTGGACACAACCCCACATGAGTGGCAAGTGCTAGAGCTGAAGGACAGGCTCTCTGGCAGCTGGGCCTGGAGGAGGAGAAGGGATCTCAGAAATGAACTGCTGATGGTTTTGGTGGAAAATAGGGACCTAAGTAGCCCTAACAGCAAGGGGGATGCCAAAGCAGTGTGATTTTTAGACATCAGAAAACATAAGGGAAAGATGCTGTACCCTCAGGCGAAGCTTTGATTAGAGCTATTCTCTTATGATCCCTGAATCAAAAAAAGATGAGAGGAAATAGCAAAGGGGATTTTTTTGGGTACTGCTGCCCATGGAACTGCTGGGTCAGGGCTGTGCTGAGCTGTGAACATCGCTCATCTTGCCCCATTGACGCGCAATGGTGTTCCCTTATGTTCTGAGTACCCTCGTGTCATTCAGGAGCTGTCTCCACTCACCTGGTATGGGCGTGTATAGTCCAGAGCTTTCTAACTTGCAAAGAGCAGTACTGTTGCTCATTCCATCTCTGCTTTGCTGCCTTTCCTCTCTGCCTCTGAGAGAAACAAACCTCTCAAAAATCTGCCACAAAGAAAAAATATCTTTATGTGGTGGCAAATCAGACTGTGAAAAGATCTGGGGTGGGGGCGGATGGGTGGGTGTTGTCCTCAAGTGTCCCTGTCTCTGCTTTTAATCCACGTGTTTGCTGGTGGGATTTGCAGCCTGTTTATGAAGAATTCTCCAAACAGCAGAATTTATCTTGTGGCAGAATCTGTGCTTTGCAAGTACCCAAATACATTGTATGTAGCTCTCCTGATCTCCTGGCCACACAGACTGGGGGCATGGAATTAAGTTTGATCCGTCACACTCAATTAAAAGTCACCCACTTGGTGTGCCTGTGTTCAGTCCCTGAGCACCACCGGGTCAACACTGCTTCTTAATTTCATCCATCCTGGTGATGAGATTTTCAGGATACGTAGCCTGAACGAACAGGGCATTCCACAGGCATTGGTATTTGTGTGTTAAAAACAACACTTGCCTTGCAGGGAAGTCAGGGGACCAAATGTGCCCCGTTAGAGGGCTGAATTAGGGGAAGCTGCAGGTGGGGTGGATCTGACCCTTCGTCTCCACTTTTCACAGCTCTCTGCTAATTGCAGAGGAGATGCAGTGCCAGCTCACTCTCTGGGAAGAAAGCGGCAGGAACCAATTTGAAGAGCCACATAAATATGGAAGTAGGATTTTTTTGGCGTGGGAGGTGTTACCAGCACCACACATTATGGTTCCTTGGCTTTATCACACCGTAGGCTTTTATCGAGACATGAGTAAGTTCTCTAAATAAGGAATATGAAAATAGCTTGTGAAATAGGTTGAGTCATCAGAGAAAATCAAATGAAGCTTTGACACCAGGGCCTCAGTTGTAAAGTCCTACTGTGTTCTACAGTTTGCATTATAAACTATGGAGTCATTTCAATCTGTTTACTTCAGCTTCAAAATGCAAAGCACTCTGCCATCTCTGTGACTGTCAGCCTTACTAAATGGGTCCATTTTTCTGCTGCTGGTGGTGCTGCTTCACCTCCTGCCCGTGAACACTCTCAGAGAATGTAAAGGTTACTGAGAGAAATGGCTTCTGTGGCTGGAGCTGGGCCGCTTGGCAATTCTTTTAGATTCCTCTTGTTATTAAGGAGGATTTATGGCCCCTAGATATCCTTTTCAAGTACTAGCTTCCCTTATGGAAGTCCCTGGCTGTTGTTTGTAGCTTCTGGCAATCTGGAATTGAAAAGAGGGCCATTTTCCAGGCTGGGTTTCACTGAACTACTCATGATAGTAAAGTTACATACATGAGTAAGCATTCATCAGGCTTAAGTCTCCAAGTGAACCGATCATATAGTTTTTCATGTTCTCTCTCTCTCTATGAATGGGGGTTTATTTCTGTCACACAGATACTCCATTTCTGAGACTCATTTGTGGAGCAGACAGTGGTTGATAGTGAGTCATCCCTCCTTATTAAATTGCCCCTCCATCATGGGCTGCCTGCAGGCACTGCTCCAAAGTCCATTGACTGCAGCAGGAGGATGGCTCCCAGACACAGGGTGCTGGATCGAGCCCTAGGTGAATTTTTACTTGAAATTTGTATTTTAAGGTACTGTTTGTTCTACTTGGAGCTAGAATCGCTACTGCATTGGAATGGAATACTGAGGCCTACAGGACTAAAACTGGGACAACGGGTATATCCTACCTACTGTAATGCCTCCAGTCATGTTAAGTCAAGTTAACTGGAAAATCAATTGACATGAATTCCAGCATGACCATTAGCTGCTATCCAGCTGAGCCCAGAAAGCCTTGCCAAGAAGAAGCAGATTTCTAGCAGGGATAGAGCAGAGCTCTGCACTTTCAACTCCTAGAGATGCTTTCCACCTGTGGTCTCCTTAGCAATGTTTGTGTTGCCCCGAGCAATTACTGTGGCTAACAGACAGCCCAGGGATCAGGTGCTGTGGGCTGGATGTGGGCTCTGCCCTTGCCTTTGGAGGGCAAGTGATGTAGACTGCTCTGTGCACCTCTGCTGGTACAGTTATTATTTGTCAAATCCTAAACAAAGTGAGGGAGACCTGAACTGACCACGCTGACCAAGAGGATCCCTGCGGTACACATAAAAGGATTGTAGCAGAGAGCTGTTTTTTCCTCATCGAAGCTCATTTCTCCTGCAGAGAATGTTACTGCTCTGCTGCTACAAAGCAGATCTTTGCTGTTGTGGCTCTGCTCATGCAAGAAGCCTTTTGCTGCTTGAGTGGACCTGAATTTCTCTCTAAGCCTTTCTTGCAGGCTTACCCACATGTCTCTGCCTTCTATCAGGTATAGTGACATTGATCTCATTCTGAGAAATGCGTACAGCTTTTTTCACGTTTGCAATGCACCTTTGGGCATAGGATGCCCTAAACACCAAGCCTTGTTACCATTATGTATTTATTGTATTTTGTGGTTAGGAGGCCATCTGTTCTAAAGTACGTATTTGTTTTTTCCTTAGGCTGTAACGTTGTACTTAGTTAAGACCACCTAGAGTGGGCAGAGGATGATGGCAGCTCTGGGTGAGTGGCAAGAAATCAGTGCACTACAGAGTGCTAAAGCCGTGGCTCGGATCTCTGAATGCAGCTGTGAAGAGCAGATGGCTTTCTGGCCAGCAGCACAATGTACTGTATGCAGGCTGGTGAGAATTGTTCAGGGGCCACTGGTGGAGGAGCAGGGTGTGTTGTTCTGAGTGCTGCCAAATGACTCCGGACAGGTGGGATTACCAAACCGTGCTATGAGTGGGCTTGTTTTGCTGGGCTTCTGTGACATCTGATGGGGAGATGCATGAGTGTGGGAAGGCTGGGAAGGAGGGGAGAGCAGAAAGCTTCCGTGCAAGTGGCACTGCCCTGCTTGGAGCTTATGCTCATGGCACCTTGGGGAAGTTGGTACATCTGTTTCCACGATTGGTTGAGTTGCAAAGCTGTCTCTGCTGATTGCAGAATTACTCTCTCTGTACAGAAGAGTAGAAGTGGGAGGAGCAGAGAAGCAAACTTGTCTTTTTTTAATTGTTAGGTGGAGGAAGGGGGGCAGGAAGGAGAAAAACAAAAACACCACCGATTAAAAAAAGAAAAAAGATCACTTGGGTTTTAACCAGTTCTAAAAATTTTAACCCACCAACAATGTGAAACAGTGCTAGAACTGGCACTGCTTGATCTGCATGTTTTATCTCATGTAAAAATATTAATTAGTTGATTCCAGATTTTGAACTGCTGAGGAGGAACCATCGTATGCTGAATGGGACGAGTGCAGGGGATGAAGCATGCTGTCACTGTTATAGCCAGCGTGCTGTGGGCAGCTGCTGATCAATAACCTGCTGCGGTCTGTCCCAGTACGGCTGTCTGCCTGTCTGAGCACCAAGCCAGCAAATTGCCAGGAGGCGGCGCTCAGCGCTGCGCTATGATGCTGGCAGGGCTGCAAGTCCGGCACAACTCAGCAACAGCAAATAGCTTCCTCGTTGACGGCAGAGCATGAGAAAGGTGGATGGAGCTCAGCAGGTATCCAATCCGTTCCTGCTGTACCTGTTGTAAATAATATTTAGAGGAAGTTGGTTTTCTTCAGTGGGAGTTTCTGTAATTTGAGCCATTCATGATAACCCATTGTCCCAGGTGCAGTTTCTTGGCCTCAGTGTTTATTCTTGTAAAGCATACAGAGAAAATGCTTGGTTGTAATATGACCGGCAGACACTGGGTTAAAAGGCAGGTCTCCTACAGCCACTTCCAATGCCTTATCACAGCCTTCTAATTCCTCTCCTTGTTTTGCCTATAGGATGATGCATCTGTGACCTCTATCCCCTTGATGTCACTGCCCTCCCCCAGGGGGTGATGCCTCCTAAGTTGGAGATGGTGTGGCTTGGAACAGCAAAGTGCTAAGTTCTGCAATTTAGGTATGTTAACTGTGCCTTCCATAATAGGCGTTATTTCATTGATAGCTCCCAAACGGGCATACCTCTTAGACTGTAGGCTTTAGGCAATCAGTGCTCCTCAGCCTTCGCTTTATTTCAACAGCTTCTCGGGGACAACGGCTGGGCTGTCACTAAGACTGCACGCTGCCCACGCCGGCTGAGGGAGCACAGGGCAAAACGGTGCGGAAAAAAGCAGAAAGCGGGCAAAGGGCCCCGAGCCTCCACTGAGGCGGCCACGGCCGTCACAGCGCCCCCTGCAGGCGGGCGGCCGCACCCCTCCCGCCCGGCGGCGCGGCCCCGCTCGCCTCACACTTGCCTTTGGCGCCCAACCCGCCCCCCAGTGGGAGAAACCACGTTTCCGAGCTCGATGGGGGGATTCGTGAGGTGAGAAGGGGCGGTTTCGGACAGCTACTCCGCCTTAGAGCCCCTTGAAAGGTTAAAGAGATATTAAAATCAGTAAAAAAAAGGCGATATTTTAGTGTCTATTGCCTGGCGTCTTCTCCGGCCAGCGAGGGGTGCGATCTCCTCTCCGCTCTCTCCCTCCGCCCTGTGCCGAATGGTTCGCGCCGGGACGGGCTGGGGGTGGCTCCGCCGCCATTTTGTTTCGTGAGGGGCCCTGCGCTGAGCTCTGTGTGGCTGCCGGAGGGGCGGGAGGAGGTGGCAGTGGAGGCCCGGGGTCGCGCCGAGCCGTTGTGCCGGGAGGAGGCGGTGAGGGCGGGCTGCGCGACGGCAGCAGGAGGCAGCGGGGCAGCCGCCTCCCCCATCCTCGGCAGCCATGTACATCAAGCAGGTACAGCGGAGGGGCTCCGGCCGCTAGCCTCGCGCGGCCTAGGCCTGCTGCGGCCTGCCCCGCGCCGGGGATAGGCAGGGGCAGGAACGGGCCCGGCCCGGAGGGGAGGCGCGTGGCGGGCCTCGGGGCCTCTGCTCGGGTGCCCGCTGTCTCGGGGGGGATAGTGGTCCCGGCCTGGGCGCGGGGCCCTGAGCCGGCGGTCCCATTCTCAGCCGGCCACTTCCATTCATTGCGGTGTGCGGCGGCGGCGCGAGGGCTGCGCTGCGGGCCCTGGGGACCTTCGGACGGGGCAACCTCGGTGTCTCGGCCCTGCAGGGGGCGGCCGACTGGGCGACAGTAGTGTTTGTGCTGGGGTGGAGCCTGGGCCGCCGAGCACTGACCATTCCACCTGTGCTCGTCACCCCTGAGAAGCACTCAGCAGCTGACGTTCAGATAAATGAAGTCCTCGTATGGGCCTTCTAACAGTTTTTAAGGCTGTGGCTATCCCTGCACTAGTTATATATACTGCTCATCATCGTTGAAGTTTTTGTCTGCTTTCTTACTGCTATCTCTGTATGTTCATCTGAAGCCTGCTAGGATTCTTACTTCTCTGTGGACTCAAAATTAATTTGGCCTTCTGACACCCTATAGGTATAATGCTTCAGACTATGTTTGAAAGCATGTGTTCTGCATGCAGATCAGGTGTTCATCAATTGTTTGTCGACATGGGAGTGTTTGCAGATGCCTTCTGGTAATGTTTTAGTAAATCTATGTCACTGGTTCAGATGCACATTTAATATATGACGCATGTTGCTTTAAATACTTCAAATAAGAAAAAAATATTCTACAAACTTGTACTGCACAAAAGTAAACTAGTAAAGTTGCATATAGTCTTAGTAAGCCCAAATGAAGTCAAAGTTAGTTGGGCCATGTAAAGGTTAACAGGTATACAGAGAAGTTAGTCTAGTAAGAATAGTTAAATAGAGAGAAAAGGTGCACACCAGTGTTGTAGGCTTGCAAGACTCCAGAAGGAGCAATCTCCAGGAAGAGATCCTTCCTCAGTGGAAGTCAGCCCTTAAATGGGGTCTAGGAGAGGTGGAGCCTGGCTCCACCCCTTCCGGGCACACAGGTGAATTGCCTTCACCTGTGCTCCCATGGCTGACTCAGTGCTTGCCTCAGGTGGTCAATCAGAGGTTCAGGCCATGATTCAACAGTTCCCATACAGCCATAAGCACTGGTGTTCTAGGAGCTATAGAAGAGGGTGGTCCAGCTAGCAGTTTGGGCATGGTGGTCCTTGTGGGTCCCTTCCAGCTCAGGATGTTGTTTGATTTGAAGTGAGGTGCCATCTAGAAAAAGCTGCATGAAATGGGGGAAAATGGTGTTGGGAGTCTGCTAGTGTTGTACTTTAGAAGCGTTGCCCTGGGGATGTGGGTGGAAAAAAGTTGTAGCTCCATAGTAATGTACAGCAAATAATGATTGGTTTTTCTTTTCTTTTTTTTCTTTTTTTTTTTTTTTTTCTGGTAGAGCTACTCAGGTGTTTTTGAGAATAAAAGATATGAATGATTCCAACCGGAACACTCTTATGGTAGGCTAGGCTCCCACATTTTTGCCTATTCTTTTAATTTTTACTTTTGAAATCTGCTGAACTGGGAAGCAGCATCGTTCACAGCTGCTTAAATTTTTTCTTTCTTAAATTGGAACGAATGAATGTGGCTGCTGTTTTTCTTTTTGAAAGCCATTGGTACTGAGGCAGAGCTTACTGCTGCTGTGAGGATCTCCCATCTGGTAGATGGGGTTGGCCAGTGCTTACAGGGTCAGGGAGTCAGATCCTCTGTGAACAGCCGCAGTGTTTGAGTAGTCATCAGCCAGTAACGATCCAAAACTTGCTTTCTATGCTTTGATCCATTAAATACTGAAATCCCTAATTACTTTCAGTATGGTTTCCTTAGATTTAGACCTGAATACAGTGCAGGTACAGAACTTCATTTTGCTTTCTAAACTTAAGCAGTTGTACTGTTGAGAAATCTCATAACGTGTTTTGCTCTCTTCCCAGCCAGTAGTTCTTCCTTTATGTTAGTTTTGATGGTGAAACATCAGTGAGGTTTTAGATCTTCTGGTGGTGAAAAGCTAAGGAAGGGCACAGAGGCTGAATGTCAGTTCTAGTCCATTTGTAAGTGGTCTTCCTAAAAGATTTGCAGCTTTTCAGGTGGCTGTTGTCTTTCTGATGTCAGACTGAGCAGAGGAAAGCTGATGTAGAGTCTTTCAGCACAGCTTTGATGATTGAAAAGGGTTCATTAATGCTGAGCTGTGCTGGAAGCTGGATCCGTTTTGCTGCTACGTGGAACTAAAGTATTCAGATACAGTCATTCTAGACTAAAACTGGGTAGTTGTACTTCTAGACTAGTGTTTGCTGTGTAGCTCTCTAGCTAAATTCATTGTGTAGGTTGTATATATTTAGGAAGTGAATTCAGCAGAACCAATGATCCTGCTTTTTACTTTCTTTGTTTTACTGTGCAGCCTAAAGAAAAAATAAGTCTGTCTTGCTCCTCAAATAGGTAAAGTCTGGTATCATCTTTGCAGTTTGTAACTGCTCTGCTTGAAGAATTTGCAACTAGAATTGTTATGCTGAATATGGATAACAGGGACAGATTTTCAATAGTTCTATAAGTGCTTGTTAACATGGGACGGTATCTTTCCCGTATGTAATATTTGATGCAAATGCTTCTTTTAGTGTAGATTGTTACAAAAAGGCTACAAGAGCTCTCTTGTTCACTGTGCCTTGACCTAGGTATGTACCAGCATCTTTTATGAGCGAGGAGAAAAATCTCTGTCCATAAAATGATGCTTAGGTGGAGGGCCAGGTCTCATAATACAAGACACTGGTCTTGAGCTCGAAACATGGCAGGTGTATTATAACTGATGTGAACGTTCTGTAGCATCTTAAAGTTTACAGAGTGGTTAAGAGCAGAGGTAATTCTGTCACTTTACTCCATAGGTAATCATTCAGGGCTTTCGAAGCTACCGGGACCAAACCATTGTGGATCCATTCAGCTCAAAACACAATGTCATTGGTGAGTTCCAACATCTGGCTTTTAACACTAATTAAAGTTGCATCAGATGATGGTCAGATTAGTCCTTGACAGTTTATATTCTTCCTAGATTTGATTACTTCATATTTTCTGCACTGGAAGCTTATTGACAATTGTCTGTTAATTTCCAACATATTTACAGCAAAGTATTCTGGCATTCATTTTTATTGTGACAGCAGAGTGGTTCTGTAGTAATTGAGTGAGAAGTGAACTGTGAGTGCCTTTGTGTGCGTAGATGTCCACACTGGGGCAATCCTCCTTTAAGAGACTGGGCTGTCCTTGCCCAGTGTTTTGAAAAGAAAGAAGCCTAGTTTTACTGTTGTTTGCCTTTTTAAAATAACTCATGGTAATCCCCAATATGCTAGGGGATGGGTGAAGCTGGGCATGCTTTACTGAGAACTGTTGGTGATGGGTGGATGGTTGGACTGGGTGATCTTGTGGGTCTTTTCCAACCTTGGTGATTCTATGAAGCTGAAGGGCTTTGGAGGCAATATGGTAGCAATAATTAATGCAGAGAGCATGAAAAGCCTAGGATGTTCATTGCTAGAAAGGAAGCTGTTTTGAAGTTCTACAGTAAATGTAGAGTTTAAAGGTCTTAAAGATGAGACACTGAGCCTTAGTAAAACATCAGAATACTGTGAAACCTTTATTTTTTGAATAGAAATTGTATTTTTCTGGTCTTTTTAAAACAAAACATTCCTGAATTAGCATGTGGATTGTTGAAGTTCATTGATTTCAATTTGTAGCTGTATACTTTGTGTTTTAATTTTCAGTGGGAAGAAATGGATCAGGAAAAAGCAACTTCTTTTATGGTAAGGATTGATTTCTTTATATAATATTGAGATAACAGTAATAGTGGTGGCTTCTTTTGTTTGTTTTGTGTTGATCTACCAAATGTTCTCCCTTAACAAGGTGTGGTCGTGACTTAACAAGGATGAAAGATCCACCTTAATGCATGTATTACTTCAGGTTTTGCCTCACTACTCAGTTTCTCTTAAGAGTCTTCTAATATTTGCAGTGCCAAAAGGGGGTCTACAAGAGGAAACTGGTTCCAAATATCACCCAAACTGGAAGCTGTTAGTAATATTTGCAGTTCCTTTAGACATTCTTAGTGGCTAAATTTATGGTATAGCTTTTAACACGTGATTATGATGGGGATGTAGTGGAAGTGCCAGTGGTGGAGCACCAGAGAGGTAAGGTAGAGATACTAGACAGTAGCTGTATGAATTGCTGAGCGTCAAGTATTTTACTGTTGTTTTTAACCTGGCCTGTGAATCCTTGCTTGTTGAGCCCTGTTAATGCTTATGCAGTGAACGAAGATATTGACAATGAGAGACTGAATTTGTAGCATACAGCAGGCTGAGTGATAAAGATCCAACAAATGGAGTTTTTTTGGGGGGGTGAGGAAGAGAAGACTGAGATACACGATTGTGCTGTGTAACAGTATGTCTAAGTTAGAAACTGCTGTGTCTGCCTAAAGGAAAGAATACATCTTCTGTTTTATTTTTTAATTTTATTACAGCAATTCAGTTTGTCCTCAGTGATGAGTTCAGTCATCTTCGCCCTGAGCAGAGATTGGCTTTGTTGCATGTAAGTGAAGGTGTATAACAGGAAGACCAAAGAATGAGCTCATGAATTTCAGTCTTGCTACAAAAGCAGTGAAGTGCTGGACTGTAGGTATTTTAGACTAGTTGCTTTGGAAGCATTTTGAAGCATTTTCGTTACGTTTGTTGCTTCCCTTCAGTAAAAGGGAAGTTATTACGAAATAAGAGATTATTCTCATATAGGTGGTTAATGCATGCATGTGAATGCCTGCCCAAGGTTCTCAGAAATGAGAATGTATGTAGTGGATCTTACCCAGATACTGCTGACTCTGAAATGTGTGAAAGGAGATAGAAAGTGTGATTGTCGGGGAGAAGGGGAGATGGATGGGCTGGATTACCTCTTCAGAAGGTTCTTCTGACCAAAATTGTGTTGTTTCTTAGGAAGGCACTGGGCCTCGTGTGATTTCAGCTTTCGTGGAAATTATCTTTGACAACTCGGACAACAGGTTACCGGTAAGTTAAACGCTTCCGTTACCCACCAGCGCTTCAGCCTTGCGTATCTCAGTGTGATAAACGTCGTTGGTGTGGGAACTGCTTTTGAGTAAACTCTGGTAAAAAGTACTGTAAACATTCTGGGTTAGTTGTACCTACTGCAAGCGCTTACATTTACTGGACTTTCTTTTCTTGAGATTGATAAAGAGGAAGTCTCGCTTCGCAGAGTCATCGGAGCCAAGAAGGACCAGTATTTCTTAGACAAGAAAATGGTGACGTAGGTACTTCTTTTCTTGAGCTGAATAAGCTGAGTAGTATTCCTCCACAATTCTGTGGTCATATCCACCACTTGCATCTCTAGCCTGAAATAAATAATACTAACTTGGTTGTGTAATGCAAGTAATGGTAATTTGACAGCATTTGCATCAGTCCTTGTGTAATAGACAGCAGACTTCTTTGAATTCACGGTTTAATCCATTCATTAAAGTATGTTTAACTCCTTATTTAGTATTTTAGGACTTGTTTTAAAATATAATAGATTCCAAACTTTAGATGTCTCAAGGAAGGGTGAGGAACAACCTGCCTTATTTGCCTCCTCTTTGCAGTGAGGTGCTTCTTTCTTCATCTTTTTTTTTCCCCAAGGCTGTATTGTTTTTGGGTGCTGCCTTCCCTCTTCCAGCCAATCCCCCCCACCCCCTTTCGTTTTAGAATTAGCTCTTGTCGATTAAAGGGTTTTGTTGAAGACAGCACGCATTGTGTACAGTGACCACAGTATGTGATATGTTGTTAGGATACTGTACTGTCACTTTTGCTTTGAGTGTTTCTAATAGATTCACAATAATATTTCAGGAAAAATGATGTAATGAATCTTCTTGAAAGTGCTGGATTTTCTCGCAGTAATCCGTATTACATTGTCAAGCAGGGGAAGGTAAGATTCTTCTTCACATAGTGAAAACAACTGTCAAAAATTATATGTGTTCTGAATGGCAGAGCTGAGTTATTGCAGCAGTATACCAAACTTAAATCTTTTCTTAGTTTGGAGGGAAAAAAAGGGAAAAAGAAAGTGAGTTTTACCTTGGTTTTGTGCGTCTAATGACTATTCCATGATGTGAATTGTTTAATATTTTTTTAGTGTAATGGTGTGATTTTCATGGAGGCATTTAAGCTGACTTGAGATAGCATCAGGATTTAAAAGCTACACTTAAGGTTTTCTCAATGTATTTTCGATGTGGTGAAAGTCTCTGAAGTTTGTCTAATACTGGAACTTGGAGTTTCAGCAAAAACTGGTAGCGTTTGAGAATCAAGAACATGAATCACAAGCAGAATATTAGCTATCCTAAAGTAATGGTCTTAAACGGAAGTCAGCATGGTGGATTCCTGGACGTCTTCCCATGTTTGATCTGTTGTACTAAGCCGTATCAGAGAAGGATATTAAAATCATAGATCTCGAATTGTTAGATCAACCAGATGGCCACTGCTCCTGACTCCCAAAGACTGAAGTTACTAAGAGAAGTGGCTGGTACCAGGGTGTACGATGAGCGGAAAGAAGAGAGTATTTCACTGATGAAAGAAACAGGTAAGAATACCTTCTGAACAACGGCTCTCCTTTTCATGTTTGTAACTTGACAAATGATTAATCGCTGTAGGAAGCAGAGTAGCTTTGGAAGTGTTGGAATATGTTACAGTGTTTAACTGAACTTTTTGTCTTGTCTTGCTTTTTAAAGAGGGGAAGAGAGAGAAGATCAACGAGTTGTTGAAATACATTGAAGAGCGACTTCATACACTTGAAGAGGAGAAAGAAGAGCTGGCTCAATACCAGAAATGGGACAAAATGAGGAGAGCATTAGAATACACAATTTATAATCAGGAGCTTAATGAAACACGAGCTAAGCTTGATGAGGTAAAATGCTTTGTCTACAAAACATAACACAAGACATTCTTTTGCTTTTTACTGATGTGTGCTTGCATTCAATGTTAAAATCCTGCAGTTGTCTTTCATCAGTGCAGCGTGTTATTCTTGCGTTTCTGAAACTAGAAGTTTAGTAAAGCAGAACCTTGCTTGTTAAGCTATTGCTGTATTCTCCTGCAGCTTTCTGCCAAGCGTGAGACGAGCGGAGAGAAGTCCAGGCAGCTGAGAGATGCACAGCAGGATGCCAGAGATAAAATGGAGGTAAAAACACTTAAAAGAGGGGCTTGTAAAGGTTTTTGCTTTACTTTATATTGCTTTATTTTTTTTCAAAGTGTAAACATTCAGTGTAAATAAATTTAGACACAGAATCCAAAGTTCATTGACTTGAAATGAGAAGAGCTCTTACATTTCGAGCTTTAACTAATAACTGTAAAAACATGTTACATTCTAAAATATGCCTTCATCTTGTTTGAGCATTGGAGAAATTGATTGTACTTCTTAGCATGCTACATGAATCTATATAATGCTTGCTGTGAGTTTGATAGGTAGTTTGTGATGTTTGTGAGTTTGATAGGTAGTGTCACGTGCGTGTGGTGTTTAAAATGCTGTATGCTTAAATTTGCATAGGAAATAGAACGGCAAGTTCGAGAACTGAAGACAAAGATTTCTGCAATGAAAGAAGAGAAAGAACAACTTAGTGCTGAAAGACAGGAGCAGATTAAGCAGAGGACTAAGCTAGAACTTAAGGCTAAAGATCTGCAGGATGAATTGGCTGGCAACAGTGAGCAAAGGGTACGTAACAGTGGCATGATCTAAATGTGATTGATTCGTGGAAGTCTGCTTGTACACTGAAGGCTTTTTTGGCCTACGTTCTAGGTGGGTTTTTCTTTGTTTATAGCCTTCTGTTGTTTTGTAAGCTATGCAGGGCAGATATCTTGGGTTTTTGGCTTCTAGGGGATGTAAGCCAAGCCCTGTGTTCTGATCCTTTATTTATCATCCTGAATGTTACAGAGCCAAGCACCTTCAATTCTCTTGTACTCAATTGCTACAAGTGTTGAAGAGGTTGATTTTTCTTTATGGCATTAACTTGGACTTTTTTGTTCAGCCCGTAAGGACCTTCCATACTTGAATAGTTTAGCTTTTTAAGAATGCTTAATTTCATTCATCTTTGCTGTTCTGATTGGAAATGAATTTCCTTCTGTTGGGTGCTGAAAGAATGTAGTATGAGATTAGCAAATCTGCCTTGCGCTCTTACAATTAAATCATTCTTTAGTAATGTGTATTTATCTAAAGATATTAATACTAATAAGAGTTTCTGTTACTACCTCATTTTAATTATTGCTTTGTTTCACTTTCAGAAAAGGCTGTTAAAGGAGAGGCAAAAGCTTCTTGAGAAAATTGAGGAGAAACAGAAAGAATTAGCAGAAACGGAGCCGAAGTTCAACAGTGTAAAAGAGAAGGAAGAGAGAGGAATTGCTAGGTCTGTAATGTTCTGCAGTGAGGGGAGTTAAGCATTATACAAAGAGCCACGATACTGTCAGAACAGGTGTGCAGTGTATTTAGGGTTGGATTTAATATTTGAGGATGGAGTGGCTATATATGCTCTTTATTTAAAGAAACCTCATTTCGTGTTGGGTATTGAACTGGTGGGGAAATCGGAATTCAGTGAACTTAATTCACCACTTTGTGGAGTTTTATGAACTTGCTGTTTTGTGAAGTCTTCTGCATGGTTGTCTTGTTCATACCATGATTCTTTTGTGTTTATGCCTGCTTTAACTAGAGCCTGATTTGACTGCTTTGGAAAACTCTTATGGTGATTATCAGTGCTTTTTCTTCATACACTCAAGAGTTCTTTATAATACAACACGTCTTCCCCTTCTCAATATAGACTTGCACAGGCTACGCAGGAAAGAACAGATCTTTATGCAAAACAAGGTCGGGGAAGCCAGTTCACATCCAAAGAAGAAAGAGACAAGTGGATAAAGAAGGAACTGAAGTCTCTGGATCAAGCAATCAATGACAAGAAGCGGCAGATTGCAGCCATACACAAGGATTTAGAGGATACAGAGGCAAATAAGGAGAAAAATTTGGAACAGTACAGTGTAAGTTTTCATTGTAATTCTTCTCTCAAAATAGTGAGAAGTAATAAACACTCAATCTAATTTTGGACAAACTAATAAAACTTGGTGTCCCGAAGGAAGGTGAGACTTTCTTTGTGGGTGGGATCTTTAAAAAAAGAATGTATGTGTAGTATTTTTTTAAAATACCCACAGATAACTCTGAGCCTCCCTTTGGCACTACTTCAGACCTTGCTGTGGGCATTTACTTTCTGATTCTTTACCCAAAGTGTTTGGCCTGTGTTCTCAGGAAGAGACATAGAGCTGCCTTGCTTTTGTCTGTTTTGGACAAGGCTGTTCCGTACAGAGGTGTTTTAACACTCTTTAGGGGAAGAGGAGAGAACAGTATCTTCTAAGCTCTGCTGCCAGCACTTCACCTTTGCACCACAATTGCAGTTTTGTAGCTGGGAGTTGAGACCCTTTTCAGTGGAAGAAGATGATTCTCTCAGTGTTATCTGCATAATTTTTAGATTCTAATATCCACGTGTTCAGAAGCAGCTCTAACTTCAAATAAAGCAGGGAGATCCAGAAATATCACTTCTGCTGGAGCTGCAGGAGTAAAGACCCCCTTGCTTAGGGTAGGAGAGCATCCAGTGCTGCTACACTGCATGTGCTGATTGATGGGCACCTGCAGTGTTTGTCTGATGAACTGAAATTTAGGTCAGCCTGGGAAAAACACAGATGTAGCTGTACAAAGAAAACAGTGTTCTGGTGAAATATGCTGTATGAATGATGTATGCATTAGCTAAATAATGACTCTGTCAGTTGATTTATGAAAGAACTGGCATTTACCATAGGCTGTCTGTAATGATGTTGTATGGCTCAGTAAGAAGCATTTTATAGAACTGATGTTTTGTCCTTTTCTACTAAAAGAAGGCTGCTTTATGCACAGGCTAAGAATTGTATAGTATTCTGTTGTTGTTCAGAAGGAGGTTGTCTCAAGTGAAACTTTGTTTTGGGTTGGAAGAACTTCTGGTTTTGAGCATATTGCTGGTCCTGTAGATAGATGACAGTGCAGACATAAAGTGAATGCTAGCCCCAGCCTGCACTGAGAATGGCAGGTGTCAAATGAGTGAGGGGAGGAGATCTGTGCAATGGCTTAACGGTGTGCTTTTGGCAGTAGCTGTGGTAAAGCACAAATATTGTGCAGGAGAGCAGGCTAGAGTTTTCACTACTAGCAGCATGGAATGCAAGACTTGTGTGTATGTTCTGATCAGCAGTGTTACTTCAAAGCGTTGTTACACATGGGTGTTTATGGTAGTAACTGTTCTGATTCAGTTTCTTACTATGACCTGGTGAGCTACTTCATTGAGAAATGCCCAGGTGCACAGCTTGTGTGTGCCTGCTTTGCAGTCTGTTCTGATCACTGTGCCTTGTACTACTTACTTGCTGATGTAGTGCTTTTACAATGTGTACATTGGTGGAAAAACTCTGTAGAAGTTGTTTCTGAATTCTGAGTAGTAATGAAGCACTGAACTGATTGAGGGGGGAGCATAAAAATTGTAACTAGAGAATGCTGCGGTTTCATAGTCGTCTTTTCTTTATGTTAGAAACTGGACCAAGATCTTAATGAAGTGAAGGCTCGTGTTGAAGAACTGGACAGAAAGTACTATGAAGTGAAAAATAAAAAGGATGAACTACAGAGCGAAAGAAAGTTAGTAATTAATTGAAATATGTCTGAACCTCACTTAATGTGAAGGACCCCAACTGTGTAGTTGTTAACATGGCATGTAGGTATGTTTTTAAATATAGCCATGTATGAACTTCTGTACTTAGCCCTTCTGTTCAATTAGCAGCTGTTAGATTAAAAGAAAACCTTCAGAATTCATTCACCCTTAAAGTACTTGAACTGTGGTTGTTGTGCAGTTATCTGTGGAGAGAAGAGAACGCAGAGCAACAAGCTCTTGCTGCTAAGAGGGAGGACCTGGAAAAGAAACAGCAGCTTCTCAGAGCAGCAACAGGAAAGGTAGGAGGCCTTGTATTTGTTGTAACTTCTTGTGTCAGCTGTTTTTTCCCCCATTCCTAAAGGAAAAGTCATAGTACTCTTTTAAAGATATCTTTTAAAGCTATTTCCTTTGCTTGCAGTCTTACTACCTTTATTTAAAATAGGGCGATCGTATACGTAGGCAGCTCTACAAATATTTTTAGCTCTAGAAGTATTTTGACACTTGTTTTGTAAGCTTAAGGTATTAGAGGAGAGGTGAGAAGACGAGGTAGAAAGGGGAAGCTTACCAAATTCCTTTTGGTGTCTATTTGTTCTAAATAAAACCAACACCCTGTGATGTGGTACGCTCAACCTTCTTTTAGGTGTGTTCATTAGTCAGCAGCAGCTTGTCAAGAAAGGTGGCGACTGCTCTCTAGAAGTTGAGGATGAAGCTGATACTTTTTCTAGACGTTGTGATTGTGGTGCAGTAATCATCTGTGCTTTAACAGGCCATTTTGAATGGTATCGACAGTATAAACAAGGTTTTGGAGCACTTCCGGCGGAAAGGAATAAACCAGCACGTGCTGAATGGCTATCATGGCATCGTGATGAACAACTTAGAGTGTGAACCAGCCTTCTACACGTGAGTTGAAGTTACTGCAGGGAACAGGTAACTACATACTCTTCAGTATTAAGTTGGTGCAGCTGCAGTGTTACAGATGGACCTGTGCTGATTCCTTCTGAAAAATTAGTTATTTTTACTCTTACTCTTTGAGCTCTGGGCCTTATCTCATCAGGCACTGCTGTATGGCCACGTCACACTTCTACTTCAAGAAGGGACTTGAGAATTCTGCACATCTTAAAAATTTATTCTAACTTATCCGAATCTTGTTTCAAGGTGGGAGGGAGTTGGGGGAGGGGGTGGGAAGGCAGGTAGGAAAAGCCCAAGAGTGGTGCTTCCTGCTAGGAATCTTCTGGTGTGGTGCATTCTACAGTAAGTAATGCTGAAGTTTCAACAACAATAGGAGCTTTTTTCACTTACACTAGAAAATCTTATGTGTGAGGGTAATCTCTATATAGCCAACTGCTATTTAAAAGCTGTGTCATTCTAGTAAGACTACCATGTGCTTGCTTTGACAGCAGTGCTTCAAAACAGTAGAGCAAATGCAGCTTGGCTTTATAGTGACAGGTAATGTCACCTGCATGCTGAATGTTCCCATTGAAATATTTGTTCTTTTGGCACAGTGAAGCTTTCTTTTTTCTTGTTTTTTGGGGCTTGTTAATTAGGTTGTTTTATCACATTGTGGATTCTGATGAAGTCAGTACAAAAATTTTAATGGAATTTAACAAAATGAACCTTCCTGGAGAAGTTACATTCCTCCCATTGAACAAGCTGGATGTTCGAGATACTGCTTATCCTGAGACTAATGTGAGTGTTCATTTTGAACCTAAATCTGTTTTCTCCGTAAATATAAGCCTTCATTATTTGGACTGTGTCCTTATTACGTATCACCTGCCACTTCCTTTCGTTGAATGTCTGCAATTAAACACTGCCATTAATTTATTGCTTCTCAAGATTGGAAACCCTTTTGTTGGAAAACACTTTGCTACAAGCTGTTTCTTCTTCAAACTTAAACTCTACCTACAGAGAACATAGGTGATAAATCAGCAATAGGAAGTTCTGTAATCTGATGATAATTGCATGAATTCCTAGACTTGAATTCTTTAGCTGAAAGATTGCCATGGACCAAAGCTGAAGAGAAGGGCAGTGTTGTGTTGCAGCTGTGGAGACTTTCTCAAAGTTGGTTGGACTGACTTGTTTGGATATTTAAAACAATCTTCAGTGACAGCTGTTTAAAAAGCATCTTTATCACAGACTTCAAGAAAGAATCTGCTCTTACTTGAAACTTAGTGAATTGTTTAAGTGTAATGACTTCCTATGACCTCGTGGTAGAAGTTCTTTAAAATTTCCTCTCCCTTTGCCCCTCAGGTGAACATAGGGAAAAAAAGATAAATAGGAAAGAATCAGTTTCTAGTGTCTGTTTTGGGAGGGCTTTACTAGCAAAACTGTATTAGTGTTTGTATTCTGTTTGCCATTTAAGACAATGGTAATTGTTGAGATAGTTTCTGTAATGTAATACTCAGATACCAGCAGGCTCCTATAGCTGACTTAATGCTCAAGCCTAGCTGCTAAAAACTAACATAGCAAAATCTTGCTCTTGATCTCCGTACAGTGTTTGTATTGACTGTAATCAGAGTATCATCCCCTCATGTATTTCCTAAGTAATCGTTTACAATGTTGTGCTTTGAGTTTGGAGTTTGACGTTGTCTAAATAAATTGTGATATATGGAGCTCCAGAAGTCTTCGTTACAGAGGTGTGACTGTGAATGCGTGCGTTCATCTCCAGTGAATTCGAGATATGCTTAACTTTCAAGAATACAGCATTACAAGGCAGTGTATTGTGTTTTTACTTTTGATGTGGCTTCTTTATTTTCTAGGGCTTGCTTGAATTAGTTGCAGTATGCTTGCTCTCTTTGTGTCATTGCACTGCTCTCATTCTAACCACTGTCCCTTCAGGATGCTATTCCTATGATCAGTAAACTGAGGTACAATCCACGATTTGACAAAGCTTTCAAACATGTGTTTGGAAAGACTCTGATTTGTCGTAGCATGGAAGTATCTACTCAGCTGGCCAGAGCTTTCACTATGGACTGTATTACTCTGGAAGGTAAATGTTGCAATTGGATGAATTATTTATTGGAGAAGTGGGATCCTTTGAAGCGTGAGACTCATTATGCATAGTCTGTCAGCGTTATCAAACTAGGACTATTCAAAGTAATGTAGCTGAGACATGCACAGCTACACTTGGTTGGTGCAGTGCTAAAAATGGAGAATTTCTTCACAATTATTTGATTATATGATGATGTAAAAGTTAATAGCTGTATCTCCGTGCTGAGAGCTGTAAGGTAGATTGTTTGTATTCACGTTCTTTCAAATTCAGAAGGCCTTTGTTCTCCTGAAGTATTTATGGTGTGTTCTACCAGCTTAAAACAGCACTGAGGGTGCAAATGCATGGCTTTAATTACTGATAAGCATGAGGTGGGTTATTCTGCGTACCAGGTGCATTTACATGTTGTGTTCCCTAAAGTGATCTTTTGGTGGTAGCCTATTCCCGCAGTGCAGGTTCTATGCAGACTTATTATTTATCTCTTTCTCTGGAAGGCAGTCTGCAAACTCTCCTAAGGAATGTCTGAGGGAGAAACAGTCAGTAGAATCTGTGCCTTGTACAGCAATGCTTCTTTTTTTTGTCTTAAAGAAGATGGTAGCAAGCTGTGTTGGTGTAGAAGAATGAAATATACTTTAAATGGAACACCAAAACAAATATGTCACTAATTATAGAACCTTATGTAAAGTCGTAGTTGTAAATAGCAACTTCTTACACTGATGCAGCACTTGTTTAGGTTAGTTGAAGCGTTCTAGTCATGCTACCAAACTGTACTGCAGAAACTGCTCCGAATATGGCAGAGAATAAATGGTGTGCAATTGATAGTTTCGTTCTGTTGTGCTCTTAGGTGATCAAGTCAGCCATCGTGGTGCTTTGACTGGTGGTTATTATGACACAAGAAAGTCTCGTCTTGAATTGCAGAAAGATGTTAGAAAGGCAGAAGAAGAGCTTGGTGAGCTTGAAGCAAAACTCAATGAAAACTTGCGCAGAAACATTGAAAATATCCTTTTGTTTCTTTTGGGAAAGGTTGTGTGATGGTAAAGATTTCATTTTGCAGTTACAGTAATGGGTGAAAAATAGGGTTCTTAATGCTTGTATATGTTACATATTAGCTGTGGCATTTGTTTTCACTGTTCTTTGTGCTGTCTGGTTCTGTTAGTTACTGTAGGGACAATGTATGGACATAGTAAGTCATAACCTTCAGGCCTGGTTTTCCTTTTTGAGGAGGGAGCCGCAGAGGGTGTATGTAGGGTGCTAGTTCAGCTGATGGCTGAGGGGTGATGCCACACAAGGATTTCTGTGGTAGATCAGTAACTGTAATAAGTGTTGTTACTGTATCTGGTGGTGAGTTTTGGAACGTAACACAAACAGATCCCGAGATACTGTGAAAGTAAAATTTCTTTGTTAGTTACTGCTGACTTACTGTTCTGCATCTGATTCAGTTTTCCAGAAGTGTTTTCAGTATGGGCTGACGTGTTCTGCTGTGACCTCTGCTTTTGGGAATTGTTCAGCTTTTAGTGCTTCTACCTTGTTGTCTTGTTAAACTGTGCCTTTGTAGTAGGAGAAACATGTGAGCAGTTCAACAGAAATCCAAGTTCTCTACAAGATCTGCTCTGTGACTCAAGGTGTAGTTTCACAGTTGTTCTGGAAAATTAGCCCTTTTGTCTCAGACTTGAGGAAGAGTTGATCTGTATTGGTCTAACCTTGCTTTTTAAATGAAGGCATCTGCTCTTCTATATTTTGTAAGGTACAGTTTTCCTTACAAGTTCAGATGTATCCATTCTGAGTCCCATGCTGTGAAAGTAACAGCAGATGAATCTCTTCTGGTTTGCTCTTGGCAGTGATGAGGGTCAGGAAGTCACTCCTGCTGATGATTCCTGATTTCTCCTGTACAAATGATTATTTTGATTCATCTCATCAGGGCAACAGAATATGGCAAAAACTAAAAGCTATATATACTAGTAGGTATAAAATGTCTTTTAAAGAGTTTTCCTTAGCCCACAGAATGGATTAATAATGAGATTGACCAGCTGATGAACCAAATGCAGCAAATTGAGACCCAGCAGAGGAAGTTCAAAGCCTCTCGAGACAGTATTCTGTCAGAAATGAAAATGCTGAAGGAGAAGAGGCAGCAGTCTGAAAAGACATTTATGCCTAAGGTACAGTGAAGTGATACCGAAATTGATTACTGGTTTTATATTACTGTTTTATTGGCATTACTGATGACTTTGCTTTCATTTCTGGTTGACTGAAATATGAAAAGATGATCTGACCCAGCTCATATTTGCATAAACATAGAAGTAATATTCATAAATCTGCAGGCTGCGCCAAGGAATTATTCTGTCTCATCTTTATTTCACAGCAACGCAGCTTACAGAGCTTGGAGGCAAGCTTACATGCCATGGAATCAACTAGAGAGTCACTGAAAGCGGAGCTGGGCACCGATCTGTTGTCTCAACTCAGTCTTGAAGATCAGAAACGTGTGGATGCTCTGAATGATGAAATTAGGCAACTGCAACAAGTAAGATAAAATGAAAATGTATTGCAACTGAATGTGGTACCTTTTCTTCCCAGCAATCTTACTTTGGTCCTTTCTGTGAAGAGTCAGTAATGATGAAGGTACTGTAACTGAGGAGTGCTTTACCAGTAGTGGCCTGGGATGTTTGGAGTTTTCTCATTGGCAAAATGTACCTGCCTGTTTTTCTCAAATGCTGGATGAATTTTACTAGCTGTATTTTGCTCAGAATTACACTCCTGTAGTTTTGGAATCAGCACAATTTCCTTGCTCCTACTTTTGAACTTTACTTTACTTCAAAATAGATACTGTCTGAAGGGCATGATGTGGGGAAACTGAAACAATACCTTTAGGCTTGTGGTAAATAAGGCAGTTCTAAGTTTGTTGCTATGTTTGCTACGTGCTGTTGGAAAAACACGGTGTCACTGTACTCTTTTAGTCTCTTCTGGGTTTAAGAGCTGTGGATCCACGTGCTTGTACAGTTCAGGAAAGTGACAGATTTGTATGATTGTCTTGACACCAGCCAGCTGCAGAAATGGTCGCTGCTAGCGGGTTATTTCTACCTGCTGTAAGAACAGCGACAGTCCAAAGATGTGCAATATTTTTGTACAGAGTTCTGTCAAGAGTGGGCTTTATTTTGAGGGGGTAGTTTGATTTTAGTCGGTGCAATAAATATCCTGTCTTAATTATTATTATTTTTCAGGAAAATAGACAGCTTTTGAATGAGAGGATTAAACTGGAAGGCATCATAACAAGAGTTGAAACGTATCTCAATGAGAATCTGAGGAAGCGCTTAGACCAAGTGGAACAGGTAAGGATTTTCTCTTAAATGAATTGATGCAGTCTGCTTTTGCAGTTTATTTCTGAAGCTGTGACATGTTATTGATGGGATAAATATGTATTCATCACCCTCTGTAATCTATGGTGTTTCTTGCTTCCCTTTATCCACGCTGAATTACATGTTATGCTTAAACTTCAACAACAGAAATCTTGCTCTGTATACACTGTTTTTGTATAAAAAAGGCTACCATAGTGATGATCTGGTAAAAGATGAGAATACCTTAAAGTGTTAGAAAGTAGTTAGTTGTATGTAGAACAGTGGGAGCTGTCTGACTTACGCTTTCGTCCCCTTACCTGTTGAAGCTTGATGGCATTTACTTTGTCCCATAGGAACTGAATGAGCTCCGAGAAACAGAAGGTGGCACAGTTCTTACTGCCACAACGTCAGAGCTGGAGGCTATCAACAAACGAGTGAAGGACACGCTGGCACGGTCAGATGGTTGGTAACACTGTTTTTGCAAAGAAAAACCTTCACTGTTTTGAACGTTCACACACAGTGCAAAATGAGAAGCAGCAGTACGTTTTGAGTATGCTGTAGTAGTTACGTAGTGCATAACAGGTGCTTTGGAACGCAATCCAAAAGGCAGAAGCAAGATTTTATGCAAATTGAACAGAAGTGAAACTTGTCTGCAGTTGCATAGTGTAACATCCAGCAGAGTTCTGGCATCAGGCATGATATTCTGAAGCAGCATTCATACACAGTGTGATTTTGTACAGCTGTTCTTGAATTTCTCCTGAACTGCCTGAAACTTAAGTTACTGTCAAATAGGAAATAGCATCTGTATGGATCGCCACTGCTATTGCTTCTCTTTCTGGACTTCAACCATGTGACCTCTCTGAAGGAAGAGAGAGAATCTCAGCTTTTTGTCTTAGTGCAGGCCTGTAGGCGTAACCATTTTGGCTTTTGTGCTTTTCCCCCAATATTTCAGATCTGGATAACTCTATTGACAAAACAGAAGCGGGAATTAAGGAGCTGCAGAAGAGCATGGAACGCTGGAAGAACATGGAGAAGGAGCACATGGATGCCATTAACCACGACACAAAAGAACTTGAAAAAATGACTAATAGGCAAGGCATGCTCCTCAAGAAGAAGGAGGAATGCATGAAGAAAATCCGAGAATTGGGTTCACTTCCACAGGAGGCTTTTGAAAAATACCAGACTTTAAGTTTAAAGCAGGTAATAAATGTGCCTGTTTTCAAGTTATTTATAAACAAATCTGAGATATTGGTTTCATGTACTGCTGTTTTCCCCGCAGTTATTCCGCAAGTTGGAGCAATGCAATACAGAACTGAAGAAATACAGTCACGTTAATAAAAAAGCTTTGGATCAGTTTGTGAACTTCTCAGAGCAGAAGGAAAAACTAATAAAAAGACAGGAGGAGCTGGACAGGGGCTACAAGTCAATCATGGAGCTGATGAACGTGCTGGAGCTTAGAAAATACGAGGCTATTCAGCTGACTTTCAAGCAGGTAACAAAATGGCAACAGTAAAAAAGACTGGAATAGAAATAAATAGCCTTGTGTAGCTGATGTCTGGGAAGAAACACAACTAAGTAGAGCTATTATGTAATAACAAACACAGCATTGTGGAACTTGAGTTCTGTGTGATTAATACTAACAAGCTGACATCTTAAATGGGTGCTGATCTTGACTGTGTTACCTTTCTAGCTATTCTTTAAACCTTTTAAATGCTTCCTTTCTGATAACTTTGTACTGTGTGAAACCCTTTCTGGGAAAGGTCTGGTGATGATCTATTCTAATATCCATTTTCCAGACTTGAGTGAAGTCTTTTCTAATGTTAGCAAAGGGTCTTAACTGCAGAGTGTGTAAAGTCTTCTTCTGAAGCACGTCCTCTTAACTGATGTCTCATCTGAAGCTCACTGAAATATAAATCCAACTTGCTTTTGCTGTTTTCTGTTTTAAATCTGCCACTTTGAAGGAAAAAAGTGAAAACTTGTACTCCAGAAGCAGTTGGCTTAAATCATGTCTTTAGACCAAGCTTTGTATTCACATTTATCTCTCATCTGGTGCTAAAATTTGAATTTGGACATCCCTACTTAAAAACAAATACTTGAAGCATGTACAAACTGCTCTATGTTTGCACTTGGTTTCATTATGTAATAATGATTGTCTCCTTTAAGGTGTCAAAAAATTTCAGTGAAGTATTCCAGAAGTTGGTCCCTGGTGGCAAGGCCACATTAGTGATGAAGAAAGGAGATGTGGAAGGCAGTCAGTCCCAAGATGAAGGCGAGGGCAGCACTGAGAGTGAGAGAGGATCTGGATCACAGAGCAGTGTGCCATCTGTAGACCAGTTCACCGGAGTTGGCATAAGGGTAAGGAGAAATATGTGTTCCAGCACTCTGAACGGTCCTTTAAATGAAAGTTAAACTATGTATTTTTAAAAAGTCAATGTTGAACCCGTCTATTTATTTACTATAATAGCAAGTGATGTGGTGGTGTAGGATTTTGAAGGCATCTTCCTGTTGCTCTGTTTCCTCAGGTATCATTCACGGGGAAGCAGGGTGAGATGAGAGAGATGCAGCAACTTTCAGGTGGACAGAAGTCCCTGGTAGCTCTAGCCCTGATATTTGCTATCCAGAAATGTGATCCAGCTCCATTTTACTTGTTTGATGAAATTGACCAAGCCTTGGATGCTCAGCACAGAAAAGCTGTTTCAGGTACCTTACTCACCTTTGGTGTGCTTGAAGTGACTGTCTGACTTTTAGTGCCTGACATTTCAGATATGAGGCAGTCTTTGAAATATCTCAGCACACACTGGAATTTAGCTTTGTGCTTCCCTTTGCTCTGGGAGATGGGCTTTGGGTAGAAGCTCAGTACTGGCACGTACAGCAGCTAGGGAGTTACAGCTTAATATGGTGTAAAAAGTCTAGGTTAAGACTGGAATGTATTATAGTATATAAATGTGGTGTGGGTTCTTTATTGATTTCTGTTCTATTTTTAATTAACCAAACTCTCATTTTAAGTAAGGAATACCAAACTTTTACCTGTCTCCTATTAAGACATATCTTGATTAGTTAGAAGGATGAGATTAATAAAGATTTCTTACGTTCTTTTTAGATATGATTATGGAACTAGCTGAACACGCTCAGTTCATTACGACAACTTTTAGGCCTGAATTGCTGGAATCAGCTGACAAGTTCTATGGTGTAAAATTCAGAAATAAGGTAAACTTCTAATTAGTGTTTGTTGAAAACTTTATCAAGCTCTGTTTTCTTCTGCGGAAAGGTTCCTATAATAACTATGCTCTGTTTTGTTCCACCAGGTTAGCCATATTGATGTGATCACAGCAGAAATGGCCAAAGACTTTGTAGAAGATGACACCACGCATGGCTAAACAAAACTGTATTTACTGCTTGTTTGGAAGATGTGTATAGTGTGATGTTGATGCCAGGGAACTGTAAATTAAAAATAGGAAGCTTTTAGTCCTTGTTTAAAATAGTTTTTGAACATACATTTTAACCAAGACCCCAGAAGACTTAGTTTCAAAGAAGCTTGAGTATCTGTATGGTGTCTGTTGCTGTATTTTATAAGATGATTGTTAATGTTACCTTTATACAGTACCTGTAGTTTACAGAAGTTTATTCTCTTCCGTCAGATCTTTTGTAAAGCATCTGTTGCTGTTTTAAAGCCTTTCAGAAAGTGCTAGCTCTTCCTTCCTTCCTAAGTATACTTTTACCATTTATATTGCCTCACAATTTTTTTTAATGGCTTCAATTAAAATGATTGGTTTTATCGCTGTAACTTGTGTACGGGTGTGTGGTGTCTGTCTGAGGATTCCCCTGAGCAGTAAATGCTGGCAGTCCTGTGGAGCTGTTCAGAAGTGTGAGACAAAGCAGTTATTTCAGGCCATTCCTACTTTCCCTTTGGCACTCTGGCCGGTACAGCAATTCTTCCACGTTCCATCCTGAATGACCAGAATTGCTTGTACCAGGCTGTCAGTCATGAATCAAACCATGAGTCTCTTCCCACTGCCTGCAGAATCTGACAAAGAACTGTTGTATGATCTGCTGTGCTATTCTGAAAAGAAGGCCAGATACTTCTGATTTAAAATAGCAAAGACACTGTAAAAACAAACTGGTTGCAATTGTGTATATATATTCACATTATGTATAACACACTTTTGTGTTCTGTGTGAAGTTACATGGTACTGCTTAAGGTTATTTTACAATGAGAAGCAGTGAACTAAACGTACTGCATTTGCTCTGTAGGGCGCTTCAATGAAACAAGAATCAAGTGATCTGGTAGGTTTCCACCAGCTGCTTAGCACCCCTGCTGCCCACTGAGAACCACTTGACACTGCCTTACGTGAAGCGCAGGAGAAGGAGGTGTGAACTGAATGCAATTTCCTGAGCTGGGGAATGCATGCACTGGACGGTACAAAGCAAGGTCAGAGCAGAAAAGTGAAGTTGGTATGGAGTAAGTTCCCTGGGGAGTGATAATCCAGAAAGAAATTACCACTGGCAATAAATCTTAGAAGCCAGACGATTGAGTATGTTGTACCCGACACGGGAACTATGGGCAGCTTTGCTCTGGAGTCAGTAGCTGTACAGTAGATAACTCTCTGGGAGTAGGGTGCAAAACTTGACACAAATTCTTGCATCCTAAGTAACTTCTATCCAGGCTCCCTCAAAATCTTTAACCAGTAAGTAGACTTGTATGTGGTAACCTCGAAGAATTAGAAGTCTTAATATGCATTTGGATCGGTTATAGAGCATTCCTAAAATTACACACAGGTGAAGTCCACTCAAAATCCAGAAATGCGCTTCATAGCTGCAGTTAGTGGTTTCATGCAGTTTTGTTCATTGCATTTATCTGCTCCTTAAGTGCCTGTAACCTGTGACCAGCAGAAACAGAATGTGCCCGGGGTAGTAGCAGGCTGTTCTCTGTCACGAGGCTTGTTGGTGCCAACGCAGCAGCTTGGCAGTTGTTAGTTTGAATTTGGGGAGACAGGCAGTTGATAAGCACAGCAATTACATTCGCTGCCTGTTTTAAAAGCCTCAGCCTAAATCAATCTGATCATCAAGTTTATATCAAATTAAAATCTCATTAAATGGGAAGTGGATTAGTAGAGCAGAATCTCTACACTGCTCAGTGTCAGAGACTAAATGCAACTGAATAGCCGCAGTAGCTTCAGCTATGTTGGAAATTTTCATCTGCATTGAGTCTAACAGCCAAGGCTGATATTGAGCAGAGAGGGAACATGGGTAACTAGCAAGCTAAAGGGAAGAAAGGAAAGGTACTGTGTTGATGCTTGCAGGGTAAGACTAGACAAGAATTTGAGACAATGGCTGAATGCTTACATGCTGGAGACCAAGGTTTGGAACTGCTGCCTGCACGTTTGTCAAGACTTCCAGAATCGTTTCAGGTAAGTTTGGGAATGGTGGCTATTTTTTGTTTAAACCCAAGTGGCTGCTAAACTTTAAGAGAGCTGCATGAAAAACAGCCTCACCTGGGTGTTCTGAGGTAAGTCCTTGTGTGACGGAGAAGAGCTGTCTGATAAATTGCCAGCACACAACCCAGAGGAGGATTTGAGGTGTCCCAGCCCGGGTTTTGTCCATAGTTAATGTCAGGTAATGGAAAAAATACTTCTTTGCTGTTTCCCCCTGATGATAATTCTGTGCTTGCTGCGTAGGTGTGAAGATGTGACGCAGCCATAGCAAAAGGCGGTGACTTAAGTGGTGGGTTCAGGTGCAGTTTGTAGCTTTGGGCAGCAGGTGGAGTCAAGCCGGACTAAACACTGACGGTATTTGCCCTATTACTAAAATGGAGGGCAGGATCAAAGCTTTCGTTAGGAGGTTCTCTGAATTCCAGAGATGATTCTGTTGGTCACGAAGACCCTGAGCAAGTAGAGAAATGCGAAATCTAGTTTGGTGAGAGAAGAAGTAGGGGAAAGCTGGGATAAATGACCGTTCCACTTAAAAACACACGGAGCGCTTTAAGACTTGCGACAATGTTCTTGACAGCTTGAATTGTGCCCTTCTAGAAAAATGCATGAATACGTCTATGTATATAAAAACAAACCACAACCCAAAACCAGAGAGACCTTTTTCTTCCATTGACTCTTAATCGAAACCTTCTGATTTTATGAGCTCAGAGTCTTTGGATATTACTCCTAATTATTTTCCTAGGGGAAGGTAAACCTTAAACTATGACGGGGATTTTATTTCCCGCACCTGCATTCATTCCTTGTTAGACACAAAGGATGCGTCTGCTCTCTCCCTGAGAGGCACCAGCAGCATTCCTAGTAAGAACACCCAGATCTTTTTGCCTGTACGCTTGAATTTATTTCACTAGTGATAGGAGATGATCCAGGCAGAGCATGCATTTGAATCAAAGCACAGTGAGTGATTGCTGCTGATACCACCAGAGGTTGGGTGCAAGTGCTGCTGGAGCTTGGGACAGTGAAACTGCCTCTGTCTAAAGCAGCTCCATGTTTCTTATTCTTTAAAAAAACCTAAGAGTAAAAGGCTGATGAACACATGGACTAAGACAGTTCAGGAAAGCCAGTTTTGTTTTTCACTGTTACCTGCTTGTAACACAAATGCTGATTTACCCCTAGATAAGTTCTAGGATGCCTGAGGATGCCTGATGGTTTTCAGTGCTGGTTATTTACCTTGAAAACAGACCACTGTTACGCCAGAAGCTGATTTCAAGTAGTTGGTGTTTCTCCAAACCCTTTTGCTTTATGCATGATAACCTTTTGTCTACATTTTTATGTGCCCCAGTGCCCAGTGGGCCCTGGGGTTTAGTGTGGGCCTTACTGCAGGTGGCAGAGCTGACCTTGCGTCAACCCACACAGCTGTGCTCTTTTCTTGTAAAGAGATTGGGAAGTAAAATAACAGTGGCTGTGAGTCCGCCCAACCACTGATGGCCCTTAGTAGTTCCCTTTGGGGCAGGTACCCACCTATCTCTGTCTACTGCCTAAGAAATGTAAGAGCATCACACTTAGTGCTCAAGGTAGATCATATAAATGTACCCTCAGTGTCCCATGTAAATAAAAAGATGGGAAAAATACAAACTGGATGGAAGAGGGCTTTGTTTTCCTAAGTAATGGTCTAGTGTGTAGCTGAAATGTAAGCAAAGGAAAAGAGAGAATGCTTGCTTTCTGTTTTGTTACTCCTCCTCCTCCTTCCTCAGGAACTGGGACGCTCTCTGGATGCAGGGTTGTTCTTCAAGCAGTGAGAGAAACGTTCCTGTCAGAATGGGGACTGGCTGGTGGTACCCAGCACAGTGCATGTCTGCCTTGTCAAATTCCTCCTGTTTCTGAGCTGCTGAGTGAGGCAGCTTGGGCTCTTTGCTGGAATGTGCAGTGAGAAGGGGCAAAGCATGGATGGGAACAGCTGGTGTGACAGAGCTGGAGAGGAGGTTCCCAGGACTTCCAGGGTGTTCTTCTATCTCAGCCACAGAGGAGTTCAAGAGAAGTGGCTGTGCTGTGGGAGCCCATGGGGTCTGAGGCAGCAGCAGGGTGCATTGTGCTGCTGCTCCTGATATTCCACCAGTTCCTAGCAGGGCAACCCAGGATCCTTCTGGGACTGACAGATAAAGACACCTTGATCGTCAGCTGTGTTTGATAGTGCAACTTCTTACACAGGACACATTCCTTCTATTCGAACCTCTCAAGGTCCCCTGCAACAAAACAAGAAGAGGGCTGCTCAGTGGATGGCAATTTCAGACCAGCGACGCAGGAATTTGCACTTTTTCTGTACCATGTGCTCCCGAGGAATCCCTGAATGGAGGCCTGAGCTCTGCGTGTGGGCTGATACACACTGGCTGATTGTGGAGGTTGTATTAATAACTCTTTGTTGTGTTGTGCATAGATACTGCCCTGCGTGGAAAGAGAGCTGAAGGGCTGCACAAAGGCTGTGACCGAGATTTCCCAGCACTTGGTTTGTGACATTCAGCAATTTGATGGCTGCTGTTGCCTCCATCCGTGGGGAAGTTGTGCTTGGAAAACCACCCTGAGCATTCAGTAGTGCTACCAACAGCACTACCAATGCAACTCTCTCTTTGCTCTCTCACAGAGAGATGAGTTTCTCATTGCAGAGAAACCAAGGAAGGCAATCTGGGGAAAGCCCCTCCTGCTCTGCACAGCCTTCCTTCCTTCCAGCGGTGTCACAGAGCATTGCTGGCTCCCGAGGCACTCTGCCTTCTGACCAGAGTACTGTACGTAGCAGGACACACAGCCTGACAGTTCAAACTGGGAAACCGTCAAGAGTAAAACCAAAACAAAAATGGTGTTAGAAGAAGATAAATAACTGTAATATCAACAGTCACATCCATGGATAATTAAATTATGCATTGCACAAATGCATTGTTGATGTATAAGCCATAGTATCCCATCAGTCCCTAACTTCTACATGCTTTTCGTTCCACCAGGGCTTGGATAATCATTTTCCAAACCAATTTCCTGAGAGCTAAAGAAGCTTTCTGCTTTGCAGCTTCTCCTCACTTCACCTTTCTGGAGTTACGCACAGGGACTGCAGTATTGGTATGTGTATAATGGCTTGGCAGCTCTCCACAGTTGTGGAATTTACAATCACCACTGCGTGTATAACGCTTGGAGCAGCTTTTTATTTTTATTTTTTAATTTATTTCTGGTGGATGATGAATTAGGCCATCTGTCTCCAATGTCTGCTGACCCTTCCCCCCGCTCTCCACTTCTATGGTCCGTTGGCAATTCACGCAGTCAGCTGAGGTCAAGGTCTGGAGAGCAGATCTGTGACCTTCACTGCTGAGTCTCAATGGCTCTGCCTGCATTTCCTGGGGCGAATCTCCAGTATGCCATGCACCCACAGGTCTGAGATGCCACGTGAGGAGAAGGGATCCACTTACAGTAATATTAAGAACTTCCTTTGCATGTGGAGCTAGCGTTCAAAGGGTACTTTCTTTAGGCCTAAAGTGAAGGGGTTAGGGTAGTTTTTCAAAACAGAAATGGGACTCCGGCTGATCCGCACCAAAAGTGGCCGAAGGAAGACACTTGGAATCAGATGAATTGAACACAAGTCTGGAAATGTTCAGTGCAGACACATTTAGACATCACTGAGACAGATGGAAGCTTTGATGAAACAGAAATAGAAAGCCAAGTGAATTTGTCTCAGCTCATTCCATTTTGCCCCTCGCCTGAAATAAAAATATATGACAGTGGTGTAAGTAGCAGCAGGCAAATAGATATGAACCCCTATAAACCCCTATAAACAAAGGTAGCATTAGTAACTTGATCCAAAGTCTTCTGAGATTCATGGGAATTCCAGCTCTGAATTACTGAGTTTATTGGACTTTGGATTAAGTGTGTAGATACAAAGGACTTTATGTAACAGCCTGCAGTGGTAACGGTCTCTGTGAGCACTCATGGAATCCTTGGGAAGCTCTTTGTAAACATCTACATCTTTAGCATGAACGTAAAACTGACTGACTGCGGCTGGCAGCCACCGTGGGGATGTATGTGTGCTCGTGCTGCTGCATAGGGAAGGGCCTCTAGCAGTTGTGCCAGTCAAGTTACAAAATGATGAGTCAACTTTATTAAAAATAAAAGAGTATGGAAATGGTAGGGTTTTGTTTGCTTTTAAATAGAAGGCTGTAGATTCTTTTTGTTTACTGCCTCCATTTTGGCCTTTATAAGTACATGCAAACCATGGTACAAAGCAGTTGTGTGTACACAGGAAGACCAGGAGATTCTCTTTCGTTGAAAGCTGGAGTTCTCACACAGGGAAATGACTTCATCACAGAGGGCTGATAGATGGTACAGAATATAACGAGACTTGCATTAACATCTTTGGAAGAGATGAAGCTGAGCTAGTGGAGGGAATGATGGGATGAGGTTTAATGGAGCTGACCAGCAATGAGGAAGAAGGTGATGTTCCCACTCAGGTTAAAGCAGATAAAACACATCTGACAACTGAGCAGCTGTAGGATGTCTGGAAAAAGATAACTGCTGGGTGTGTGCTACACCCAACCCTGCTCCTGGCCCAAAGTGCCATTCATGGGCACCGGTAGGACCGCAGTATAAAGAAGGGTAAATACGCTGCTGGGGAGCCTTAGTCCTCCACATTAAAGCAGAACAGACACAGCTTAAGACTCTCCTGCTGGGATTTCATTTAAGAAACCCTTAACTGTCTCTTTGTATGACTTTACTGAGTGGTCCTCATTGAGGAGTAGACTTTAGCTAGAGAAAGTGGGTGGTCTGCACATAAACTCAGTGTGAGAGAAAGGCATTGGGGTGGGGGTGGCAGGCACTAATAGAAAAATGCATGTAAATGTTTTCCCAGTTTTTCCTTCTTTTTTTTTTTCCTTCTTGTTCTTGAAGTGTTAATGAGTCCTTGAGAGTCGGCAGCTTTTGTTCAGTTCTCAGCATATACCACAGCACAAGAGATCTCAGTTTCAACAGCAGGGACAGACTTATGGGTTGTATGAAAATCAAACAGTCCCTTCATTGTTGTTATAATGGTTCCTCTGTCTTAATAATCCCTCGAAGACCGAAACAGAAATCGGTTTGCTCCTTGTAGGGAACAGGAGTTGGGAACCATAAAATCCAGATTACTTTGAGACTTCTGTCTCTCCGACTTTACCAAATGGCAGAAAATTAGATGACATCAAAGGATCACTGGAAAGAGGCTTATTTAATTAGGAAATTTATTAGAAATAGTCACAGGTGGCTATAATGCCAACAGCTGCTTTCAGGTCACATTGCTGCCAAAAAAGTGGCATTGTGTCTGAATAAGGGTACAAAAGCTGAAACCGTGAACTGTGACAGAGAAGTGGAACTCTCTGGGATATGCAGTCAGTTAATTCCACTGTCTGTACTACGTGTGTTGGGGCTCAAAATGTGCTGGAGCTGGTTTTGTTGGAGTAGTACCTACAGTGACACGATAAATTAAATGAATTCTCAAATTAACATAAATTATCCTACTTAAAACCATTTGGATATTTACACAAATAACAAACCTGCCCTTATTTTTCTTTATGTTTGTTTCCCAAAGGTCTTTGAGATAACTATTTTTTCCCTTTCAGTTTGGGGATGTAGGGAAATTACAGCTCTCTCTCGAGAACAGAATTGACAAGGAATTCTTCAAGTGCCCATTCAGAAATGACATGTAAGTGCGAGTTGGGTCAGAGTCACTACAACATACTTCTTCCCGAAGACCTTTGTAGCACTGGATTCACTCTGATCCCTCAGCTTGTCTCATCTTTCAGTCAGACCGACGTATGAAGAGCAGCAATAGGCTTTCGTAAGAAACTGCAGTGTATCTTGTAAGCAGTCAGTTCTGAGTTAAATTCTGCAGGATGCTTTGCTGTCGTTCTCCAGTTTATGTCCCCACGGGTGTCAGGACTTCAATAAAAATTTCTATTCATGATGTCAATTCCGTATCTTTTGCAGGTTTGATCAACAGCTTGCAGTTACTTATCTATGGGGAAAAAAAAAAGGTATGGAAATTTTTAACAATTACACATTGATTTTAGTTGTACGTATTGGGGAAGGGACTCCAAAGAGGGAAAGTAATTGCACTCAAAAATCAGAAATCTGTGGTCAAACAGGCTTTGAGTTTTGCTGATATGTTCGGTTTATCATTCCTCTGCCGCCTCTGATTGCAGCTACTGAATGATGTGAAAGACTTCTGGAAAGCAGACTGAGAAACTATGTCCCTAATGAAGCAACAGGATTCAAGAGGCAGCATATTTCTGAAGGATTATCAGAGGCCTTGGGCATGCAATGGGATACAAGGCTGGAGGCTGAGTGCTTTCACCCCCACTAGTGCCATAATCCATACAAAATGTGCCATCCTACCCCTCTAATTGTAGACTTTGCTGAGAAAGACAGTACAAAATCTAAGAGAAAGTTGTATAGGTCTTATTGATAACTAGTCTGAAAGGCTAGATTGTTTCCAAATTTTCCTATATAATCCATGACCTAAAAGATCAGCTCTATCTGAAAGTATTTTTAAGCCAGATAAACCTTGTGGGGGTTAACAGCTCTCCATAATAAGACGTCAACAGTATCCATGGTCCATATATCAAGTTCACTGGTGGGATCCTTGCTGATGTATATCTGAGCTGACTCACAGATTTGGAACATGGGTGTTCTGGTTGTTTCAGGCTTTCCAACAAGATCAGCATCCTTGTAACAACACCAGAAACCGCCCTCGTGAAAAATACTGTCACAGATGATCTGAAATAGTTTTAAGACTCAGATTGTGTTTGTCATGGGTTTGAGGGCCTGCCCATCTCTTGCCTTTGTGCACAGGATGTTGTTGGTAAGACGGTTTCCGCTGAAGCTCTTCTGGAATGTTCAGTGAAGATGCTGAAAAAAACAACTTCCCCAAACGTATTATGCAATCTATTATGTGGAACCAGAGCAGGAGCAGCCTGTCCAGCAGGAATGGTTTTGTTTTGTATTATCCTTCCAGCAGGGCTTTACCCATGTGTGCTGGAAATTATGCTATTAAATGCTCCAGCATGGAAATTTAGTGTGAGGATTATAGGACTTATGTTTTCTCGGTGCATTGCAGTGCTGCTGGCACGGAGGTTCTCTGGAGATTCCACTGCAAAGGTTTTGGGACACCAATGCCTGAAATGAGGAAATCTGAGCTCTGCTGAGGCATAACAGCAGAGACTGTTTTCTGTATCACTCCTTCTGCGTGGCAGTGCCTATTAAAACTGTTGTTCTTCTCTCGCTTCCCTCAAGCATTCTGTTCAAAGCTGCCCAGCTGAACCAGAGCCATAGTGTTGTTCCAGCTTAGTAGCTTATTTTCGTAAGTGGACAGACGTGAACCTTGAATAAAAAATACTTACATCTCAATTTCTTTTAATCTTCCCCCAGATTTACCTGTAAAATATACGCACCTAGACGACTGAGGTGTTTCAGATGCTGAGCGTACTGGCACCCTATCCTGAGCTGGATCAAGGACGGTTCTCTGCAAACGAAGCAGAAGCAGCTGTGGAGCTGCTGCCTCCTGGAAGCAGAGCCTCAGATGCTCGCTGCTACCACCCGTCTTTGCTCGGTACAGCACAGTGCATCCAAGGTCAGCCTTTCCCATTCTCTCAGTGCGTTCATGTAGATGTGAGCACTCCTATCTAATTCCTTGGGGCTGAATCCCTGCTGAGACTTGTGCAGAGGGTGGCAGATGGTTATTTTCAAAGCAGACCCACTAGCTGTTTAGCATTTGGGTGCGATGCAATTATTTAGCCAAGGTTACGCTGGGTTTTACGCAGCGCTCCGATGGCACTGCTTTGTTTTTAATTCTGTGCTCATTTCCGTTGCACCTCAGTGCTGTGTGGTGGAAGGCAGTTGTTCCTTGCTCCATGTGATGCCATCACTACCACGTGCTCTGGGCCTCGCCACCGGCCCGGTCCTGTGAGATGTTCATCACAGTCCAAAAATAAAACTTGTTCACAATGTGATGTATGGAATAGTCTTACAGGGGAAGGGAAGGGAGAGCTTTATTACTTGTATCATTTAACATCGGGATACATGAAAACTGGAAAACATTACGCCATAGTAGAGCCTTTCAAATCACTGCTGGGGTTGCCAGCAGCAATTACAAAGCTTCATAATCCATTATAGAGCTTTGTTTATCCTTCCATTGGCCTTTACTTGGGGAATGCCTTTCTTCTAGTGAATGTCAGGTCATCTTGTAATGAGAAAGGGGCTTTTTCTGAAAGACAATTGCTCACATTTCTGTCTGATTCTCATGGTCTGTAAAAAGGTTACGTTAATAAACAAATGACCATTAAAAATAAATGAAATTCCACAACTTGGCTACACAGACCAAGCAGCTCACTGGGATTTGTACGAGATACAGCTATCCTTCTTCAGCCTTTCTCTGACGAGGCTGCAATGCTGGCACAATAAAAGAATTGGTCACACCTCCTTATGGAGGTTATCCATAATTGCATACAAAGGACCAAGTAACAGATGTTTTGAAAGGGCTACTCAATTATTATTAATTAAGTTGATGCCTGCACATCTTCCCAATATATATATTGTGTATAAAATCTGGGGCAAATATCTTAATTGCAAACTCAATCAAGCCTCTGTGAGGCTGAGGCTTCAATTTTGTACCATAAATATTTCTTGTTTGCAATTGTCATATTTTATTTTCGCTACTTACACCAGAGATTTGTATCTCTGAATTTCACTCTTGGAAAGTTACGTTTGGACTTAGATGTATGACACTTGTTGTTTGGAGTGACACACACAAATCCCCATACACCAGAATGAAAATTCAGCCCTAATCATCAAAGGGAAGTGAGGACTAAATGAATGTGTGTCATGCGTATCCAATTTCCCCACTGATCATCCAGAGAAAATAAATCACGGTGGATGTCCTTCCACTTTTTCTTCTTTGTTAAAGCAGCTAAAGGAGCTCTGTGCTAAAGTCACCCTGGGACTCCCCAGAGAACACTAAAACAAATTAATACATGTTGATTAAATGTTTTGACCCATATTAATGGCACTTAAAATCGATAGGCCTAGTTTGTTGTGGCAGCACTCCAGTTTTTTTATGTACTACTGAAATCAGAGGATAAAAATGGAGGAGGAGATCTCAACTAAATTAATACTCAATTTCATCCATTTTTACTACATCCTTTTTTGGATTGCACTCTTTGAGATGAATTTCTCGTGCACCAGTCTCTTGGAGATGCCTAATGTCCAGCTGTGCCAGGATCTCCTCCCGTCTTCCCATTCTGCATTACTGAAAAAGTGATCCACAGAGAAGAGAGAAAATGGGGAAGGGCTGCGCAGAAAGGACTGAATTGATTAAGGGGAAAATTTCAAATGTCACAGATTTCTGTGAGGTATCCAAGCTGCATTGATTTTCAATGAGTATGTGATAGCTTACAGTCCCTCATCTCTCTGAAATGTTCCCTTACACCCTAAGGCAATTTAATTTGGAAAGAATTGTTGGAAGAAATCTGATAGGTGTATAAAATGAGCGGTATAAAAAGCATGCTGTCACAGCAAAGGCAGTGCCCTGAGACTCGGAACCTGCTCAAAAGTTAATTGAAATCAATTGGAAAGACTTCTGTTGACTTAAATAAGCTTTGATGAGCCCTTGGGAGAGCTGCTTTCAATACTCAGATTCACCACAAATGTCTTGAATGGCTCAGGGGAAGTCGCTCAGGGCTGTATCCAGAACGAGGACCAGATATTATAAGGAGATTGCTCCAAGGGAGGAAAGCATGAACGGCTGTATACGCAGCCTCACGCTGCAGGGCTCTTTTCAGGAATGGGTTATGAGCTGCTAATACAAACCAAATAATAACTTACATTTAACCTGTGGCACTTACAGTTGTAGGATGATGCCAAGACAATTTAAAAATATTTTGAAAATGAGGATGGGGCACTTAGAACAGCATCTGTGGTCAGACTAGATTGGATAAAATGTCAAGGGCCACCAATCCTCATGTTTCAGAGCACAAACTCACCACCAGCTGGAATAATGAAGCAGATACCTCAGTGGAACAATGTATTACTGTTAAGCAATTTACAGTATCATTTACTATGAGCTGCCATGCAGCCATACCTTTCTGTGGATGCCCCCCCAAGAATAGAATCACAGCATTGTAGAATCACAGAATGGTTGGGTTGGAAGGGACCTTAAAGGCCACCCAGTTCCAACCTTGCCGTGGGCTGGTTGCCACCCACCAGATCAGGTTGCCCAGGGCCTCATCCAACATGGCCTTGAGTGCCTCGAACAAAGAAAGGAGGTCTCTCTTCCTGTTCTCTCTGGGGCCTTTTGCTGTCCTTGCCTGCCCTTGTTGAATCCCACATCTGGGGCGGCATTTCTGTCACAGTGGTTCATTGCAGGGGTGTTGGGGATGAGCACTAATTATCTTGAGCCTGAGAAGACTTGAGATTCCCTACTTACAGATTGCCACTGCTTTGCCACGAGGTACCCAGGAGACCCTCTCCAGAGCTCTGGAGATGCAGCTCTGGGATGAAAACCAGCAGCACAAGATGTGTCTTGCCTGAGTGTTGAGCATCACCAGCCAAATCACTGATGGCTCAGCCAAGTTGTATGTGAAAAAAGCAGGAGATTTTTCAGATGACTCAGGTAGTACTAATAAGGCAGAAGAATTGTCAGGTAAAAGAAGCTTTTAAGGAGATGCCACATAGGGATTGCAATGTTTTCCAAGCTTTCAGCCACAGAGTACAGGGAGAAGGAGCCATCAGTTTCTGAAAATTTCTATTATTTCCTCTTTAGAGAAGATTTTGTTGCTCGGTAAAATTTACTGATATTTTCATGGGTTGCTGAGGCTTTCTAGTGAGTTTGATGCCAACTTACTTTAACACATGCAGCAAGCTCTGTCTTCCAGTCTGTGTCAATGGCTGTAAGCCCCAGATATTTAAGTCACTCGAAGGTCAGTCAAAAGTAGGGCTTTGGGCTTGTCCTGTCTACATCAAGAAGAGAATGGGAGATTTCTTAATCAATCCTTGACTAATCTTAGTCAAGGAGAAGGAAATAAACCTCTACTATCAGACAGCAATGTTTAATGGAAGGTTTGAGCACTGTGATCTGTGCCAATGAAGCAGTAATTCTACAGAGCTGACTGCCTAACTTGGATGTGTCTTTGGTGATGACTCCAGTGAAGCTCAGGGCCAGGAAAAATATCAAGTGATTTTATCTCCTTGCCTCATCCCCAGCTCCCTGGGATACAAGATATCTGCAGCACTGTGTGTTAGATGAGCAGCCTTAGTTGGTGTTACCTACAACTCTCATGCGTCTTTTGGACAGCGGGCCTTCTAGGAAGGGTTCATAGCTGGTCTGTCTTCCTGCTGTTGAGGCAGAAGCAGATAGGGCATGTACTGTAAGCCATGCTTCGTAGATGTCTCTCAACCCTTCATACTGAAGAGGTCTGTGTGCTTGATTACATACTGAAGAACATTATTATTTTTGTTATCATCATAATCATTAATTTATTCCTCTCAGTCCAATATATGCCCTGGAAAAAACTGAATCCAACCCCCCAAAATAAAATGGATCTCCTGTGTTCTTCATAGCTCTTCTCCACAGTGTGGAACTGCTCAAATTTCTTACAGATGAGTTCAGAGAACTGTTTTTCGCAGTGTGAATCAGGTAACATACTGTCCTGTGATCATGTCTAGGAAAGGGCAGACATTTCAGCTGCAGTATTTCCAAAAGGTCACCTGGAAGCAAACACAGCAGCCAAACATCTCCTGGTCATTGGCCAAAATAAAAATCAAACACCATGTTGTTTCACTTTGACCCAAAACACAACTATTATGAGAATATTGTTTGATTGAAGCGAGTTGCTTTACACTTAAATACTTGTTCCAACACAAAGAGAAAGAAAAATTTATCTCTGATCTTTTCTTTTGAAACAGAGAGGGTAAGGATACTACTGTGACTTTGAGGAAAAAAATAAAGATGAATGGGATATTCCTTCAGAAATGTTACCTTCCTCATGGGCTGTGTTCATTGCCAACTGGTTGATAAGTTTGTGTAATGCTGTTGATGCAATTGATCTGCTTACTGCAAAACAACAAAAACAAACAAACAAAAAAACCTGAATTTTCAAGTTCTCTTGCAAAAGCAAGTGGAAAGGGGGAAAAAAAGGAAAAAAAAAAAGGAAAAGGGAAGGTAGAATTTTAAAAGTTGCTTCATTTTTTCTTTGTAGTCTTTCCTCTTGCAGGTGGACAACTAAGAAGGGAAAGGTCTACACATTGCATCTACAACCTAGTTAGTTTTCTTATAAACTACTAAAGCTAAGGGAGCCTACAGTGCCTAAAATGGATTGTGTGTTTTGGTACAAGAAGACTATTCCATAATTCTATTTCTGAAAATCAGAAGCAATTTCATAAGTACTTTCAGATAAGAACGTTCCTGACTGAGAGTGTTTTCATTTTTCCTTGAGTCCCAAAATGGAACTAATCCAATGACTTTGTTTCACTCTGTTCATAGACTGTTTGACAGTTCTACTATGTGGTAGTTCTTGAAATTCAGACTGTATATATTTAATGTTTGGATGATTTGTAGTTAATTATTGTCATAGCTGAGGGCAGCCCAAGTAAGATCTTTGCAGACTGTGACCGGTGGGTGGATTTTATGCTGCTTCTTTCATTCTAGCATTACTTGGACACATTCTCAACACACATCCAATTGTTTGTTGTTGGTTTTTTTTAAGCAGTGGAGGGAAAAGGGGCAGGATTTGTGGGTGGATTAAAGCATCTGACTCTGTTCGGCTAGGACTCTTTTTCTTTAAATGCGGAGTATTCTGACATGACAGTATTTTATATTTTGTATGCAAAACATGGCTTCTTTAGGGCTTAAACAGATACTGCCTGTTAGCCAAAATATTTACTAATTTGGGCATACATACATATCAATTAAACTAAGTTTTCCTTAGATTCCAGTTCAGGGTTGTTGATTTATTTGGGTAAAGCTGAATGTAAGATGCATTCCATGTGCAAAATCTTGCTGTCTCTTAGAGACCTGTACCTGCAATGTCTTCTGCTCCTGCACGAAGAGTGCATTTCTAAAACATGCTCCATAGGTTACCTTTGCACTAGGTGCAAATATAAATATTTAAAATGTTCATCTAATCCTGGCTCTGTCTCTTTCCCCATGAAACTCCCCTTTTCTTCTTCCTTCCTTTGACTGTATCTATTCATCTCCTTGAAGGCCCTCATTAGAAGCACGGTCACACCACATGTTTAAATAAGCTGTTGGCCATCTTAAAACCTCCTGAACCTTCCTTTTTAGACTCAACAATAACATTTCCATCACACTTTTTCATGGCTATCCTTTTGTAGGCTTTTGTCTAGTCCTGTCCTTTCTTCTGAATTGCTCTTTCTTACTAGTTAAGGTTCAGCTGCCAGGCTGGATGTAGTGCTTTTTCTGAGGCCTTATTCTCTTGTTTTCCTTGCTGCTGATTACATAATGAGCAGATGAAACTCCTATTTGTGCAGCTCAGTTAGATGAATGTCTTCTTTGCAACAGCGCAGTATTGTTAACTCCTGTTCAGCTTTGATTCTCTGTTATACTCCTCAGATACTATTCAAAACTTTTATTTGCCTAGTCATTCCCCATTCTGTACTTTCCCAGTCAATATTTTCCCTTCTTAAGTGCAGGACATGGCACCTGCCCTTGCTGAATTGATTTGAAGAGACCAGAGGAACAGTCTAAAGACCCCAGGATTCAATCTGAAACTCTGCTTTTTCCCACAGCAACTTATCCCACAAGCAGATTTCACATTTGTCATCTATTCTGTTATCTGGCCCATCAAATAACAGAATGATGTGGGAACAGGACTTAACCCTTACAGATTCACAAATGATATGCCATTATAATTTGACAGCAAACCACTGGCAGATCTGTGAGTGAAGTTTTCTAAGAAGTTATTCTTCCATCTTCATATAGCCTCATCTGCAGTCTTCCACTAGTTTTCTTTCAAAAATGTCTTCTGAGGCAGTAAATATAACAGCTGTTATCTGTGATCATGGGTTCTTTGTCTTCATGTTTCCCTTTATCCCAACAGTTGTCCGTGCTGATTCTTTTCTATATCCTCTCTCACACGATGCAGACCAAAAAAGGAAAAAATCAAGTGTTATTATTCACCCATCCCAGGAGTCTTAGTAAACTATTTTGTCATTTAAAGTTCATGATGGCTATTTTTTCCGCCATAATTCTCTGTCTCAAGACTGCTTTTTGATTTTTCCATCCCTATGCTAATCACCTACAAAATATATTTCCGTAATCCCACAGAGATTCTGCAGATGCCCAGTAGGACCATGACCTCAAAAGCCCTTTTATCCTTTCTAAAGTGGAAGGAGCTGGCAATAGGCTAACAGCTGTGGTAATGCAGTGAAAGAAGTCATCAATATCTTGATGAAAAGCTAATTTTAGATGACCTCAAGAGGTGAGCAGCTAATTTCAGGTAGCTCCAGTTCTTTGCTTCTCTGCATTGAGTATCAATGCGAATTTCTCTGTTGACTCCTACTCTGAATATATAGGTTGCAGGAGCTGAGTTAGATTCCAGGTCAGTAAGATCATGTTTTCCACTGGAAATGTTCCAGATGACAATAAATACCATCAAACAACTTCATGCTCACCATAAATGTTGATGAAAGAGTACCTTAGGCTTCGGGGACATAGAGTCCCACCTACCTTGCCTTTCAACCAATGGTGTTTGAAGTCAGTGTAGTATCCACACATCAAATGCTGCAAGGATTTAGTGCATTTTTAAGGTCTCCTCTTTAAGCTGTACAGCTGGCCTTGTTGCAGTAGGATGCTTATCTTTACATGGCTGCAGGTGGATTCCCCACTCATCTCGTTCACCATGGCTCCCTCAAGAAGGTTGTCTCAACGCAATGGCTCCAGGCCACTGCCCGGCATGCAGAACATTCCTGGTTTGTCTCTGGAGATCCGCAACGCAAGTGCTGACATGTAACACCACAGCTGTGCGATTTGTCAGCAGAGGAAAGGCCGTGAGCTGCCTCACTCCATCAGGAGGCACTGCAGCCCCAGGGCTGGCACCGGCCAGGCCTTGCACCTTCCCAGGGCTGTCAGAAATCAGCTCTGCAGAGCATCCTTTGCAAGTGAGAAGTCCCAGAAATAGATACCTGCCATAGACCAGGACAGTGGGTGTCAGTCATTTAGTCCAGACCAGCCTTCCTGACAGGGACAGGTCTCTTACCTCTGCTACCTTCAGTGATACGGACCTTTTCCCATTGCCCATTGCATACCTGGCTCCAAGGACACCAAGGCACAACTCCATCAGTCACCAGATGTTTCTTATCCATGGAGATGGAGACAATTTTCATCAGAAAATAATTTAGTTTGGTTGGGATACTAAAATGACTTGCAGCACAATTTATTCAGGGCTCTTATGATGACAAATATTTTCCTTGGTTAGTAAAAGTCCAATTCCAGGCACCGATACGGTCAGCATGGCCAAACAGCAGCCATAGCCACGTGAGATGTGCCGTGTTCTGATGTGGAACTACTTCAGTATACCTTTAGAAATTAGTTGTCTTCCTATAACCTTTTGAAAGGCCCTACTTTGCTTTATAAATTATGCTGAGTGCCAGTAGCTACTGGATGGTACTCACTGCTCCTGTGAAAATCCCTATTTTTCCCAGTGGAAGAAGGTGACCATTAAGGGACAGACTTCGTCTCCACTTCTGTGTGTATCAATTGAATTTGCACTCAACATAATGAAGAATTGGTATTTTAAGTCTTGAAAATTTAGTTTATTTTAAAGGCTTCAAACTATTTCTAATCTAATGCATAAAAAAACATAAAATGCATAAAAAACTGGAGTAATTTTTAATGTATATTAATTATGACTATATCCACTAATAATACAGGCCTGCTAGCAGTTAGTTATTGTCTACACATTTGAGGAAGAGAGGAACAAAGCCACAGTGCGAACACCCGTGCATTAAAGTGGGGTGGGGTTCACAAATAAATATGCAATAGCTGTAAATTCTCTTTGCTTCCGGGGTTGTGAAGGATAGGAGCCAGAAGTGAGGATGACTGCAAACAGAGCGGCTATGTCATGATATGAAATGGAATATGCAACAGTGAAGGCATGGAAAGATAAATTGGGTTATTCATCTGCATGTTTTGGCTATCTCAAGCCAAGACTAACAGAATTGATTTTTTTTAAGGCATATTTACTCCTGAAAGTAATTGGACACTCATTTTTATGATGGCCACTGGACACTCATTTTTATGATGGCCATCTCTCTTTCCTTGCTTGCTGTTCATTTTCTTTAAGCAGCGGGCTAACGCAGTTCAAATGGCAAACATTTGCCGTTTCTGAAGCTAGAAAGAAGCATGACACAAACCATCAATGACATAAGCCAGTATTTTGGGATCAAACAGCATGTGTAAACATCCTAGGTATGATCACTTGCACATTCTCCTCTTTTCTAAATTTACAAGATGTGAATTGAGGATTACTCCGTCACCAGCTTGAGGTGATGAGGCGGCATGCAGCATTTCACAGCAAATGCAAAGGACGGCATTTATTTATCGAACGCCGCTCTGCAGCAGGGCAGAGCATTTACTTTTGGTTAGCTGGCTGCCCCGGCGTGTTGGGAAGTCTCAGCTTCCCATGGCTGACTGTACCCTGCTTGTCTCCAAAGGCTGTATTTTTGCACCTTGATCTGCTTGTGTATTTGCAAGGCACACGGCCACCAGTGCAGCAGTCAGCCCAGCATGTGAGTCTCCTCTTTCTCACTTTGCAGCTCTGGGACAAGGCTGTCTTTCTCAGTGTGTCATTTATGAACAGTGCATTCATTTTCTGATTGTTCATAGGGTGATTATTCTGCTCCTAACCTAATATCTTGAGGCAAATTCTTTAGACAGGTGATGCTGTCCTCCTATCAGCCCCATAGCCCCATATTTTTAAGCACTAGATCTCCCTGATATTTTCCTTTCAAATTATAAGGAAACCGGTTTGGGTCCTTCCAAATAGCAGATGACTTTTGTTTACTTGTTTGCCTATCCAGCAGCTTGCAGCCCTGAGCTACAGTGAAAAGAAAATCACTGGCTGAAATCTTTCTCAGGAGAAGCTGATAGTAAAAGCTCATAGAAGCAAAGAACGACTTACCTGAAAGGCAGACTGCATGTACTCAGCGCTGGAAAGTTCTGCTTCAGCCTCCAGCTCCTCTATCCCAACCGTGACTGGAGAGAACAGGCAGACATGAACAACCAGCTCTGGAAATAGGGTTTGATGTCATTTAAGAAAAACTAATGTTTTAATTATCTGAATCTGCCCGTTTTTCATCCTTTTTTTCCCCTCTGGAGTTTGTGGGTACTTTTCTTCATTAGTTTTGGAAGTGAAGTGAGAGAGAGCTTTCCTGCCTGCCTCCACTGTGCGTTAAGGAGTGCGGTGTTACCATTCTTGCTAGATGAAGTCTTTTATTCCTGCAACTGGATACTTCTGCTGCTTCAATCCTATTGCAGAGCTGATGTCTTATTCTTCATGAAATCATGTTTGTAATTTCATGGTGATTTGATTGCTGCTTGTAGTACCTTCGTAACACTCTCACTTCAAAACATTTTATTAACATTAATTTAAACACCTATTTTTCTTTCAGTTACAGCAAAACAAACAAAGAAACAAAGCAGAATTTATTCTCCATTATTTCTGGGTTAGTTACCCACGTTGTGAATAAGCCATGCTATGCACGTAGCGGTGCCTACACCGGTTCTGCACCTCCCAGCCTGACTGAGAGGACTCTCCTGCCAGAGCACATCACTTCTGGAAAGGACTGGGATTCTTCCAGGGCCAGCTTGGGCCCACAAGCACTTCCATTAGCCAGGTTTCCCTTCTTTCAATTTCGCAGCTCCCCACTTCCCCTAATAACGGAGAACTGATTATGTTTTAATTTCACAGATGATTACATTTAGGGTATTACATTCACAGAGGATTGAATTGCAGGTTGCAGAGAAACAGCCAGGTTCAGGCACGAACCAAAGAAAGGTCTCACTTAGACTAATGGGCACATTAAGGGAATGAAGTTATGGCTATTTTTGTTATTTGACGCCGAACTATTTGGGGACACGGTATCCTGTGTGCGCCTGGCTCCATCACTTTTCTGCTTTATGGCCCCTTTCTCTTTCCTGGGCTCTGCCCACGCCTTTGTTAATCTACCCTCCTAACAAATAAATGCTCTGACTGTGAGTTCATGTGCACCAGAGAGCTGCTTCTGATTTATAGTAAGGCGAGCTAGAACAGCGCTTAGGTCAGGATATCAGTTTTAGTGTACAAACTCCTGCGTGTGAAAATCCCCCCCCCAAAAGGCATTGTAAAGGAGCGGGGTTTGATTTTCATCACGTTTGGAGATGTGGTGAGCATCTTAATCTCAACTCAGCTTAATAGCTAGCAACGCTTTTCATGAGCACTTATCAACACCCATGGCATAGATGCTCTCACACAATTATCCTAGATTTTATTTTCATAAATAAGCAGCAACAGAACAGTCAGTTCACCACCACAATCACCATCTGTTGACCACTTCACTAATACAGAGCGTTGCCTCTTGCTGAGGGTAAAAACCTACAGATGGGTTTTCTCCATGGGCAGAAATAACCACATTGCACATCAGGAGGGTGTGAACCTCTTGTACAGCAGTCTGCCCTTGTTCAGATCTACTGCCCAGCCGCTGTTCCTCCTCTCTCTTCTGGCACTGGTGGAGCAACACTGCAAGGCTGGGACAAGGCTCAGGTAAGGCGGGGGCCAGGTGTGCCAAACACCACAGTATGTCAGAACAACAGGCACAGGCTTGACACAGGAATGAGGATTGTGCCTGCAAAAAGGGTGAACAGAGCAAATCTTTGGGAAGTTTCTGAACCCAGCTCTGAGTTCTCCCTGCTCTTCACTGCACACATAGAAAGCACTCGATCCATTTTTACAAGGGATGTGATATAACTGTCTGTGCAAAGTAACACATTCTTGTGCCTATCCACGGCCGTACAGCGGTGCCGTGGCTGTGCTCCCGCTGCCCTGCGAACCACCAATCACCACCTTTCACCTCCTCGAACAGTTATTACCGGCAGCTGAAGATGGCTGTCGCTGCCTCTCCTAAGGGCTCTCTGTGCTGCTGTGACAAGGAGAAAATTTGCACAAAGTCCACTTTTTAGTGGATGATCAGGGAAATGGAGACCTTACTTCAAACATCACACAACGGCAGAGTTGCTTGCTAAAACATTGTTTCCGTGCATCACCTCACTGCCTGCGGGCTCTGACCTGCGCTCCCCTGGGTGCCGCTAAGCAGACGCTGCAGCATCTCTCAGAATGCACTTGTCGGAACCGTGCGCGTGCAAAGTGGTGTATGGTGGCTGATGGCCAGGCATCTTGAAGGGGTCCTTCGGTGTTGTAACCGAACAGTTGATTCCCACTGCCTCGCACCTGGTCAGCGCTCCCCATCTGCGCACGAAGTGCAAAGTACGTGTTAAACGCGAGTCACGTTTTCCCGTCACAAGTGGCGGCATTTTGTATCCATGTAAGCGGCTCTGCCCGGCGCGGAGAGAGACCCCGATCCCGATCCCCATCCCCCTCCAGTACCACTCCTTCCCCCGCATGAGGGTGAATTTTGAAAGCAGCCCGGCCGTACCCGCATCCCCTCGTACGCGGGGGAGGGAGCGCCGCCTGGTCCCTAACGCAGCGCTCTCCGACACACAGGCACCTTACGGAGGAAGCATGAAGCCCTGGAAGGAACGTTTCCAGAGTCTGCTACGAGCAGCGCGACCTCCGCTCCGCGGGTCACCCGCAATGCTTGCCCAAAGCACGCGCAGGTAAAACCGCGGTGCCTGGCTGCGGGAAAGCTCGTCACCCGGCAGGTGCGGCCAACGGAGGGAGACGGGGGCCGGGCGCGGCGCCCAGGTGGGGCGGGCGGTAGGGGTCCCTTCCTCGGGCGTTGCCGCGACTGCCCCCGCGGCCCCCCCCAGCGCCGCTGCGGCTCCGCGCGGCGCCCGGCCGCCCCCGGCCGGTAGCGGCACCCTCCCGCAGGGCGGGCACAGACGCAGGGCTCCTGTCCCGCCGTCGCCAGCCCGGCGGGGGGGGGTTGAGGGGGGGGGGGAGCGGCGGGGAGAGCGCGGTCGCCTTCAGGGCCGGTCCTCGGCCACCGTCCCTCCCTCCTCCCGCTCGGTGACCCGCTCCTCCCGCCCGCTGCAGCGGCCTCTCCGCATGGTCCCCGCCGCTGCCATGAGCCAGGCCCCGGCCCCCCGCGGCTCCGACCGGCCGGAGAGCGATGCCCGCAGCGGAGCCCCCAGCCGGGGCCCCGGCAGAGGGATGCCGCCGCCGCCCAGCCTGCCCCAGCTCCTCCACAAGTAAGAGCCGCCCCGCGATCCGCCGGGCCGGGAGGGCAGCGCCGGGCAGGGCAGCGCCGGGCAGGGCAGGGGGTCGCTTCCCTCCCCGCCGCCGGTGCTCCCCGGAGTCCGAACCGACAGCCTGGGCGGGCAGCGCAACCGCGCCCTGCAGCTGGTACTGCTTCCCTGCTGGGATAAGCTCTGATCGTCCCTGAGCTCCGTTTTTCCCCGGGCTCTGTTTGAGCTCCGTTTCCCCCAGGCCGCTGCTGCCGGGCTCCTGGGGCTCGGCGCCGCTCGGGGAAGTTCCCTGCGCCTTGCTGGGGCCGCGGGCAGCGCGTCCTTGCCGGGCCTGCAGCGCTGGCATCTCTGCGCGGCTGTCCCCAAACCGGCCTGCGTGCGGGGAGCGGTACCGAGGGGACAGCGAGCGGTGGGTCCTGCTGGCGTTTTGCCGTTTCATTTTCTGTCCGGAGAGAGAAAAAGGAAAGCGCTTTTGCCACACAGTGCGGTGACGCGAGTGGCACTAATGTGGGTAAACGAGAGACCGGGTGTGCGCTCCGTGGTCCCGTGTGACACACGAGTTGAGCTGTGCAGATTCAGATATCTGTGCCTAATAGTCAGAATGCACTAAAAGAGAGGGGCTCCTACCAAGCAGCAAACCCGCGGGTGAGCGCCGGGCTGCCGGGCCCTACAGCTGTAAGGTTCGTAGCCTTGCGGCGCTGCGGCTGTCCCCGTGCCCGTGTCCTCATGCCCGCGGTGAGCTATCGGCCGGCCCTGCGCTTCCCTCCGGCCGCAGCCGGCTGTGAGAGCGCTGCTTTGGGCATCGCCTCCATCTCCTCCTTTTGTTTGACAACAAAAGCAGCGCTGCGCCTTAGGGAGGAGATGCTTTCAGTCCCGGCCCTGTTTTCGGCACACGCACATACATCAGTGTAAATATTCCGGCGTGCTTTAGCTTTGCGAAGTATTATTTTGGGAGTTACGTTATCATTTATGGATATTTACGAAACTGGAGTTTTAAGGTCACTGTGGAGTGTGGCCCATATGTTGCATGATGTTTTTGTTTCCTTTTATTCTTGTTTGCTTTTCTGGTGTTGTAGCTTGCCCTGTCCATACGTTAGCCGTTCTTGTTGTCTGCACCTTCACGGGCATGTTTATATCCATGTTCTTATACTGAAGTCACTTATACAGACTGGGGAGCTTGCGTTGAAACCGAAACACGGGTGAGTAGCGCTGGGAGGCTGAGGAGCTCCATGGGAATGGCAGCAGTGGGATGGTGCTTATGGTCTGTGCGTGCTGGCAGTCAGTTGGAAAGCCCAAACCGTGGGCTCTGACATTGGCCCTTACTCCTAAATGCTTATTGAAACTTTGCAGGGCTGTGTAATGCGCTCAGGACTGACTCATGATTAATTTTATAACGTACACGCTATACACAGAGCCATCCCTTTTCTACCAGCTGAGCCCGCTATCAAACCTAGGTAGGAAAACTTGAAATCAGTTTCTTTTCGGGCTTCTCTTGAACAGAAAGTTGTGAGGGAGCTCCCATGCTGAGCGCCCTTTGCCATGGCAATGCAGTGCCGGGTGGCGAATGTGGGCCGTGTCCATCTAAGGCCCTGCAACTCGATCGTGCTGTTTTCAAACCCTGTGATATAACCTTGCTTGCACCGCTGCGTTTACGTTAAAATTAATACATCTCCACTTTTTAATTACAAAGGCAGGCAGATTGCATTTTGCTTTGCCGATACGAGTTCGGCGTTCTATGAATCCGAGTTGGATATTCGGTGCGTTTGATGGTTATTAGGAAGGGGTGTATCAGGGCTTATCTTAAAGTGCTGGTGTATTTCTGGGGCGCTGGGACAGGTGCAGTGCCCGTGCCCAATGAAATAAGGTACTTTGGGAGGCTGAGGGCAGCGATCTGTCTGTCTCAGCGCGAGATGAAGTTGTGATTCTGTTACTGGAAAAGAAAATATCGACCTCTTATTATTTTTAAACAAACAACAGCTGGCACAGGTTTGCTTTGCACCGTTTAAACTTCCAGAGCCCTCTGGTTGGCCCTTCTTCCCCTACTTAGAAACTGCTACAGGTGTTAGGTGAGGAGCAGGCATAAGCCTTATTGAGCAGGTAGAGCTTTCTGAGAGGGTTGTGGTGTTGTATGGGAAAATACTTAATGTTTTCCAGAAGTTAAAATGCCTTACTGCAGTTGGAGTTGTTATGGAAAAGCTGGGATTGTGCACTTTGGGGGCTGACTGCCAGAAACATATGCCAGCATAAGAAATAAAGCAGAAGGCAGAGAAGAAGGGGATGGCAGTGGGAGCGGTGTTGGTGGATGTTCATAACCTGCTCCTGCTCTTCTGAGCAACGCTTTGCTCACTGTTGGGAAGAGGCATTACTAAATGCAACATCTCGGTGTTTGGCAAGTGTATCACCTGTTGTGGTGTTGTCTGGAGTGTGTGGGCACCATGGGAGAGGGGAGACTGCTATTGGTGTGATTCATCGCCATGCAGTGGGGCAATGGGCTGGAAGTACCTGGAGGGGAGCGAGAGCTGGGCACAGCCTGGCAATAGGGGCCTTATGTGAAGAGTGCTCTCTGCAAACGTGCTGCAAGTGAACTCCGTAATTACAGGAGACCTGATTGCACTGAAATGCAATCCCTTTGTATGTTTTAATGGCTAGCTGCCTGCTTTCAGTTCTAATGACTTGCCATGGGTAATACGTGCCCAGCGGAGACAGAGCGCTTCTGCACTCCCTGTGTTGATACAGGGCGATGCGTTTGTTTTACACATGGAGTAAGGCATCCTGAAACGGGGGGGAGTGGGGGGAACAAAGTGAAACCATTATTTTTTTCCGAGGGGTTGTGCCCCAGAGCTTCTGAGCTCCTCTGCAAGGAAGATGGAATTTGCAACATCTGCGCCCGAGTCGTCATCATCCCGTGCCAGGTCTGGGGGCAGCGCTCCGAGCTCTGCTTTCTTGCAGCACTTTAGGGGAAGAACGTTGGGGAAAAAATAATGGCCCCTTTTAAATTCTTTGTTATTTCTTTGATTTTACTCCGCTATGCTGAAGCAGGTGCCAGGGATTTTATTTATTTATTTCTTTTAAGCGCATCCATTTTGTGTAAAATTGTGGGTTTTTTCATTTTCTCCTCTCTATCCTTTTTTTTTTTCCAACACGAGGTCCCTCAGGAGAGATAAAATATGAATGTACTCCCCTTGTATACATTAGTCATGGCAAATAGTTCGGCATATATGGCAAAGGCAAAGCTGATACTTAACAAGGGGGAGCTGGGAGAAACACTGCTTTCACTGTTTCTCTCCTCAGTGTTACTGACCCAGCCTTTCCCTACTCGCTTGCCTTTTAAAGTACATCTCCACAGTCTGAGTTGCTTTCCCCACCTGACAGAGCACTGAAAACTCATCTACTTACATAGAACTCGTCCCTTTGATAAGGCATTACGTAAAGATCAAAGATAAATTAATTCTGTGGGTATTTTCATTTAAATAAAAATGACTGAAAGTGTCAGGTTTTTTATCTTAATTTTTTAAATAATTTTTATGAAACTCACTTTTTTCTCTTTTTTCTTTATTTTAACCCAGCAACCTGCTGGGACAGGAGCTCAGTAAAATGCATTCAGGGCTTGAAGAGGGAGTACAGAGGTACAAAGAAGAGATGGGTCAGGAAAAATAATTTAGAAGTGCCATCACGTGTGCCAGTATCTCCATGCAGTCTGGCTTTTATCATCTGTTATCAATAAATTCGTAGTTGCCCAGAAATGTCAAAATTATTTTAGATATTTAAGAGGGGGCAGAGATAATAGCAGTGGTACCAACTGTGGTAAAAACGAAAATAACCCATTTTTATGAGAAGCCATGTAGTAAGCAGTTTATGGGATGCAGCACATGGCAGTGGAACTCTTCGCTGTAACCAAGTTGCCTGCATCTTGCTCTTTTATTGGAAACTTAATCCTGCTGTTCCCATCAATGGGAAGACTGGGAAACGTGTTCTTTTGGGGCTCTTGGTTCAGCCGTTGCTAATGCCAACCTGTGTGCACCCAGCTGAGGTACGGCTGTGCCATGGGGATGTGCTGAAGTCTTTCCAACCCCACCTGGCGGAAAGGAAAGCAGAGGTGGGTGCAGGTCTTCTTTCTGAGGACTGTCAGAATGGGAGAAGTTGGATCTTGAGAAGTATATTTATGCTTTGGAGAGGGCTGCGGAAATTTCTTTAGGAGGGCAAGAAATGGATTTTTGTGTGAAATAATTTTGGTCGCTTTAAAATACCCCCTTGGGCAGAATCTGCTCTTTCCGAGGAGCATGCTGTCTTGATTTATTTTTAAACTAAATCTTTCAATCAGATTTGCAGCTGGACGCTTTATCAGACCGACTTTATTCCCCTGAATTCCAGCCCCCCGCCCCCCATTCTTCGTACCATTTTATAGTTGGTGTGAGGATGTAATCGCTCTGTTAGCCTCTGCCCCTCCACACCCAGCTGCTTTCTCTTTGTCACACTAATGACCCGTCACTGTGAAGCTGTCACTTTGCACAGTGGGTGAAAGCAGAAAACCTGGCCCCTTGGGTTTTGGAGACGTTTAATATCTGTCCCATTCTGACAAGTCGAGCCTAGCCCGTCTTGCTAATGCCTCTTGCCTGTTTAGAACAAGTGCAAAATAAAAGCCCTATATATTCTGTGGCACGAAGGGGGCAAAGGTTTGTTTCGTTAAGGGATCAGTATTTCATGATGAGTGCAAAGAGGCAATTATTTTTGTTGCAAGCTTGCTGCTTTTATTTTTTAATGCAAGCTTGTGAAATGTAGCTGTAATATATTTTAATTGCATCACAAGTGATATATTTTGTCTTGTGCGTCTGGGGAACTGCAGGGAAGCCAATATGTTCATTTTTTGCGTGTCTGTGCTGGGAGATGAGCAGGACTGGGGTGGGATTGGGCTGTGCTTTAGTTGCACTGAGTGTTGGTGATGCTGTTCAGTACAGCTCTGTGCATTGTGGCTGTTTTCCTGCAGCAGGGAGATGCAGGGGTTGGTGGTGTCTGTGAGGCAGGGCCGCTTCACGCAGAGCCTTGCAGATGTGCAGGATTTGCTCTCACATCTTTACTTATGTTTCTGTATTTGCAGAATACAGAACAGACTAAGCATTTCTGCAAAAAGTGGCACGACAGCTGAAACTTCTTTTATAGAGATAATAAATACTTTTCAGTGGGCTTTTGTGTATTCCGTAGTTGGAAAGTAGCAGTAAATTGACCACGGTACATCTGTGGTAAGAGGTGTTGGTTCTGCCTCTGTCAGTTAATGTGTTCTTTCCCTAGGGGAAGTAAATTTGTTAGGTTGGTGGTGTGTGCTGCTCATTGCACTGACCGAGTTCTATGGTTCTCTTTTTCTTCTGTTTGCATTGTTTGCAGTTCTGCGTTTTCTCCACCCCCCCACACAAAAGCTGTTTGTTGCAGATTATACACAACGCAGTGTGAGAAGGGGATCTAAAGAAAAGGTGGCACTTTCCTCCTAAAATACTGGGGAGAACTATGAGCAAAGTAGAGTGAGGTATTTTTCTGCCCTGTGTTCCTCTTATCTCCCTAGCTCTTCCATTAACACATCTTAACGTTCACACTCCTGCTAGCCATATGCTCTGCACCATCCATTTGTGCCCCACTAGTGGCACATTCTTGTAAGGTCACCTACAGCTTTCTTCTATCCTACCGACTAATGGCTGACCATTGGGCTCTTCTCTTTATTGACCTTTTCATTCAAGGTCACTACTCTATCTTGTAGCAACACCCCCTCTCTCTTGAGGTGGCCCAAGAGGTTTGCCTCAGGTTGTTCTGCTCTGTGTTGTGCTTGGGATGCCACTGATGTGTCTGGAGGTGAACATATTGATAAGTAATGCAGGAAAACAATGGTTGGCTGGGATAGTGCTTGTAGATACCGCAGTCGTTGCAATGGATGAATGGGTCTGTAGGGTCTGAAGTGATATAAACGCAGCAATACAAGCTCTGTCATACTTGCATCCAAGTCAGCTTTCATATTTTCTGCACCGTGTTGGATGTTACTTGAACATTACCTTTTTTTTCCCAGCTCATGAAGTGCTGACTAACAAACAATGAAATTTAAATGCATTACCTTTGGTAGATCAGAATCCCAAAAGACAGGGTGTTATATATATATAGCCTATGTTTTGGAGGGTTTTTTCCTTGTTTTACAAAGCATTAAAGGATTCAATTTCCTTGAAGGGGGAAAAAAAGTAAAAATAGAATTTTTCAAGGACTAGAAATGATTAATTTCACTTTGTATAAATTGTTAATCTGTATTTGTGCAAAGCAACACCTGTCTTATAATGTATTTAATATCATAAGTGGCCTATCCATTTTTCTATGCATTTTGCTTGTCAGGGGTAAATAAGACTTAAATTCCTCTTTGGATATAGTGTACGTACTTCGATAGTGTACATACTACGAGACTGATCTTGCAAAGCCTTATTCATACGCATGAGGATTACTTTTTGTGCATAAGGCTTTAGAGGATCAGATCCTATCACCCAAGTCTCCGTGAATATTTACTGCCTCGTTTTTCTTTGCCGGGTCACTGGGAATTTGCACGGAGTCATTAAGCACAATAGCTATTGATAGGAAAACCCAATATGTTAGAAATCTAAGAAAATAATAAAGGCAGTCTTTGTGTTCCAGCATTGGAGCTTTCCTTCTGAAAGAGAGCATGGAGCTGTGGAGTATTGGTCTGTACTCCTGCGTGCTTTTTAATGGTGTATTAGTGATATGAGGTGTTTAAGAAAACAGTACTGGAGCGTAAAACCTCTCTGTGGCGGCTGTATGTGGCAGCTCAGCCTCTTTGGAGCCCCGGGCAGGGCCATTTGTATCCATTTCTGTGCAGCGTGCTGCCTCCTGTGCATGTTCCAGTACTTGGCACTGCTCTGTCTGTCATCTCCTCCGGCTCTGTAGAACAGAAGGCCCTTTTGTACCACGAAACATGCGGAAGGGAGACTCCTGCCATGTTTCTTACTGATCTGTGTAGTATAATGGATTTTTTTTCTTTTTTTATGTCCTTCTTCAAAGCTTTAGACCTACTCTTTGGCTCTGCTGCTTCTGTCATTTCAAGCCTTATTGTCTGAATGTTGGTAGCAGCGCTCCGACGCTGAGGACTTGATTGGCAAGTTTTAGCTGTGAGTACATTTTCACAGCTGATCCATAAATCCCCAGCAGACCATTAGGAGCTTCAGAGCAGCTCTGGCAAGCTCTCCTACAATAATGTAGTTTTAAGTCTGTTATATTTAGTTTTCTCACCTCCTAGCGGGATGCCAGGGAGCCCTCTCTAGAAGCAAACACAACAGTCCATGTTGTACTCCAGTCTGGCAGCTTGCACAGAGCCCAGCATGGGAGGAGGGCTTACTGCTCATGGACAAGGCAGAGAGCATCCAGGGGTGTGAGTCATGGCACACAGACCCCAGCTCTGTGTTGAGGCATTTCAGGAATCGGAGGAGACCTGGAGCACATCACTTCTCACTCCTGCCTCTTGTTCCTGCTCATAGGAGGGAGCAAGGGGTCAGGAAAGTGGCTGCTTCAAGCTTAAACATGACAGAGCTGTATGTAGCTCTGAGATAGCTCTTAAATTAAGATCTCTGAGGTAATTTTACTTATTTAGCTGCAGCAAAGCTGGCAGTTCTGGGAGTGACCATCTCTCTAAGAAAAGAACTTTTTTCTCCAACATGGGCAGTAGTAGGGAGAGCAGCAGTTTCTTTTGTGTAATGGGACTTGTGGTAATGATGTCAGTGAAGCAGCTGGAGCCTGGCTTGGAGACCACATCCGCTTCGGGCTCACTGCTCTATCACCATATATTAAAAACAGTGCTGCGGGGACTGAATTGTGCCTTTGTGATGCTCTGGAGGATGCCTCTTATGCAGCCTAATAAAGCCAGAGGAGGGGTTTCTGTTGCTTTGGATTTGGATACAGCTGCGTGGGCTCTGGCAACAAGCTCTAGTTTGGCTAATTGTTTGGGCAATTAATGAAAATTGTGTACGTTTCTTGTGGAAATCTCCATTTGCCAAGGATTCACTTGTTTCTTGGTGGAGTCTGGTGTGTTACCTTGCTAAAGGGAGAAGGGGCCGTGTAGTAGGAAGGGGATGGCTGTAGGCAAACTCTTCCAAATGGCTGCTGCTTCCTTTTCTAGAAAAGCCTGACGCAAATTAGTTACTGGATGATCATGAATCTCTTGATCATCTGCAACATAAAATCAATCATTCTTACCTAAAACCTGTAACTGATTTCTTTGCACAGATGGGTGTCAGAGAGGCGTTATCTGAGTTACATATGAAAAGGGAAGAAGGAAGAATTAGTGCTGGTCTTTTAAATGAGTTTTCAAATAATTCTTGTTAGAGCAAGAAAAGAAGAAATTTCATTCACATTAAAAGCTCCTTTGAGCAGGAAAACAGAGGCTTTGCTGACTGGGGTCTTGTTAGCATAAGTATTAGAGTAAGCAGCTATAAGTTGAGATACACAGAGTGATGATCTCATTGTACAAACTTCGTGTTGAACTTACACAAGAGGCAGTAAGAGTATCGGGTGACAGCCTTCCTGCAAGGAGGCATCTCTGATCAAAGGTCTTCAGTAAAAGAAACAGAGTTGGTCATCTCTTCAGTCCTTACTTTCCAGTGCATTTGATGCAAGATGCCAAGTGGGATGTGTTGTTCCTGTGGTGGGGATTGCTGTTGATGCCTGGGCCAGTTCTGGTATGCGACACCTAAACTAGAAATGCTAAGAGTGATAAATGAGCTCATTGCATCTGTAGAAATGAAATTCAGAGCATGCTTCAGCCCAGAGGAAAGACAGTGCCTTTCATCTGTAGCCCGTAATGGAAAAAGTTTTTGAAACAATGTGGAACATCTAATGAGGCTGGCTTAGGATTGATGTAGGCTTGTGGAAAAAGAATACAGCGGTTTTAGGATTAAAAACAAGAGATACTAGGAATATGGGTAAGAGAATGCTGTATCTTAAGCTCACCTACGTAAGTGTGCTCTGTTTTATATCAAGAACAGAATGAGTGGGCAGCGGTCAGAGGACAACAAGGACCTCCCATGCATTTGGGCAGCTTGCTGAGATAATGGGCTGTAGATAAAGATGACAGGGTGTGCCCACTTAGTGACTGCTGGCCTGCAGGGTGTTGATGTAAACTTTAACCAGCTTGCAGTCCGTCTGTATGTCAAGTAAAATTTGGAGATGCTTACTCGGGGAGCTAGCTGGTGTGAATCAGGGACCAGCACTGACACGTATAACAAGTTAGGCTCCACCTGTAAACAGGAAATTATAATTAAAAGGATAAGCATAATTGTGTGAGGGACAGAGACATCTGGAGACCTACTGCTGATTGTTGGTCTAAAATACGAGTGAGGGAATGCAACCATGGAAGGCAAGAGGAGAGTTTAGAAGACTTGTTTTCCCTGCAGCATCAACTCAGGCTCTTACTTAGATTTTTAGCTGTAAGACTACCATCTGCCCTCTGCTGAGATGGCTGTCACTTTGGCAAGAACACGTTGACAAAATAATCTGAGTGCTGGTTATCCTCCAGTACCATTTCCACCATTCCCTGAAGGTCAGAGAAGTTCTGTGTGATGCTATTGACCAGCAAATGGATTTCAGCCCTGCCCCACCGTGATGATTTGCCAGGCTCAAGCAGTGTTGTATGGGCTGGGAGCTGCTACTGGGAAGCGCCACTGTGTGAGGTAGGCTAATCAGGGATGTTGGGAAAGTGAGAGGTGTCAGGGAGGCATATCCTGAAGAAGAATCCATTTTTATGTGGTGGAAAGCCTATGTACTTCTCTCCAACTCCTTCAGGGAGTCTGGGCGTTAAACTGGCATTACGTCAAGCAGCCTCTTCCCTTCCTGCCCGCTTCAGTGTAGTTTTGGCCTAGTTGGCATCAACATTTTCTTTTCCAGCTATTAATTAAAATAAAAATGAATATAAAATGATCTACAGGTGCAAACTCAGTCATTTTTTTTATCCTCGTGGAAGAAAAAGTGGCCCACTTACCATTTTAATAATTGCAAGAGATGACTGGAGGGAGAACTGAGCGTCTTTTCCCAAGTGGAATTGAGCCGCGAAGCGGCCGGGGCAGCTGGGAGGTTCTGCAGCTTGTGTCTACGTCTTTGAGAGTATGAATGGTTTGGAGAAACAAAACAGAATGTTTTCCTGATTGAAGGGCTGCCTAGACTTATCTAGGGCTATGGATGGTTATTAATAGAGCATACTGCATTTCCTTCACATAAAGATACGAAGGGCACTTTGCTGAGAAAAAATCCTGCTGTGCCTTTCTGTCTTTGGGCCCAGCTCATCACCCAGCTAAAATTAAAAGGTGAAGTCAGGCAGTTCTTGCTCTCTATTTTTAAACTGCTTCAACATATGAATGTGAGTGTGAAATCTTTCTTTAGGCCTCTCTTAACTTAATTACCTACTTATTCAAAATATCCTCTTCTCAAATTGCTGGGCTATAATTATATTCATCTTTTCTGTGGACATGCTGGAAAAATGCATGTTTTTCTTTAGCTAGTCGATGCTTGTTAATGTTGTGCTCAATTTGTAGTTCTGGGGTTTTTACGGCAATGAAAGCCTTATGGTAAGTGCTTGAGATCTATTTGGATGTGTTAAAAAGAATAGTAAGTAAATGATGCTTTTCTGTATCTGTTCTTTGATTTTCTTTTGGAAAATATCATAGAGAAGCCTAGCTTGGAAAAAAAAAAAATGCATATCTCAAATTAATAATTTTCATTTGATTTTAATAATGAGAAGTGATGTGACTGCTAAAAATATTTTGTTACACTTTTGTTCTTTCATCTTTTGTTCTATGTAAGCTTACTTCTATTCACTTTGTTTATATGCCTTTTCTTTTGTGTGTGGGGGGAAGGGGTGATGTGACCCCAGTGCAGGACGAGCAGTGGAACCGCTCATAAACCATGGATTTGAAGCACTTCTGCACTAATTTGGGTATGTGGAATTCATCCTCCTTTGTTTCAGTGAATCTATCAAAAATGCCTTTTATAATGAGATCAGGTGCTCTTTGCTCACAGAAATGACGTTCTCCAGACTCGTTTCAGCCTGCAGAGGGTGTGCTTTCCTCCTCCAAGGCATTCCCTGCATTACCCGTAGCGCGCCATCCTGCTATGCTGAGAATCTGTCACTGCACTTAGAGGTACACAGGAAAAGGGCGTCTGTCTGTCTGTCCCTGTGACATCTGTTCCTGAATTTCTCAGACTATCAAGTTTTTGATGTGCAGGCTGTACCTGTGGGTTTCTCTTGTACCCAGATTAGTGTTACTTCTTCAGAACCGGCCACTTTCATGAAGAGAGGGACTCTTGAGAGCATTTGCTTCTTTGCATCCTCTTTTTGAGACTATTGATAGCAAGCATTGTTTAAAAAGGAGAGATATATGACCTGTCTTTCTCAGTGTTTGCCTGATTTCTTTGCTTTTGTCAGTGGAGCAGCTGTGCCATCAGACATCCTATGTGATGGTCAAGCATTCATCAAGTACCACTCTATCGTGTCAGTAGTGATCTGAAGCTAGATGAGCTGGTAAGCTCTGAGCGGTGTCACCTTTGGTGTCCAAATACTCCAGGGTTGTGAATATGGGAATCTGTATTGAGCCTTACCTCTGACAGATGGGTAGACCGTTTGCTGTAGACTGTCTTTAGGGCAGCTGGTGCCTGGGGACAGCAGTAAGGGTGGTTACATCGCTCCAGGCAAGCCCCACATGCTGTTCATCTGGTTGACATTCTTCTCTGTATCTCCCTCTTCACTTACCAGAAATACATGAGATTTCATGTGTGTGGGTGTTGGATGACAGTGTGTTTGTGTTGCTGGTGAGAAACATTGCTATTCGTGGTGGTTAGTGGCAGTAGAGTTGGATAGCTAGACAGTGATGTTAAGTAACGCAGATCTGGAGCCATGGTCTGTTGGACTCATCTTCCCATACCAATTTCTGTGTTGGAACAGCTGGCCCACCAGCTTGTTCCAAGCTTCCGCCCACTCTCCATAAAACTCTTGGAGAACCATCTCTTTTGTAAATCCTTCTGGCCATTACCCTTCTTCTTGCACCACCCTGTCCTGTTGCCCATTCTTGACTTTTGATTAATAACCTGTCATCTTGTAAAGAAATGTAACCTCTAACCTACAGGCAAGTTACATGATTATTTCAGAAATGAAAAGTTGTGTTTTAAGAGTTAAATATAGACATGATATTCACCTAAACAATGATGAGTTTTGTTGGCTAATTTAAGTCATAGATTTTTTTTGTTCACCCACTGCAGTATTTCCAGTACTACAAACGTTGCATTGGCAGTATCCGCAAAACTTTCACTGCTGTCATCTTTGTCTACATCATCTTCTGCTCAGTTTTCAATATTCTGCTCTTTTGTTTTGTTTTTGTAAATGCCCTTTCCTGTTGTGCTGTTTTGCTGAAGCCCCATTGCTTCAGAAGTGCCTAAATCCTGACAACATCAGTGAGTTTTAGCTGTGTTCATGTATTTCTGCACTTGAAATAGAGCCTGCAGAATTTGTCCTCTGGAACATTATGTTTTTGTCATTGGAAAGGAAATATCTGACAACGTTAAGCACTCATGGCTTCCAGTCTTGGGCAAGCAGCCATTATATGTATGTTTATCCACAGTAGGAAATTTGGACAGCTTTTGATTTAGTAGCACTCATCTGTTAAATGTAAGCTGTTACCTTTAAAATTGATAGAAGAGTATTGAAAGGGAAAGAGAAATGTATGGGTATGGTGTGAATCTGGTAGAATTGCTGATAGTACCTTTAAACAGTCTGAAAAGAACATTTGTCAACGGGACCAAGCGAACAATTATGTGATTGCTACATCCGCTTAAAAATCTTGCAACCTTTGTTGCATTTTAAAGCAGACACTAAATTCTCTAGCATCCTTTTCAATAGATGGGATTAAATTACTGGAGAGTGCAGAGCTGTATTTCTTTAGTAGTTTGAGCATTTGTATGTTTGTTTGAATGCTGCAGACGTAACTCAAATGGATTCATTAGTTGAGCAAAACAGTTTATTTTGAATCTAGGGGAAAAAAAAAGTTCTTGTTTACTTTGTACTGTTGCCTTAAGTAGTTTGAATAGTAGACTTTATTCAAAGAATAATCCTCTTTTTTTTTTTTTTTTTTGTTTCTATATATGGTATGTGAAATTTGAGTGGATAATAAAACTAAAGAGCCAGGTCGTAAAAGCGGTGTTAACTGAAGTGTACAAAAATAATACAGAGATTCCTGTCACATCATCTGATAGCAGTGATGGAGGAAAAACCAAGCGAAGAACTTGGTTGTGTTGTGTACTGCATCGATGGAATTGAGAGCATCTCAACATTACTGATAGATATATGTAATATTTAAATGTGTATTTTTAATGTGCACATGTGTTTTTTGGTATGGGTGTGTTTGTGTACTTATATGCAGTTTTATTTTTTTTTAAGTAACTCCTGTTTTAGAGAACATTTACTGCAGATAGATACTTACGTTGCTAACCTTTTTCCAACATGTAAATACTTAGGAGTGCTTTCCTGCATAGCTGCTGTGTCCTCCAAAAATTGTTCTCCCATTGTTTGTGAGCTGCATTACAATAACATTGTATACAGCAAATTATATTGTCCAAAAGGTCCAGTGATTTCTTAACACATCTTGGGGGCAGTGTGGGTCAAAGAATGATCTTGGTGGTCTTTTCCAACCTTAATGATTCTATCGTTTGATGACAGCATGAATGTTAATATCATGGCAACTCTTTTTCTATTTTTAAGACATTTTAAAAATGGCCAAAGTCAAACTGTTCAAAATTCCCCCCATGCTTTGGCTTTTCTGTTGGTTGAGATTTCAGATCATTGCATGACACATTACACCATGTAATTGCCATCACATATTCCCTCTATGGATTTTACCACATTGGTAATAAATTTGTGATCAGATTATTGTGACCTGATTGTTTGAATGTTGAGGACTGTAGAAGAGTTCAGCTGCTGAGGACGTCAATAGGACAAGAGCTAACGACTTTATGTTGCACCAGGGGAGGTTCAGGTTGGATGTTAGGAGAAGTTTCTTCTCCAGAAGAGCAGTAAGACACTGACATAGGCTGCCCAGGGAGGGGGGAAAGTCACCGTTCCTGGGGGTGTTAAAGAAGAGTAGAGATGCAGCACTCAAGGACACGGGCATGGTGGGGGTGCGTTGACGACAGTTGGACTTAGTGATTCTAGAGGTCTTTCCAGCCTTAATGATTCTATGATTCATGGCTTTATATAGAGTGCATGTATTTACATATGTATGTAAATATTTTCTCGAGATGTGATAATACCCCTGTTGTATATCTGCTTAAGAATACCAAATGCTTGAAAGTAAGATGGGAATGGCTGTATGGGAAAGCCAGTCCAGAGAAGTTTTTTATTGAGCTCTGCACAGATTGACTTGTCAGGGCTTGGAATTGTTGTCATGGGGGGAAAAAAACCACTGCAAGGGAGTGCAGGGGGATCTGTCTGTGAGGGGATCTTCCATGCTGCGCGTTGCTGACCCATACTGGCTTTCAGCTCTGCAGCAAGGCTTACAGAAATGGATCAAGGTGCTGCTGTGTGAACCGTGCTGCACGTGACAGAAGTGGTGCTAGCTGCCTGCTGGCAGGAGCGCTTAGGCCTCTCCTCTGCAGCATGCTAGGTGTGGGCCCGAAATAATGGGCAGTGCTGGGCATTCCTGGCAGGGAAGGTGGGCCATATTAAAGGCAACTATGGCTGTGCAAAACACAATGTTGGGCTCTCTGGTGCGTTCTTTAGGTAGTATTTGTCTTCAGCAGCTGCCTGTGAGCGATTGTTCCTGCACCTATCAGCCCTGTGGCAACCCAGAGCCCCTGGGGCTCCATTCGCTGCCATCTCCCACCACTCACTGGGTGGTTGGGGACAATGACCTTAAATTCCTGCGCTGCTTTAATGCCAGCACGCTCTTGAATCTCACTTCATACCGAATAGAAGTTGCTAACCAGTCACTGGGGAATCTTCAAATCACCTTTAGTGCTGAAAAACTGGATTCCCAATATTGTTTCTCTGAGCTAAGTAATCCACCGCAAGAATGGATTTAGCAGGACAATTTATCAGTGGAGATTTGCATCAGCACATATCTGGTTAAGGATATAAGCTGAAATTTAAATTTGTTCTTAGTGTACTTAGATATGGGTTTTATTTAAAACAATATCCTGCTTAGGATTTCAGTAACATATTTTGCAAATCACTCTTCAGATGCTTTTTCTGGAGCTCAGATGGCTATACTGTATATGAAGAATGGATTCAGGAGACTTCACAGTGTTAGTGATTATCTTGTAATGTTTTCCAGATGGCAGAACGTGATGCAATCAGTGCTGTCTGGTTTTGCTGCGCTGTGTGTTCTGTCATACCCAATAAGTAACCAAGAGACCATTACAAGATCAACAGGCTATTATGACAATAGCTGGTTAATTCAAATGTTCTTTATTACATTATGAAAACTGCAGATTACCAAAAAGCTCATTGGTGAATGCAAGAAGATTGATTGCTTCTCAAAGCTCTTAGAGAACTAGGTATGCAACTTGGATTAGCTACCCCAAGCTACGCTTTGGGAAATTAAATCCATTTTCGTAAGGGCTGTAATGTAGTTTACATCTGTTCAGCTGTGAGTTTCTCTAGTAGCACTCTGTAATTCCTTTCCTGTTCTTTGGAGAAGCAATAGGAGTGTTTGTTTGTTGTTGTTTGTAGTGATCTAAAATAAAACCAGCGCCACAAGTTGTGTGGGCACGGTGGTGAAGTTCAACTTGCTCGCAGCTTGTGGTTGCTCATAATTCTGCTCATGTTCATGCAATAATGTTGTTTACTAACTGGTGCTTTTATTAGGCTTGCACACCATCATTTGAATGGCAAAGCCATCAAATTTAAGTAGGTGCTTAGCTCAGGATTTTGTCAGCATTAATTGAGGGCGCCGGGGTACTGCACTGGGACAGGTGCAGCCTTGCCATGCAGAGGCAGGATTTGGGGGGTGAAAGCTCCAGGTACATCATGGCATCCAGCTGTGTAGGGCTTCTTACTTGAACCCGTGTCCAAGAAGTCTTTAAGGGAGATTAGGGCTGTGGTGGGAAGTTTCAATCCACTGGCAGTTGTCCTGAAGAGTAGGTTTTCTAGGCACTACTTTAAGCTATCCTACCCTTTAGTTAAGCCTAGGAAAATGGGATGGGGGGAGGAGAAAGACAGAAATACATGGTATTAACTGGCTTTTGGAAAGGATGAGAAAACTTCCTGAAATGGGTTGAATATCTTGCAATGGTCTCATCATCCATGGAGCAGCTGCTGTAGGCTGCTATGGGTGCGATTGATCGCTGAGAAGGCTCCTCTTGGACAGGGAGGCTTGGAACTGGAGCTGAATAGCATTCTGCAAAGAAGAGCAGCTTCTACTGCAGTCATTGTTTCCGTAGTTATGCCATGCTTGCTTATGGTACTGTTTTACTGAGTGGCTTCATATGGTTTTATCCTGCAAAGCATTGCTGGGCTGTTTTTGTGCTTTCCCGTCATCAAGTCTCTGGAGAATTCTGCAGTTGAGCCTCAAAACATCCTCTTGTATGGGAGGAAGGAATGAGGAGAGGTTTACATGGTGCATTTCTCATTTTACAGTTGCCAGTGGCTGCTCACAGTCACACATCCCAGTCTCATTCGTTGTCTCAGGCTGTCTTTGCTCGCTGTGGTATCGGTGGTGATGAACGTGCTTTGCCAGTCTGATTTGTAAGGCTCGTTTGTGTAAGGGAGAATTAATGACTGTGGCTTTTGGTAACTGAAGAATAGGAGAGAGCTAGTTACAGTTTATAATTCATTGTTCCTCCAAGTCCTTGGGGTGGCTGTGTTGCTCGGCATTACGCAGCCTCTTTCGGCATCTTCTGCAATGAGTGTGTAGAAAACAGGTTCTGCAGGTGATGGGGACAAAGGAGGGGAAAGAAGGGATAGCATTTTTACACTTCTCCTCCAGCCCTTCTCCTGTTTCTCTTCTACTCTACAGATTTTCCTTCCCATCCCAATCTCCCAGATCCCTAGTTTCTCACCTAGCAAGCAGAGGTTTTCGCCTTTTCGTATAAGAGCTGACTGCTGCTTCCTTACCAACAAAACCCTACAGATGGAGTATAAGGAAGAAATATCCATTGCTTTGGCTCATTGGCAAGAAATGCCATGCAGTCACAGCAGCTTTAGCACCTGGACAGGTTTCTGCTCAGAAACCCAACCTGCCGCTATGGGTTAAGGAGGTGGAAATGGAAATTTAGCCTAAGAGAGCCCAGAGCTCTCCACAGCTGATAGAAAAAAGAGAACTTTTTGTTCTGGGAATGTAACATTTTATCAAAGGCCTGAAAAGCGTTATTAAGAACAGCTTTCTAGCCTGATGCAGACTCTTGTATTTTTACAGTACTCTGTTGATAAAGGGGAGAGAGGCTGTAAAAGACATTACTTTCCAAGGAGAAGTGACCCTTTCCTATACTTTAAAGAGCTCATATAAGACCAGCTGAAATCCTGTCCTGAAGGATATTTGTGCAGCAGAGCGCTCAGCACACCGTGTGTCTCACAGCCGTAAGTGCCAAATTACACTCAGCCCGTAATTATCGAGCCCGTGAGACGCTGTTCGTTGTAGAAACTTGAGAAGTTTATTAAGATGTTCCGAGTTCAATTTTTGATGTATCAGAACAGCTTTTAAATCCGTCACGGCTTCAGGTGACAGAGCCAGCACGAATGGCACTCAAGTGGTGTTGGAAAGATGTGACTCCTCGTGAGGATTTTGTGGTATTTACACTCATCTCCTAATTTTAAGAGAGAGATATCTGTAGGGGTAAGTCTGGCTGTTTAGAAGTAAGTTCTTTATGGTTAAAATCTCTTCATGTCGCTGTCAGGTGATTGTATAACAGTGTTAGCTTAAAAATTATTCAGGTATGGGAAGATATTTATTTTTTAATGTTGCAAATATTCATTTAAAATTCTTAATAATTACATTGTTCCTTTCACGTCAGACCACAGTTTCTAATAAGTCCCCATTGGGTAATTTTTGTTAATCAACAGTGCTGGAATGTATGCTGTGGGTGTCTCCTTGGGACTGTATGTATTTAAGTCAGTTATGTCAGACGGTAACTTCTGTTGGAAGGATACACAGAAAACTACGAAGCAATTCTGCATAAATTGCTTGCTTTGCTCCGTCACTTTTTCTGTTTAAAGGTGGAAGCTTTTATGAAGATGTCATGTGACAAACAGATACATTATCTGATATCCATCTGCGTGTTTACCTTGACAAAGATCCAAAGTGCAGCGGAGAGTGTGGGAGCAAACTCGCAGCACACAGAATGCGTAGGGCTTCGGGGTTAAAAAGCAGAACAAAACCAAAACACAATCCACAATCTGCTTAATTGCTTGTGCATCTTGCAGAGAGAAACGTAATTATTGGCAGAAATCATAGATGGGATTACCGAGCGGTGCTGCAGAGCTGCTCCGTGGGCAGTAGCTGAGCTGCACTGCTGCGTGCAGAGCTCCGGGCGGATGGTTGGGTGGGAAGGAGAGCTGCAAGAAGAGCTGGTGGGGATGGTACGGGCGAAGCTGCGTGGTTATCTATCAGCCAGCAACAATGTGCTGTTGCACAGCAGGAAACTTTGCTGTAATGGGATATTTTCTGTTTTGGTGCTGAGCGTTAAGCACAAGTCTCACGTTGGTGCATATCATAGCTCCCTTTTGCTCGCTTGACTGTATATTACTGCTCTTGAAAAACGTGCTGTTATTGCACTTGTTCTCCTGATGTGTTAAGCACAGAAATATAAATCCAAGTAGCTGTTATTTTCTGAGAAATATTGGCTTATTCTTATATTAAATCGCTCTTGTATGTTCTTGTTTGTATGTATGTATACAGAAGGAGAGCACACTTTCCTCTGTCTGTCATCAAGAAGATTGTATGGCAGAGGGAACAAACAAACAAAGCCAACCTCAAAACACAAACTGTGTTGCTAAAGCGGGAATTTGCTTTTGTAGCAAATGAAGTCTCCAGATGGGAGACTGGCAGGTCAAACTCGTCGCTGCTGCAAGCTGAACGTACATGAAATGAAGCTGTTCAGCCATCTCTGAATCTACACAGTGCTAGCGAGAATTATTTTTTCAGAGTGCTTGCAGGAAAACTGTGGCTTTTTTGAGTATTTCATGTTGAGTGTTTTTTATTTGGTAAACCAGGCTTAGAAATAACGAATTCATTTAAATTTGTGAAGGTGATATTTTAAATAAGAGGGAATGCACACTGGGGAACAGATTTTGTGGGAAAATGCTGATTTCAGCTGCTGTTTTATTAAGGTGTGTTATACTTTTCACGTTGTCAGCTGTGAGTAGCGAGTTGCTGCTGAGTAATACCTCTCCTTTCATTAACTACGGGCAGACGGTGTTTAGCCTGGGATTTAAGGACTTTTGTCCCACTGTTTAATCCCTTAGAATCCTACTACACCTGAAGGTTTTTAAAGATAAATATTAGTTATTTCTAAAGTTTTCTATTAAATATTAAAGTTACCAGTAGGATTTCCTTTTGGGAAGAGTAAAATGCAAATGGACGAGTTTAATTTTTTGTTCCTCGTGTGCCATTTCTAAAACCATCCTTCAGCCCTTCTTAGGGTGAAAAGGTCTTCACGCAGCCATGCGCTCTTGTCACAGCACAGAATTCCTAAACGAATTGCAACTTCAGGGGCGTCTGTAGAGCCTGGCTTCTGAACGTGAATTTCAGAAACATCTTGGAGATTCTTTATTGAATAATCTTGGAGAAAGCCTCGTATGTGCTCAGCTTATGGAATCCAGAGATAGAATGTGCTATTTTTAAATAAAAACAGAGATTTTCCTGGGGAAAAAAAAAGTTTCTTATGCAAGACAGCATTATAAAGGAAAAATATTTGTTCTGCTGTTTTGCAAAGAAGGCTGGCTGTCTCAGCAACAGCAGGTACCTGCTTTTTGTTAATGAAGTTGAGTATATCAGAAGCTGGTATCTTTAGTTTTGTTACAAAATACTAAGAGTCTGCAGTGGAAAAGTTTGGGTCTAATACCTGTTTGCTGAAATGAATTTATTAGCAATTGGTGGCATCTAGTGACTGTCTTTGTCAACGCACTTACTACGTAATTCATCTACAGGCTGTACCAAATGGTTACCTTACAGACTCTCCCAGCCTTCAGTTCCAGCCTCTTGTTCCCTTTCAAAAGATAAACTTTCCATAGGGCAGTGCTTATCTCCGGGCTTCCTGCTGGCGGAGGCTAAAGCTGCCCCGGCTCGGTCAGCGCTCAGTAGAACCCTGCAGACTTTGGGTGCTCAGCAAGGACATGGGGAACCACTGAGCTTCAGTCGGCAAAAGACAAAACGGGAAAGCAAAGATAATGGATCAGAAAAGGTAGTGTATTTGTTTAATTCAGTGGTGTTGGTTTGTTGCAGTTCTTTTGAGTTGCGGTTAGAAATTAATAATACTTCTTGCGTATGTCTATAAAAACGAAGAGAGCGGTAGGATATGTTGCTGCTGTGTGCGGCTGCTAGATCTTCTGTAAGAGGTATCTCTGCTTCCAGAGTGTGATAGAAGTGTGTGGATTAGCAAAAGGCATGTGCAGGTCTAGATGTGTGTTTGATTTTAATTCTCGTGAATGGAGCGTTGGTGGCCTTTGTAAAGACAACATCTATACTTATGTTGGAAGCGTAATGCACAGGCACAAGAGAAGGGGCTTAAGGCAGAGTTTCTCTTTGTTCCTATTGCCCTTGAGAAATGTGCTTTATATCACATGCGCTTCATAGAAGTCATTCTCAAATGGGTTACGGCAGATTTGGATGCCATTGTATGAAGTGCTCTGTGCAGTCTGCAAAACAAGGAACTGCGAGATAACGGGGGGAATGTTTGCTGCTGCTTTCAGATGGTCTATTTTCGACTTGGAGGCCAATATCAGGCCCTGGATTTTGTCAGGTTGGGGGGTGGGCTCTGAAGACCTTATCTTTGTCTTTTCTTTGTTGACAATGTATCCTTGTCCCTCCTGGGACCTGGGATGGCTGCTTGATAGCGCTGCTATTTAAAATACCTAGATAGGAGAAGTCACGCTCTTTCTATTTTTAAGAATGCTCATTAAAGTTACTAGCAAAGCTCGGGGAGTTTGGGGCTGCGGGATGACAATTCTGCCAGGGGGACCAGCAGCTCATGGAATAGCCTGTCACCTTCACTTGGCTTTGTTAAACGGAGATGTGCTAAACGCATGAGTTAAATAATAAGAAGCAATTTGCAAGTATTAAATATTACGTACGCTTGTTCTTCTATCTATTTTTTATAAGGTCAACTTTCAGGATAAGTGTATTTTTTTTTTTTCTGGTGCATTTGGGAATATTTTAATTAAATGGGGTTTTTTGTTCACGTTGTTCGGTCAACTTTTTGTTAACTTCTTAATGTCTCAGCGCGGTGTTGCCCCTTGTTCCTGGACACTGCAGTGCTGGAAGAGCAGAGCAGCTTAACTGCAGAGTTATTGCTCTGTCTGTGCTTGTCAATTAGTAATGCACATCTGCATAACTGAAAACTGTGGGTTCTAATTGGCTTTATTTATATTGGAATTTAAAAACTGAGCAAAATAATGCAAAAAAATTAACCGTGAAAATCTAAGAAATCAACAGTGATAAACAGTGCTCAGTTTTCTATAGCAAATCATGAGAATCAACTTAAAAAATCTCTTAAGGGGTTGTGTGTAAGACTTGGGATAAATCTGATGGATGGTTTCGGCAGAACCGTTGTTTTCCCTCTGCCTTTGGTCTCCTTGGTACGGTAACAGCGTTTCCTTTGCTGGGCAGGGAGGTGGTGAAGGGAAAGGAATCGCTGTACCCTATACAGGTGTTTAACCCGTATGCGGTTCCCTAGCTAAAGACCCACTTGCAAAATTTCAGCAGGACTTAACGCGTGAATTTATGTATTTTCCACTGAATATTAAACTTTAGTAAGGGGAGCTGATGATGTTCCTCACTTATAGTACTGATTTAAATCTGTAGGGATAATTTCTCAGTTACGGACTCACTTGAAAAACAGGAATTATACTAAAAACTCAAAGTAAATCTCAATCTGACGATCCCTCTGTTCCTGGATTGACAATGTTGAAAATGTTGTCATTGTATTTTGTTTACTATTACCATTATTTCTTGTTGCAGTCATTCCCAGGAGCATTATTCTTGTATTAGGTACACTCAGCCCTATTTCTTTTTTTTTAAGTAAACAATAATAATAAAACAGAATCACACAACCCGGCCAGCCCTTGTGTTTATGAGTGTTTATGGTTCTACCTATGTGGATTTGTTAAACGCTCCTATAAAAGCATATAAATCTAGCAGCAGAGACTGCTCTGAAGCACTGATTCTGTGGATTTCAAGTGTAGATTAATTCTCAGTGAATCCTAGGGCTGCATAAGTAAATGTGAAAATATTTACCTGCTAAAAAGGGTACTGTCTGGTTGTACATTATCTTGTACTTGGTTATGGATCTGCCAAATTGCCATACAAAGGGAATTTGGCTTTTTTTAGTGCTGTTCACCTCTCTTGAACGTGTCAAGCACACGTAGGGGAAAAGCAAGAAAGAAAAAGAAATACACAGCACAATGAGATCCTTTGGTCCCCGTCAGATCCTCTGTGCATTTCCACCAGAGAGCTGGGATTTCTTCCTTAAGCCACCTATCCTCAGCCAAAATGTTTGGGCAGTAGGCACAGCTTAGTCCCTACAGCGTCCTGTGTTTTGTATGTTATTGCTTGTCGTGGTGACTTTTAATCATACCAAAGCCTGTCTTTCTGCTCATCATGTATCACCTGGGCAACACAGTAGAGCATGGGAACAGTGCCGAGTGCGTTGATTCCTTGGGGGCACTTTGCTGTCCTTTGCTAAGATCCATGTTTTTCTGTCTTTTTTTTTTTTTTCAGCTGGACTGAAAGCTATACCAGCTGTGGTTTTGTATTATTTTTTTTTTAAGCAGATTTTACTGCTCAAATTCACTCTGGATTTTAAATATAATGTTTCCCTATAAGTGGAGTGACAAAAAGAATGCCCCAGCCTTGTTGCTGATGCGGCATTATGTGTCAAAGGCCTGGAGTGACTGCACTGTGAGATGAACGTCCCAGTTCTGCCATGACTGCTGCAGACAGCTTGTCTGCAAGCTTGGGAAGGCATTTCAGCTGTAAATTACTCCTTTTCACAAGATTTCAAATGTCTCCTTGTTGAGACAGGTGAAGTTTATCTACATGTTATATCTAGGCTTCAGGATGTACCAGTGAAAATGAGAAACAGTGACCTTTCTTGGGAATCATATGCTTTGGAGCAGTTCTTTACAGTCAACATTTTTTCCGTTGCATATACATCAGAGACTCATAGCTAAACAAAGTATGCAGTTTCAGAAATCCTACTAAAGCAATGAATGTATTCAGTCTTACTACTCCAAACAGCCGCAAGGCTCTTGACCTCTTCCTTGAGGAAATGTGCCAGGGAGTCCCCCACTGATGTTTAAGCATACGAGACGTTAATGTCCAGTGTTAAGCTCCATTAAGCAGCCTGTAGAATGAATAAATACTGAAATTCTCAATGAACTGACTAAAGGAGTAATGGGAATTTTGGCTTAACGGAGCAGGAGAGTAAACTTTTGTATCCAGTATTGGCTTTGTATACTCCTGTATAAATAGCTGATGGGCTTGGGCTTTTCACGCTGTTCCACAAGTAGTTCTCATCAACAGACCTTAAATCCTGGAGCTTTTATGTTGATGGAAGTTTGTTTATATTAATGTATTGGTGTTAAGAGAGAAAACAAACAAAACTAACCTGAAAATAAACCAAGTGCTGGACCTGGGGAGGTGCTGGTAATGCTGGCAGCTGGAAAACCAGGGGAATTGGTGATTTTTTTCCTTTGCAGCACAATTGAAACATAGAAACCCCATTTTCTTTAGCAAGAATGCTTGGATGCCCTCCAATCAAGAGTGAACAAAGGTTTGTCTGTCAGAGTCCCAGGAGCCCCCACATCTGCTTTAGAGAACAGGATGTGGGGAAGGGTAAAAATGCAGAGCATCTGTGTGGTTGACATGGCTGGGGGAGCACCTGGGAGTTGCGGGCCCTGGGAGCTGCTCTCTAGGCTGGTCTCTGGTGGGCCCCATGCCGTCAGGGGTTCAGAGCAGCATGGGAGCCCGGCGCGAGGGCTGATTATCTGCAGGAGGTTCTGCACCCTAAAGGCTGAACAGAGTCCTCCTCCTTTGGAAAATAGAAAAATGCTTTCAGTAATTAATTCTGGGATGCTATTTAGCCCAGATTTTGTATTTATAGTCACAAAAATCTTGTAATTTTCAATTCCTTTCAGTATCCAGTCAGGATTTTGTAAGCAGGTGCGTTACACTTATGCCTTTAGTTTGGTTAGCTGACTTCTGGTTGAGCTGATTTCGGTAAGACGAAGTGCGTGAAACAGAAACAAGTTGTGCCTGAAACAGCTGTGCATTCCTCTTGCCATGTGCAATGAGAGCTCAGGTGCATCACAGTACCAACCAAACCTTAGCAGAGCGCAGTGCCTGAGTTGTGCAGACCGCTGGCGAACAGAGAATGTAAAATTTGGACTTTGGTGGACAGATTGCACAAGGAGGTTTTTTTTCCTAGACTTTCTCATTGATTATTCAGCTCTCCCCATTTTCAACTAAAGATGCTTTGGTTAGTGAACTCAGTCATCTATTTCCAAAAAGTAGCAATGCTTAATTTGATTAAAGCTTTCTTATGTCTGCGAATCCTGTCAGGAAGATTTGTTGGGCATCTGTTACTGCTTAATCTCTTTGGTTTTGTTGGCAGTGGGGTGCCATGCGCTGACTCTCACGTTTCTAGGCATCAGGAGCAGCAGTAATAAAAGCATGTTACAAAGCTCTGCCTTCAGGTTTCATTTAAATCAGCACCCAGCTAACTGCGTATTAATGTGTGCGGTATTTTTAATATAGAAATAAAGACCCTTGTTCAGAACGTGTTTCACAATGTGTTTTATGATGTAGTCCTAATAAAAAAAAAAACGTGATTACAGCCATCTGTACTTCTGGAGCATTAAATCTTGTGGGAAGGCTGTGAGATGGGAGGGTGACAGCTGCAGTTGTAATGGTACGTTCTTGAAACTCGTAGGTGAGCTTTGTGCATGCACTGTGTGTAAGCCGTGTAAAGCTTTCCGAGGCATTGCATGTTCTCAGTGTGGAAATAAAGCGTGCGCTGGGGAGGTGCCAAGCAGGAGGCAGCGGAGTGCTTTAGCTCTTGTTTCATTTTTATGGCAAATCCCAAACTTTGAGGATGTTCGTGGTTTGGGGCTTTTCGTGGTCAGATGAGATTTCTGCTTGTTCAGGAGTACAGCTTTGGATGATGCGCTCAGATCTTTTAAACTGTGATTCTTATGGAAGAAATCTGCAATTCCTATGAAGGAAGCTTCAGTTTCCTCTCTTGCATCAAGTCTCCTTCTAAGAAAATCTTTAAATTGTAACTAACTAGAGCTGATATGTCGGCTGGGCTGGTTGCAGCTAACAGCAGTCTGCAAATGCTGAAACTCAGTCATCCTAAATAGAGAGAGGACTGCTGGGGGGCTGCTTCTCAAGAAGCAGACTATTTTAGATGGAGAAGGCTTTGAAATCAGGTGGTGGGAGGAAGGTCCTGGTGACAAGAACAGTTGTGTTAATCCGGATGGCAGCTTGTCTTCACTTCATGCTGTCTTCATGCTGTGTAACCCTCCGTGGGTTACTTCTGTGGAAGTAAATTAATGGTTTATGTTAAAAAACAAACAAACAAAAACTCACAAAGGCAACAACTCGATTTTGAAAGAATAGTAACCACGCATGAATCAATAGGCTTTTGTCCTCTTTCAGTCAAATATTTTCAAAGTAAATTTTTAAGTAACAGTCGTGTATTTCTGTACTCCTGTGAGGCTCAGGGCAAGATAACAGCCCAGGGAGTGGGGGGAAGCAAATGCAAGGAATCGCTGGGATGAGGGCTTCGTGAGGCTGCGGGGAGTTCTGCTGAGACGTGACTGCTGTTTCTTTGAAGTGATCATATTCGTATTTATGCTGGCATAAATTGAAATCCTCACTGGGCTCAGTAAGTGTTGTCCAAATGGTACAGGGAACAAATGCAAAAGCATTTTGATGTTGTAGTTAAATGTCAGCGTACTACAACAGTTGAAAATAATGTGCCTTTCACGTCAAATAATTATTTGATGCATTTGCATTTTAGAGTATTGAGGGAATATACAAAAGGAATAATACCTAAATAACATTAATGATCATCAGTCCACATATTGTAATGCACAAGTCAACCGGTGATTGGCTTGAATTCTTATAGTGTTTCGGTGTTGCATTTAAAAATTAAAAAAGTTGGACCTTTAAAGGTCTCCTCCAACTCCATGAAAATTGTAAACGTTGATTGAAACTTTTTGTTTCCCTTTGAATGAGTTAGTTATCTGGAAAGGACTTTTTGTTTGTTTGTAGATCTGTCCTTTCACAGAGCCAGGTGCATCCTTTAAGCTTAGGGGAAAGCATTCACGACACAAGCAGGGCTGTGTCCTACATACCCTTTAAAACTAAATGAAAAACAGAACTGTTACTTACCTCAGGAATCCCTGCGTGGACACGGATCGTACAGTCTCATCTTCCTTCTGTAGGTTTTTATTTCTTTTTTTTGTAGGCTAAGATTTTTGGAGCTTGAGACTTGAGCCTAACTTTCTGAGAAGTTTGAGTTCTATATCCAAACTGATTATAGATGCTTGTTGTTTTTTGTTTGTTTGTTTTTTCCCAGTGATAAATAAAGCAAAAATAGCTGGGAAATACCCATTAACTCCTGTAAGGCCTGTGAAGGATAACGAAATAAGGGCTGAAATTACAGACAATGCAATAATTGTTACTAGATGCCGTTAAAATGCACGCACAAAGTGAAAGGAGAGCTAAGTGACAGCGCGAGGCCGCGGGCGCTCTCTCACGCAGTGTTTAGGGCAGGAGCAATCTGTCGGCACGGGGAAGAAGGACGGCTGCAGCCGTGACCCCTCTGTGTACCCACCTTGCTGCGTGGCTCCGGGTGTCCCTGGTGGGGCTCAGTGCAGCCGTCCCGCAGCGCTGTCGGTGCCGCTGTTGCCGGGTTGTGCCGCAGCTGAGAGGTCTCAGTGCTGCCGTGCAGGATGAAGCGGGAGGGTTTGCCTCTACCTCAAAGACTTTGCTAAGGATTAGAGGGCTTTAACAAGGATTGTGTGGTTTCTTTCCTCCGGGTGGGTATGCAGTCCGGTTTGAAAGATGAGCACGAGAGGTTTCTGTAATACTGCGAACTGAGTAATGCGAGTTGAAGCACGACGGAGGGGACAACAAATGTGGGGAGAACAAAGGAAAGGAGTTATACAGCCAAGCCAAACAGCCACACACAATGGCTTGGGAATACTCTGATTGCCTCCAGACCATTTAAACAATTTAAATTGTAAACAATTCAGTAGTAATTTCCCAATGTATATTTGGCTACTGGAAAAGCTCTACAGTATGATGCATCCCTTTTCGTTCGCATGTTGCTTAAAAATAGAACTTGTTACTCTCTCTCATGTGAATGAACTGGGATACTCCCTGAGTGCAGTTTAAAAGATCAGTATTAGAATTTAAACCATAGAAAACACAGGTGCAGAGAACATAAATAAGACTGCACATGCTTTAGCTCTTCCATATCGTGAGCTGTTTAATTATTCCGCTCTGCCTGTAACTGAATATAGCCAAACCAGGCTTGTGTTTGTGAACAGCAGTGGCTGATATTTCTTATGAGATTCCAGGATGAGATTGCTGTATCATCTGACCCTCTTGACCAAAAGTCATTTTCTTACTTCCTAGCCTGTCGAGAACAGCGGACTTTTCTTGCAGCTTGATGACAGATGAGACTAGTGTGCTGCGCATGGGAATCTCCGTGTGAGATGGGAATGAATGAGCTTTATTGCAGAGGGTTAAGAAGGCTTGCTTTTTTCATTTATTTTCCTTCTAAATGAGCATGGAGAGAATCAGTATGGATCATTGATGGGATTAGCTCCAAGGAAAAGTCACCTGTCTGGATGCCTCGTGGTGCTGGGGGCAGAGAAGGGCTTTTTATGTTCAATGCACAGCTTTGAGTGCAAAGCCTTGTTGATGGTATCTGGGGTGGGGTGCTTTTGATGGTTCCTACACTGCAAACTGATAGGTTTAGTTGGGTTTCCTAGTGAATAAGCAGCTGCCTCACAAAGCTTGGCTACTGGCCTCAGAAACAGGCAACCAAGTCACCTGAACCTCTAGAAGTCAACATTCCACTATGTGTGGACTTTGCTGGGATTTCTCTTATCCCTTTCTGGCTGTATTGCTGCTGTTTGGTGCAGCAGCAGCAATATTTTCCAGTAGACTGAGGACCTGTTTCAGGCTTTCAGGGCCATCAGGATGTCAGTGGCCTCCTCAAGATGCTCAGACAGCTGTGTTTTGTTTTGATGCCTGTCGCATGCTCATTCGGGGGCTCTCCCTAATTCCTGCAGAAAGCGCTAGAAAGGAAATAGGGAAGAGCTACGAGGAGTGAAACTCTATTGAAGCCAGTGAACTTCTGGAGTCAGTGTCAGAATTGCAGTCAACTTGGGTTGCTTCTAGTTGAGTAACATTTAAGAGAAAAAAAAAGTGGACCTGTCATCCCAAAAAAGGAGAGAAGCATCTCCTTTTCCGCAAGTTAACATGCAATTTACAGGCTTTTATGTCCTTTCTTCAATTTGGGCAGGAGCTTTCTTCAGTTTGGACAGGTTTGCTCAGGCGAGAGATAAGGTTACAAAGAAGTCATCGAGCTATTGGGAGAACTGATATGGCTGTGGTGGATGAGTTTGTCACTTTGGGGTGACAGTGTGGCAAGCTGATTCATTCCAGGAATCTCTGGACTCTAAGAGTAAGTTAAAGGTGAATACAGTGTCATTTACTCAACTTACCTATCAGTAACACTTCCCGTCTTGTCAAATGTGCATGTTTATATATACCTCTGCTGTAAGACTGGGTTCAAAAGATAAACTATAACAGCTATGTGGACTCAGTTTGACCTTGCCAAAAATGGGTCCCTCCACCTTGGTTGTACTGCTTTTCATATGAGGGAACACAAATGCCTACATGGGCCACTTCTTTTTCCACTGCACTGGCTATGAAGAACTTCTCAGAAGAGAGCAAATCTACCCATAGCCCTTGACTGAAACTTTTGACGATGAGCCACTATGGTTTTTATTCCTGACCGTTTTCTGTTAAAAATGTGACTGACGACTGGGATAAGTGGCTGGGATAACCAAGACTTGAGTTCCTCTGTTGGTCAGCAGTGTCTTTTCACCATGCTGAGGTGGACGGGTGTCCCTCCTGGCTGCCGTCCCTGTGCGGGATGCGTCAGCACAGTGCCAATGGCAGATGGAAACGCTGTAGTAAATATGCACAGTTATGGTTTAAATGGAAAAGCTGTGGGAAAGGAAATACATTAATCCACTGAGGCTGTTTTTTCTTTTAAGTAAGCCTCTGTAATAAATTGTGAGTTTTTGCTGGACTTACCCTTTATATTTCTAGATTCCTTTCTTGAGTGGGGAAGGGAGCGGAATAGAAATTGAACTGAAGCATAAAAATTATTAAAATACAGAAGCAACTGAAAATTAAATTAGGACATGCATGTGGAAAGAAATCCTCTCCCATATGGTCTCATTCGCGAGCACACTTCAGGAAATCCTGGTCTTGCTGATCAGAAAACATGCACTGAGCACACGAGTGTGTGGTTCGTTTAGGTAGTGGTGTGAAGGCAGTGCTCAGGAAGTGCTTTACAACCAGAAAGAACAGAACCCTGCATATGGGGAGAGCTCAGCTTGGTGAGGAATTGAGTGTGGGCTGCTTCTTTGGAACTAAACTCAATGTTTAGGCTTTTAACTTTTTGGAGCTCAGATACTGCCTGCATTGTCAGGGGTTTCATGCCTGACCCTCTAATTTTTGCATTTTTAAGGATATTTTGCATATATTCACTCTGGCTAAAAAGCTGAGGATGTAGGATGTTTTGCAAAACAGTTGCTAAAATTCAAAGCTATTGCCACGACTCTGAAGTCCTTTTCTCTCTCAGATACCTAATTTGATTCTCATCTTCTTCCTATTTTCCTGGTTGTTACAATTTTTGTGTCCTAGAAGGACGGACTGTCCTGAGAATGAAATTTCCTGAGCCGGAACAATGTGGAGAAACACACGCTTTTCTTCTTCTCCCCAGTAGTAGTAAATCACCCTTAAGGTACATTAAAACCTTATTCTGCTGCACATGCTGCACATGCACCCTGCAGCGATGCAGGATTCAGAGGAGGGCAGGGGTCCAACCTGCCAACCCTGCAGGCTGTGCCAGTTGTGGCTGGTCCCTGCCGGGGTGATGGAGCCGTGGCAGAGCTCCACCTTGCTCCATCCAGCCCCATTGCTTGTGCTCTGGCCAGTTTATTTTAAGCTGGCCTGAAATATCTCTGCGCTGTACCATAGTGGGTAATGTATGCAAAGTCGTGTATTTCAGTGGTGTCAGTTGCAGAATAACTATTCTGTCACATGGAAACCTGACGGGGGGAAAAAAGAATAAATAGAAGAAAATAGCGTGACGCTAAGTGAGCTGTTGCAGACTCTTGCGTGTTGGTCTCCTGCTTTTCAGAAGGCTTGTGGGAGCTGGAATTCCTCTAGAAAAATGTGGCCAGCTGAGGACGCTGAGTTCAATCATGGCTTGTCTGGGCTCTGTTGTGTCAGCAACTTCGTATCCTCCTAAGAACTTGTTGATCTTCTTACAAGGGCTCAATGTGAACAAAGTCAGGGTAGAGCTGATGCAAAGTATGCATTGTGGGGCCAAGTCATGCACAGCAGAAGGAGTGAACCCACTTGTAACATGCGTTGGTGCTGCGGGTGCCTAAACGTTGGCTAACCATTATTTTTGTGGTGTTGAGCTGTACTTAGAGCTGTGCACTCAGCTTTGCTCACCCTCTGGTGCGTGTCCACCAATCTGAGAATATTGCTTTAATAAGAGAATAAAGCTGTAGCAGAGCGGACTTCCTTGTGTGTTTTTTTTAAACCTCACTAAAGTACACTGTGGGCAGAATGGCTTCAAGTTCAGCTCTCAAAGCGGCTTTTGTTCTTAGAGAAAAATGCCTTCCTGAGGAGAGCTGTGTGCTGGCCAGCGCTGACACGGATGGGGCACCTAATTCCCTCACGGAGGAGAAATTGTAGCTATGTAAACAGGAGGAAATGCAGATGTTTTCCCTGTTCATGTGGCTGCTGGGATAATGCCGCACTGTGCACCATGTGTGTGCTGTGCCATGTGGATCCTGCAGATCCCGCTGGGGCTTTCTTTAAGCGTTCGCTGCAGCATTCATTCCGGAGCTGTGCTGATGTGGATGTCCCTCACAGCCATCCTTCTTCGTGTGTCTTTTATGGTGCTTTACCTGTGCCCAGGTGCATAAGTATCTTAGAAGTGAAACCTTTAAAAACTAATCTTCCTTGCTGCTTGTTTTCTAATGTAGACTTCATTCTTTTTTCTTTCTTGTAAGAGTTGTATTTGTTCACCTTTGGATAAGAGCCGAAAGTTCTTGTTAAAGACAGAGGGCTGCAGTCTGAAGTTCCATTCCCGTTTCTGCAGCTGTCTGCCCCTTGCATTTTTGAGATGAAGAGCTGGGACCTCCTCTGCTCCTCAAGTCAATGGTTCACTTTTCTCCTTCAGCATTTATCTGTTCTCTTGCTCACGAGACAGCCCAGATGTCTCCCCATGGCAGAACTGGAGTGGAGTCTTCTTCATTTCAAGAGAACGGACACTAGTTTCTCCCAAAGATCAGCCCAGTGTTGCGGTGGGGCAATAAACCTTGATTCTGGGCTTTGTCAGAGCACTCCATGAGCAGCACACCTCATTGTACCTCCTGCAAACATCTGCTGGCGTGTGTGTGGGGGGATAACAGCATGTTCCTGAGGCTATTTCAGCCTGAAGAGAACAGCTTCATCAGCTGGGGGAACGGCATGCTCAAACTGGGTTCTATTTTGAAAAATAAACACAACTCCTTAAAAATATTTTTAAAGTACCTTTTGTTATTTTAGAGGAAGGGAGCATAGCAATGTAATGCCAGCTGTCTTTTTGATAAATGACCCTACATAGACCAGTGGAGGCTGTGACATTCCTCTTATCCCCTCCTGATAATCTGAAAATCTTCTGTGCTGGAGTGTCTGCCCCAGGGCAGTAACGCAGGAACGCTGGATAAATTATGCCTTTCATTCCCTGTTGGATAAGTTAGCCAGCAAGTTACACAACAAGCCCGTGTGGGCTAACAAGGATACACCAGAACTGAATGGGATGCCTTCCCCAGGAATCGGAGAATTAGGGATTTATTAATGATGGTGCAAAAAGATATTGATGACTGGAAGAGATGGGACTGATTTGTGACGTGGTTACATTAGCTAAGATGGAAATTTTCTACTGATCTTCAGAAAGAGGGTTGTAAGCCCTCTGCTTACTTCCTGCACAGTTCCATTGGGGCACTATCTGCTGCACTTGGGCTGGAGATCTCCATTCTGTTCATCAGAAAGTCAACTGTTATTGTAGTGAATGAAAGTCATTATGTTCAGTAAGTGAAAGTTGCACTGACCAGCAAATTCTAACAAAATTAACACACAATGTGTTATTTCATCTCTTAATGGATCTGAGCTTTGAAAGTATTTTAGCTTTTGTGAGTTACCTTTGCTCTTTTTGTAAAGGCATCCTTCAGGCATTGCCACATCTCATTGTTGTTCATCTTCCGTGTGCTCTGCTCAGTGTTCGGAAGACTTATGGAGACCATGGCACTTCTTTGGGCATCTTGGAACGCAAAGTGATCTTGATCTTCCCTCCGAAGTAATTCAGGTGAAGTGCAGCAGTGTATTCCAGCAGTAAATCTGGCATCCTCATTTCAGTGACGTGTATTTTTCTCAATCATATTTATAAGCATGCTGAAGTTTGTGTTTCAATAGCATAAGTTAATTCCGGAATTATTAACAAATAAAGTCTTGCTTTTTCAAAGCCCTCTTCAAGCCAAGTAGACTGGAACATGGATTTTGAAGATATTTAACTGTGTCAACAAGCAGTGGAACGCGACACCCTAAAACTTCACTCACTTTAAGGATTTTTAACAAATTCAAGGTGTGGCAGAAGACCTCCATAGCACAGAATTATGTGAGAATGATGAGTAGTTGTTGTTGCACAATCCAAAGTGCTTTCCGAAGAGCAGAGAACAATAATCTTCATAGAAATGGGAGACAATAAGCTGTTAAGGTATTTATTGTCCCAGCTACTAATATCCACAAACATCAGATCATTTTGAGTGGTGTGTGCGTATGTGAATATATGCAATATATAATTTCTCCCATGTTGTGTTCCAGGCAAGATTAATGTAATGTGCTGGATTTGGCGCAGAACCTGAATTCATTTGGAAGATAGAGCCAGTGCAGAATGTGTCAGCTTGCTTTTTTAAGCGGTGCCCATCTATGAAAAACTGCAGCCTGTATTATGTGATCTGAACTAACTGGAATTTTGCTTGCAAGCATTTCAGATATAAAATTTCTGACTGGTCATTTTTTCCTTGCAAATGATCCACAGTGGGAGCCTTCTGCTTGGAAACGTGCGTCTGTCACTGCGGTGCTGCAGAGACCCTTGAGTTGTTTGGCCCCTGAGCTCAGGGCTGAGGGCACACGTTTTGCTCCTGGGGATCATGCTGGCACTGTCATGCCCAGTAATTCTGCACACAATATTTTGATTGAAAAGGAAGACTGAGAGGTAGCAGACAACGCTTTTGAAGACATGAATATGTGATTAAAATACATAATTATTTTCCACAGAAATAAGTAGAAATCTTCCTCTTGACTCCAACAGGTTTGGGAACAATATGTCAAGATATCTGTTTTTATTTGAATATTATAAGGAATGAAGCTAAAGCAGTCATGATATTTACTTCCATAACAGAAATCAATTTAGCACACGAAATTATTTAAGATAGTATTCATTTAAGGATAACAAGTGGTACGTACTAAACCGGGGTTCTCTAGACATTAATTGCTGAACAATTGTGTCCACTGAAATAAAAAATGAGGTCATCAAGAATGACTTATGTGCTGAATTGGAGTTGTTGAGAAAAGAGGTGATTGTTCTGCTTTGGAAGTCAGATTTCAGATTTGTTTTCTGTGCTTAGAGAATGGATTCTAGGTGAGGCTATGTGCCTGATCTAGATACAAGATGATCTATGTTTTATTTAGTATGAATTCTTTATGAAGAGTAGAAAAAAGGAATCTGTTCTGCTTTCAGTAGGTCAAATTCTTTTCATTAGGCTTACAGAGAAATCACCAAACTTCATTTCTAATGGTAACTAGTCACATGGAACTGGTATGTTTCTCTCACTCCAGGCAATCCAAAATCCAAATTATAACCTTCACGTGTCTTTATTTGTTGATGCCCAGTTTACGTATGGATTATAAAGGAAACCAAGGGTGACTTTATAGAATCATAAATCATTTGAGTTGGAAGGGACCCTTAAAAGTCATTTGTTCCAACTCCCCTGCAATGAACAGGGGCACGTACAGGTGGACGAGGTTTAATCTGTGCTTTGAATATGTGCTTCTTATATTTGTAGCGTGGTGGGTAACAAAGCATTATTCCCAAGGAGGATTACCTTGGTTTGACAAAACACAATTCCTTTCTCCATCCTCCGTGTTATTACTGGCTGAGCCATAGAACAGCTTTTCTGGGCTGACGTGCAGTCACCATCTGACAGAGCAGAGAAGACCCACCATCAAGCAGGTGCACCCTGACCATATGTAACTATGGTAAAACTCTTGTGTTTGCTCAACCCCTTGGGTTCAGGCCTGGTTGCTCCCCACTGCTGCCCTCAGTCTGCTGCTCAAAGCGGTCCCCATGTGAGCGATGGGCAGGAGATGTCTTCTGGAAATTTAGGGGTTTGCAGTAGTGATGTGGGAGATGGTGATGGGTGGTGAGAAACCAGCACAGAGGGTGATAAAGGTGACAGAAAATATATTTGAAAATAGCATGCAAAATAAATGGCTTTGAGTTTAATATTTGAATTTGAAATTATCTGTGGGGTTAATTTAAGAAGAAATAATGTTGAAAGTGGCAAGATGTGAAATGGTGGATATTCAACAACACATTCTGTCCTCAGGTCTGCCTTCTTTTCTTCCTTTCATCTTCTGCTGATGGGACAACTTACGGAGCGTCTCTGGGAGGTTCCCCAGGGCTCTGTGTGTAATTGGTGCTCCCTGCTTGGAGGAGCGTGGGGAGATTGTAAATGCAGGGCCAGCATTGCTGCTGTGTTTCTGTGGGGGTAAGCACTGAAAAGCAGGGCTGGGAGGCACTGGGAGGGTCACTGCTGTGCACTGTGCTCAGAACTCTGTGTCGGATAGGAAGGGGTTAAGTTTATTTGTCTGCTGAACAGTGATAAACAGTTGTCACTGATAATAATTTATCTAAACTGCAGGTGGTCTTTGGTAATGACAAATGCAGGCTTTATGAGCTATGTCCAAGCTAGTAAACACTTCAGTGCATCTCTGGGCTAGCACAGCTAAAAATAGCCACTAACATCAGAGAAATCTGCTTTAAGGATTTCTGTACTTAAATAGCATTTATGGTTCTCTGTCTGCACTGCAAGCAGAGAATGGGTAAGAGAGGAAGATCAAAATAAGCAAAATGATTGTGTAAAATAGGGAAAGCCTGGCAGAGCGTGATTGCGCCAGCCATGTGTGAAGGCTGATGGGTAACGCTATAAACATTTGTTTATATTTGTATCTTAAAACGACGGCAGTGCTGGGAGCAAGGAAGAAATCCACTTCCCTTCAATCAGTGAGGCTGTCATCTAGTTTACATTGTTCCTTGGTAAATTATTTTTATACTTCAGGATGATTATTTTTACGTGATCGTGATTTCAGTTAACTACTCGAACTCTTAGTGCTTCTGCATATGGTTATTCATTGTAGATGAGAGACAAAGAAACGCAGCCAGCGCTGGAATAAACAAGCAGGGATGTTTCTAGAAGCTGCAGTTTCCTGCTGTGTGCACTTATTCCAGTTAATACCTAAAGAAGCCTCTGTCTGTAGTGGAACACTTCTGCACAGAGCACTATGGATTTATCTTAAAAAAGCCTTACAGAAACTTGTCCTGCTGGTTTAATGAGTGTGCTTCCCTAACGTAGCAGTGTTGTGGTTCTGCTCATGGTGGATCCCCTCCATTTCTCTATCATCCCTTTCTTTGTTCACCTGTTAAAAGTGCCTTACACCAATACTGCACAGTCCCAAACTGTAAAATGGAATTAAGCAAAATTAGTAAGCCACTTTGGAGTTATCAAATAGAAGTCTTTGCATGTGACTTTAGGAGTCATCTTGGGGCCAGCAATGCTGATCTTTAATTGTGGGAGGTGCAGACTGAGCTGATTGCTCAACCTCTTATATATAGCAAGGCAGACAGGAGCAGTACAGCAAGAAGTTCGTTGTTCTGCATTAAAGCTTGCCTGAGTGTCTGATCCAAAGGCAGATTTGTTTACTAGCAGTGCCTTATTCTGGAGATTCTGTAGCTGCGAGGTTTACGCCGCTGTCATTCCAGAGCCCAGGAAAAATATATCCATGCTGTCCCATTTAATGAACGAAATAGGATGCCAGTCACTCTTGACAAGTGTGTGGTCCAATGCCCTGTGGATTTCAGTAATCCTTGCTTGCCTGTGTCCACAGAGCTATGTCATTATGTCATAAAAGCAAACGACGCAATAAACGTTAGTTTGTGCAGAGTTAATTTAATGTGGGTTATATATGCTCTACCATGTGCTGTTCTGATACCGTATATGCGCATCTGCTCCAGCCAAGGACCTTAAATAATACAAGTGGCATGAATAAAATGATTCCTGTGCTTTTACCTCTGCAGGATCAGGCTGTAGATGTTGTTTGCAGAAGTTGTTTGCAAATGGATGTAAAATAACCTAAATGTATATAGTGCATATTTTTATACCGTTTCTATTGTAAAGTTGGCTATAGAGAATTTTTGAAAGGGGTTACTTGTACTCTGTTACAGTGCTCGGATAATTTATGTTCCTCTGAGCAGGGGAAAGAAGAGAAAGAAATAGGTTCCTTACATTCTTGCTTGGATTTATGCTTTTGGAGCATTCCAAATTATGTCCTTTGCTATGCTCTGCAGCATGTAACAATCACCCGCTGCCCTTCTTGTGGGAACGTGCAGTCCAGTTCTGCTAGGTCGTTTTTGACTCCTGGGTAGCTAAAAACAGCTTGCCCATCCATGTGTAAATGTTACACACTGCGAATTGCCCAGGGGCAAGTGAATCCCTTTTTGCATCTGTTTCTGTGAAAGGCTTGATGTTCCAGGTTATTTATATCCTGCAGTTATTGCCAAATATATGATGTAATTTCCTAACTTGTGGCCTCATGACTACTTGCTGATGTTATTCCATTTCACAAATAGCATGAATGAAATACAAACTTCATACACCTAAAAGAAAACTCGTCTCGTCTGCTTCTCCCACCTGTTGTCTCCCTGCATGCAGACGATGCTGCTGCCATTGCTGGCTTCACGGATCCTGTCGCAAACTGCTCCTCCAAGGACAGTCGCTGTGTGTCTCAGGCTGCAAGAAATACAGAATGCCCTTTTTCTGCTCTTGTAATTGTCGTAGGTTCAGGGGTTGGATTCCTCCCAAGACACTGGCGCGCGTCATTTCATCCATCTGCATATTGATTTCATTTTGTCCAATGGCCTCACGCTTCCTGAACTGGGGGGAGGGCAGTTTTAAATCCCCTGCCCTTGTAAAAACAATAATTTTATGGTTTATAGCTGCATGGCGTGTGCACAGTAGGCTAAGCTGATTGGTAACACCAGGGTTTCCCGTGAAGCTGGCGGGATTGACAGCCACAGCTTGATGATGAAGACAGATGGAAATCTGCTGTGTCTGCAGGCGGTCATGCCCAGCAGGTTTTAAGGCTGCAGCTATGTTAACACAAGGCATGCAGTGGAGGCAAGACCCCAAACCCCTGGTCCCTGGAACTAGTGGGGCATGGGGGAACAAATACAGCTTTCCCTAAATGCCTGCTATCGTGAGGTTTCTTGGCTTTGTTGCTCAGGCTTTGTTGCATCTAGCTCACCTCTTGCTGGCTGCATTGTAGAGTATGTGAAATTGTAATCTGTTGTCACATGGTGCTGCTTGTCTGTCACCTCATCCCACGAGGTAGGCTGGGGCTGGTGGCTGCTGGTGGGTAACAGCCCTTTTCCGAAGCTCTGGGAGCTGGGTGCCATCAGTGTCCTGTCATCCCAAGCCAGTGCTCCTGCTGATCACCAGGGTACTCTCCATTTTGTCCATTGCTCAGCACAGTATTTGCTCCTAGCATTTTTGTTTTAAGGTATTGCAGAACACATGCTGTGTGACCTACATTAATATGTTAAGATGGCAGTACTGTGCTCTTCTCTTTGATTTTAATCAATATGAAGAAGCTTTCCCTTATTCCTGTTTCTTTTAATGCAGATACCCATAAGGGACACTTGTTTACCAGTCAAGAACAGGAAAAGATTTGTTTCATGCTCATCACTCATCTGCAAGAGCATATTTTAAAAATACATCATTCTCATTCTCCTTTGTGTTTCATGTATTTTGTTCAGTTCCTGCTTTCCACAAATTTTAAATCAAAATATGGGTATGGTCAGCAGGAAAACATATGATTAACTTCTTTATATTTGCATCCATTTATATGATGTACAGGTACAGTCAATAGCCATCCCTTAGTGCTGGCAGCCTGTTAAGTCTCTCCATCATCATCATCTAATATTAGGTTTGCAGGTTCTACTCTTTCTACTTCTGTCTGCATGAGTTGTCTGTAGAAGTATCTAACAGCAAAGTCTGTTGTTCTTAGTTCCTGTCTATGACCATAAGACAACTGTCAGGAGAAGGGAAGAACAATGTGAGGCAGCTTATAAGCCATTTCCTCTTAAGCTACCAAAACTCATTCTGTGATAAATAGTAAGAGGACAACACAAACCAGTCCCTGGGTCATTGTTCAGGCTTTGTAGATGCATGCAGAAAACTGTGCCCTGTGGAAAGGCAATTAGAGGAAAGATCACTAAGATGCAGAGCTCTCTGCATATAACTCAGAAACTGGGATGCACACTCTGTTTGAATGCTGCAAGAAGTAAACATGAAGAAGGCATTGAACCAACATTTAATTTACAAGGCTGTGCCCCACTGCAAACTGAGCTCGTCTTGCTGTGCTTAAATGGATCCCTTATTACAAAATAATTGAAAGAGAAATTCCTTACATAGCACTGATGGGCTTGTGGATGATGAGCGCGAGGGATCTGATACTCTTAGTAGCTTCAAGAAATGCTGTGTATTGCTGAAGCCTTGCAAAAACTGTTTGCATGACTGGGGTCATAATGCTCATAGGATACTTTAAAAGTCGAATTAGTGCTGAGCCCCGTTGCCTTGGCTGAGCAGTGGATTTGAGAACCAGGTGCAAGTTCTACAAGAAAGCTAACCCAGCCCTGATGGTAGTAAATGTACATCTGTCCTAGTGAAGGCTCTGCCACCGTGCTTGCTGGTCTCTGCCTTTCAACAGGGGATCCATTCACTTCTTGTACCTTCAAGCTCAGTTGTTGTTTGTGTGTGAGGCAGTGCAGTTTGCTACAGGGTATGTTCTGTAACTTCTGTCTCTGCTCACATGGTCTTTCATACTTCTAAAAAAGACAAGCATGAAAAAAAAGATGCTATATGTTATGGTATTAAGCGATGAATGAGTAACTCATATCTACTGAGTTTTGACTGCACAAGGATTAGTTTGATAACCTGTTTCTGGAAAATAATCCATTAAAGATCATTAAATAAAACCAGAGACAAGTGGGAACTAGTCCATTGTGTGACAGCGCGTGGGAGGAAGAGAGAAATGGGTATGGAATATTTAAAAATGGGCCATTCAATATTCTGCGGGTCTGATGCAGCCAATAGACACTTAGCATTGCTAAAAAAGGATAATAATCTTTTAATACAAAAACCACTGCGCACAATACCAGCTGAATCTATTTCAGACGTCATGAACAGGGATACAGATGAATTGATCAAGGGAATGAGGTTTGGTGGTTGCCTAGGGACTGGCAAGCGTGACCTACTTCCCTTTTGCAGAGGCATATGCTGGTTTATGTGGGTAGCGCTGATTTGGCATTTCAGAAGGGGAAAATTTTAGAGCAAAGTTGATTGAGAGGGAAAAATAAAAATGTAAAATTAAATTGGGATTGTCTTGCAAAGTATCACTGAAAAATCAACAGGAGCGTTCTGTTTAGGAAGGTAGAAACAGAAGAAGAGAATCCATGGTAGATGGTAGAATTTAAATGGAGCAGAATGATTCCAGTGAGGGGTAGGATCCACTATCAGGTAAAGAATGTAAAGTGGCTAGAATTTTTGGAAGACCACAACTGTTTATTAAATCCTTCTAATACTTGTTTAATTTTTCTGTTTGTTGAAAAGGGGCAGGATGACCTAGTTGTATCGCATGAAGCTGATACAGTGCTTTGAAGTCAGTGTTTAATGAGGGTATGATAATATTTATCTTAGTAGAACTGCACTAAAAAATGAGCCAGGCTGGTTAGCTGCACTGAAGAATCCTGAGAGTTGGATACTGAAGCCCCCCAAGGTTTTTGTCTTCTTATTAGTTTCAAAGGTCATAGAGTATGGGAGGAAATTCAGACTGCTAAGGAAATGCAAACCATTGGAAAACTGAGACTGGGATGGTCTGCGTAGCTGTAGTGCAGATACTTCAATGCCAGTATGGAGCAAATAACAAAGATGTTTAAAATAAGTACAGTTGGTAAGAATGAAAACAAAAAACAGCTTCAGGGTAGAAGTGTAATTATTTACGTCACCATAATCTTATGTTGAAAGGCATTTGGTGAATATTTTAATCTTTGAAATCATCTGTTAAAGGAGTCTGCTGAATGTTTTTTCTAAGAGATTGTTTGTGGTATTTGATAAAGGTCAGTGGATAGTGACATAAAGAATACAGCCATTTTAAATAACAATTGGACTTCAACTTCCATTTGTATAGCAATTGGGTTCTTGTTAACATGACACATTGTAGTACCAAGTCCACAGTAATAAGTTTGAAAGTGGATATTTAAATTGGAACACCATTAAGTGCTAATAGTAAGGGTAATTAGCCACTGCAGCAAATCAAATGGAGATAACACAATTAACTCTCCACCTCTTGACTAACTTAGATCAAGACAGCAGCACTGTTTAGGCTGCCTTGCGCTTAGGCAAAGCGAGTGGCTGAGCCAGCTAGGTGCATATCCCGGGTGGCGGCACGGGGTCATGCACTGTAACCCAGTGGCTCTTCCCAGCTGTGAACGTCACAAAACGGATTTTTGTGCAGCACCAGGAGAGGAGTGAAAAAGGTGGATGAGGTAGAGGGTTGGGGCTGAGCCAAAGCTTGCATGGAGGAGAAAAAGCCTGGATAAGCAATTTCTGGGAAGAGGTGAGAAACTTAAATTGCGTTTATCCAACTGGGGAGGCAGTGAAAGGTTTAGAATGGGAGAAGTATGACGTAAATGTCTTGTTATTCCTCACTGCTTTCCTCCATCCCCTATTTTGAATTACTGTTCATGAGCAAAGACTCTACAGAATCCTTCTTCCGTTCCTTTTAAAGTCATTGGAACAGCTTAATCACCGATAGTCAGAACTGAAAGCTGTCTCTTCGTGCCACTCCATAGTGCCCTTTTGTGTGCCAATACCTGTGTCATAATTAAAACCCTGACAGGTTGGGTGTGATTCTGGTTTGTCTGTCTTGCTAGAGCAAAGAAAGCACTAGGTGAGGAATGCAGTGATATTTGATGGTTCAGATATGCTGGCTTCCAGGCTCTCCGACAGGGGCTAACTTGCAGCAGTGCCAGAAATAGAATTGTCCACATGCTAGCAAGCAGCCCGCCATGAGGTGCCATTAGAAAGGTCACAGGTTTGTGAGTTTGTCTGAATCATGCGTGTTGGCCGCCTGAGGATCACAGACTTCTCTGTCGCTTCCTCTCAGGACCAAGATCTTTAGGCTCTCTAAGGGCATTTGCATTGGACAAGGGGACATCACGTAAATACTGCATACGACTCAGCTGTCGTATGTTATCTTTAATATTGAGGAGGCTCATAACTTAATGGACTGTGAAGAGATGCTTATCTGGCTCATTTTGTTCATGCTGGAAGATTAGCTCCTCTAAACTGAGTGTGTGTGCATGTCACTGCTGGGATTCCTGCTTTCTTTTCCTGAACACTTTATCCTACAGCGAAAGTGGAGCAAACACTGCTCAGGAGGAGGTGTGTAAATGTAATACCGTACTACAAAACTTCATTGACTTGTAGGGACAAGGGCCTAAATCCGCCACAAAATGCTAGTTTAGCTTGTATTGGAAGCAGTAGAAGTGGTTATTTGAGTTATTCCACTGGCTTAAACCCATTATTAGCCCACTGAACAGTAAATACATGCTTCAGTGGCCCAGGGTGAATAAGTGGGGAAGCAAATAACCACAAGGTTTTCTGTTAAAGTATATCACAGCTTTTCCTTTGGCAAGTTTTCAGCTCTAACCAAAGGTGGTAATGCTGCTTGGAAGATAATGGAACATCTTGTGAAAAATTCAACAGAGAAATCTTAAATTTATCTGTCTAATTAGGCTTTCATTTCAGTATTTGTGAAGAGAAATACCAAGTTAAACTGAGCTGAGTGGGGTCTTTAGGCTGAAATTGATGCAGTGGTATAGGGTGGTTTGAGCTTTTGTTGAGGATGTAGGCATTGGGAAGCAGTGTGAAGGTGGTGGCTTGGCTCAGGGGATGAGACTTGAAGCACTGGCTCTAAGTCAGCCCATCGGGTGAGCTGCAATTCAGATCTCTGAGACCTTTCACAAGTGCAACCTCAGTGCTCTCGTTTGGCTTCTTGAAAACATTAAAACCTTTAGCATGCTCCCCTTTTTCATAAATAATTAATTTGCAGGCTTCAGGCAAGCTCTTCTTCTTCCTTGTGACAATGCCGCAAACATCTGAAGGAAGAGAAGAAGATATGGGTGTCTAACACAGTGGTAACAGGGGGCTTAGATCCGAGGTTGAGCGGGCTTAGGCAGTGAAGGTGCAAATCCCCTGACCTTCAGGGAACATCACGGTTTTACAAAGCATTGTCCCTCAGAACGGGTGAAGCTTTTGTAGGTAGTCAGCATTGTGTTGTCCACAGCTGCGCTGTGTGTTCTGCATACATCAGCATCATTTTCAGAATACAGTCTTTTTAACGTATTTCGTAGTCCATATTTAATGCGAGTATTGTATCTGTAGTTTAAATTTATGTAAAGACAGCCATGTACATGTGTATTTTTCATTGCAGGTACTTCTTTGCAATTTCCATTCCACTTCTACAGTTTCTTAGTACTGATTTCAGTTGCTTGCTTCTGGATACATTGGAAAGTATCGTGATAAAGAGAATCTCTATTAGCATTTTCTGTGTACAACATTTCTAGTGCTCACTTTATCTTCAGGCATGCTCTTCTTATCCATTTGAAGTGGGCTCAGCTCTTTTCACCATTCCAAAGATAGACCTCTTGTTATGAGACCTTCAGCAGTTGTTACCCTGGCTGCCCTCAGATGAGTTGTCAGAAAGTATGGCTTTTTCCTGCCTCTTAATAATTTCTTCTCAACCTTTTTTTCTGGGCTCAAACAAATCCAAACTGACCAGATATTACATTGGCCCATCTTCATGGCAGCGAATATTTTGCTGTTAGTAGATAGCTGTGTCTTTCCCTTCTGTTTCTGCAGTAAATTGCTGGTAGACCTTCCTGTGGAGTCTTTTCAAAAGTAGAAGAGGTCAAATACGTGTACGGAATACTTCAAAACTGTAAGAAAGCAAAAACGAGTCTACAACATTACTGAGCTGAAGAGAAGTTGCATTGTGCATAAGCATTTTCACTCACTGCATGCAAGTCCTGCGCTTGATGAGAGCAGTCACAAGGGCAGTGCTATCTGTTGGCTGTGGCGTAAATCACTGCCCTTAATGATCCAACACCCCGGAGCAATGCAGAGGGAGTTGCAATGCTGCAGACAAATTGCTCTTTGCAAGCCACTCAGCTGCTGCTCATGAGAAACAGAACTGCGGTAGCGGTTTGATTGACTTTTATATAATTGAAGCGTGGTCAGAAGACATTTCTGGTCAGGCTTTGAGTCCTGATGATTTCACACTTCCACACTGCACCGTGCAGATGCCAGGATACTGATCTGGAATGCTGGCCCAGGATTCCCAGAGGGCCGTGCTCGAGTGCAGGATGGAAGTTAAGAGACTCCTACAGATGGTTGCAGGGTGGTTTGTAAGGCCCTTTTTGGAGTGTGAGAGCTGGCAGCAAAATTATTTTGGAATGCTGTCTGAAAGAAAGATGTGATATGAAGCAGATTTCTGTGTGCTGTTACAAGATAGAACAATATTCATCTAATTTAATTAGTATCACCTAATATAGAGATTGTTTTGTGCTTCCGCACTTCTTTTTATAAGTCTCTGAAACATAACTGGGTTTGGAGAGGAGCTTTGCTCATGTGGTTGATAGTGAGGAGAAGGTACTTGCAGGGCTGACTCCTTCATGTGTGGATGACACAACTTCACTGAAATTACAGCTGCTTAAATGATGGTAAACCTGCTCAAAATGCTGCTTTAGCACATCATTCACTTCAGACCTGATCCAAGCACTGGTCAGGGAACTGGAAGTACTTATTCTAGTTGATGTTCTGGATCAAACCCTTTATGAAAATAACTCCATTAGCTGTGGCTGCATGAGGCCTATAAAGTGGCTGGGAGCTGACATCCATAAGTATAACATGACTTAGCAATGTACCTTACAAGCACTGGGACGGGGAGTGATTTAAACTTGTTTTAAAACAGCATCTTTCTTAATGCACAAACATGAGCATTCCAGAGCTTAAGCGAGACTGAGAGCTCTGCACAGGCTTGGCAGCAAGGGGCTGTTTTTCTGCGGTAGAAAATCTAAATCGAGATAAAATTCTGTGTCCCAAAGTGTTGTCCAAGTCACATGCTGCAGCTTGCTTCTCCTTCTGGTAATACTATTTGACATACTGTAAGCAACACCAAGTAAGTTTTTTCCCTTCCTCGCCCTGGATGTGTCAACACATTTACAGCTGTGATTAAGAATCCTCTGTTTTAAGTTTCATACGTTTTTGGATTATATTACATTGAAACAAGCTGGTCCTCATCTGCACAGCTGCATGAGCATCCCAGTGCTTTCTTCTTAATAGAAAAGCTTTAAGAATGAGCCAGGTGTGAAATAATAAAGCCATATTTGTGCACACCGAAGGAAAAGGTTGATGAGAAAGTGACTGGTGAGCCACAACTGCATTCACGAATGTTTTCAGTTGTGGAGGGAAGCCGGAGGGTCTGTAGCTGTGACCAGATGAAGATTTACTGCCATCTACCGTACAGCTGGACACTGGTTCTGTATCACAAAAAATCCCCCCAAACCAAACCAAAAGATGGGCTAGTGTATATTGCTTCGAAGGAGGTTATTGGTTAGGATTTAAGTTTTTATGCAAAAGAGCCATTGGGGTTGTCAGGTTCTGTGATGGGCACAGGGTGTGCGGGGCCAAAGCCAGTGCACGGCCAGGTAGGTGCAGCCCTGTGCTGTCCTGTGCAGCGTTAGAGGTGCAGATCTGTGGGTTTCCTTAAGGCTGTGGTCCTACAAGTGCTACAATAACATGCAGATGTTGGTAATGGTTCTGATTATTATTATCTTCATTAGGTAATTATCTTAACGAGACAGCTGCAGGTGCGAACTTTTAGCAGTTTTCTTTAGTAAATAGCATTTTTCTAAGAAGTGGGGAAACCTTAAATTTTCTGTTCATTACAATAAATGGTAAAACACTGAGTGGGAAATGATGAGAAAGCATTGGAATGCTGTAGCAGGGAGGGGAAACCTGGATAGTAGATGCCTGCCTGCACCTGCCCTCCTACACACACAAAGGAGCTACAGTCTGTGACTTGTTCCTGCAACATCCATTCCTTAGCTCATAGTTGATGGGTTTCTCAGCACCCACATCCTGCATGGAGGGCTGCAGGTGTGATCAGGAGGCAGCCCTACGCCTCTCCCAGCGAGGTACCGTCCAGGCGGGATGGCTGTAGTGCTGGCTGGGTGCTGGAGGGGCAGAGAGAAATGGGAGGATGCTCAGATATGGGTACTGCCACCCCAGCTTTCCTTCTGAGTTCCTTTGTTTGAACTTTTGCTCAATGAGGCCTGTAATCTGAGAAAGAAAGTGATCCTCCAGTATTCACGCATCTTTATGTCAAAACCATGCATAGTTGAATTAAGGGCTGTTCTAGGCAGCAGTGAAATGACGGAGGAGACCCCCCAGCCTGCTTCCCACGTGTCTTCAGCTGTTTAGGTGCAATGTGATTTGGGATCAGAAATTAAAGGCTAGTTTTATGCAGGGAAAATAAAGCCTAGTTTTGTATTCTTACATCGGAAGGGTAAGAATCGTTTAGGGAAGGATGAGAAAGGCCGCTTCTGCCTTTTGTTTCTTCCAATATTGTAATTTCTTCTGAAAAACTCTTATACATAGACATGTGCATGGCTCAGTATGGTGCCTTGCAGTGAGAAGTTCGAATTTTCTGCTGTTTAATATTATTCTGCCACACAGGACATGTGGTCCTGCTCTGTACAACTGTATGTTACCACAATTTTACTGCATCAGTTTCACTTCTGTTACTGTAAAGCTGCAGTAAATTCTATTGCATTTCTCTTTTTAAGTACTCTCATATGATCCTTTGTCCAGCAGTTCTCTGCCTTTAGGGAGCAGTTCCACAGCAATTAAATGTCTGTTTTCTAATTGGGGCTGTACCTATCTTTTATAGTGCCACGTGATGTAGCTGTGCTATTTGTAGTCCAGAAAAAAAGCACTTTGGTAAAGCATATGTAGGGCATCTTAACAGAAATCCCACTATTTCTACAAACATGATCCTGAGAGATTAATGAAGGGTTCAAATCATCATGAAAGATGGTGTGTGAAAAGCCGGATTTTCTGGCTCAGTGCTAAGAGTTCTGCTCAGCTTTGTCATCATTAAGGCCTTTTGCTGTGGTATTGAGGTTTAGTTGGGAATTATACAGTTATACAGTAACTGTCACATTATTACAATAGTTTGCTCTGTTAGAGGAGCAACTCAGGGTGCCAACAGTAAGCTCTCAAAATAATGGGAAGGGTCTTCAGGTTGAAAGTGAACAAGATATACTGGAAATGCTTGTTCTGGGACACTGTATAACTTTCTCTGGACTATTCCTTGTCCTTGATATTTTTGACAGCATTTAGATTTTCTCCTTTGAAACAGCTGTGTGAAAAGCAATCATTTTGGAGGGGGTTCTGTGGTAAAAGCCCTTCTGCTGTCACTGCGGCCCATGCCATGTGCCCCAATGTACCTGCAGTGCCCTGGAGCTCTGCAGGTGTGCCGCATCCAGATGTAGAGCTGGGATAAGGATTTTTTCCTTGGTGGAATCCGGCCTTTTGGCAGGCGCTGTGGGCAGACAGGTGTGGGCACTTTGGAGCTGGCTTTAGGTCCGTCACTTGATAGGGCTGCTAATGAGCTGTTTTATGCTTCCTTGCTGTAGTGGATGATGTTGTAATTCCGAGGATGGTCTCGGGTTTCCTTTTGGGAGTATTGTCCGTGGCTCCTCAAGAGATCTCTGCGCAGGATCTTTCATGGAGTTACAGTTAAAGCCCCCTCTGATGCTCACATACAGTTCTTTTAGTAAGTTGGAGTGCCCACCCAGCAGCTGGAACAATCAAGCATAATGTGCTGAATTATTTCCTTCATACCTGATGGGAAGGAATTCCACAGCAGAGGCGGCTGCAGGGAGGGCTGAACAGAACTGGCACGGTGCTCATGGCAGAACACCCCCCTCCAGCCAGAGGCACCACGAGAGCTGTGGGCAAGTGACCCGGTCTAGTAGTGGGTATTGGATGCATATCTGAGGAGCTAATTGCAGTGAGGAGGTCATTCTTTATTGTATGCATTTATGTGTATATGTGTTACAAATGTGTTTTAGTAATAAATCAGAAGATGAACCTAAATCAGTTCTGTGTTGTTCCTGAAGAATCGCAATGGCTTTATTTGGTTTTAGTCTATCACTGTGCACTTGCTCGTATGCAAATTTTGGACTAAATCTTGTATTGTACGTGCAATGTGTGTACATACATGGCATCTCCTCAGCTCTCAGATGCATTACAGCAAATTCCCAACAGCATCTGAGTCTGTACTGCTGAAATCAATAGGTATTCCATCTTTGGCAAGAGTAGATGGTGGACCAGGAGTTCAGCCAGCAGTGCTTTCTGTATTTGCCTTGATTTTCTAAGTAAGTTGAAAGCCACAGCAAAACATATTGAACGTTTACTTTGAACAGAAAGATAGCTTTAAAAATAAAGCTTACATTTTGCACCTTAAGCTGAGGGAAATATTTAAAACCATTTTTCCTATTCTTCTTAACCATTTTTTTACTTTCATATTCATTGGCGTTTGTGAAGATGGAGGGAAAAGAGTCCTTCACTTTCAGTGTGAGGATCATTGCCCTTGGGAGGAGCAGGTGCGATCCAAAGCTGATTGAATGGAAGGAAAAGAGCATTGCCAGCGCTGTGAAGGGTTTGAAGGTGAAGACTAAGAGTCTTCGTGCCTTGAGATCTGCTGAGCTGTTAGAAGAGGGAGGACACCGTGCAGATGGTATGAAGGGGTGGATGTCCCATTAATTGAGACAGGAGATATGTGTTGACGTTCTAGCTGTAGCTTGAAAGGAAACATTGATAGAGAAGGAGCAAAATGTTGTTTCCAGATGCTGAGCAGCAATGGAGAGAATGCATGAGGGCTGCAGGGCGGCGAAGAGAGGGCAGGCAGACGTGAGGGAGGCGTGAAAGAGGAAGGGAGATGGAGGCTGCGAGGTGTGGGCACCTGTCCGGAGGTCAGCAGCCTGCTCTGGATATTTACTGAAACTTTTTTTTCAGCTCAGTTTGAGAATACATACATAGACCTGATACAATTTTCTACCTGTTTTCTCTTGTACTGCCGTATCTTTATCTATGCCTTGCACAGGATCAGTCGGTTCATCTGTCTTTTGCTTGATCCACAGACAGATTGAGAGAATGCAAGTGGGCTTCCCCTGTTCGTTTCAATGCTTCTGAGAAAGTTTGGTAGCGGAGGGTGACCGTGAGGCTCCTCCTGCTGCCGTGGCATTCTGAGGTCGGACATCCCCATCTAGTGGTGCACATTCACGCGGTGCTCCCTGGGCGGAAGTATTTCCCGAAGGGAAGATCAGCCTTTTTCTTTCTTCTAACCGATTACCATTTCTATTCAGAAAATAAATGGTTGCTGTATTGAAGGGAATTATTTTACCACTGTTTGTGGTACATGATGACAGTGTTTGTCCTCGTTTGCCCCCGGGAGGTCCCACCTCTCCAGGAGCTCCTCCTGCTCCTCCCTCAGCTGTCAGCTCTCCCGTTGGGCACTCTTGGCTTGATGATAAAATCCGTGGAGGCAGAGCTAGGATTTTCAGCCTTTAAGTAATTAATTTGCCTCTTACTGACTCATACAGAAATGTAATTGCATCTGTGTGAACAGAGCTATATTGCAGACACTAATCCTGTGGGCAAAGACGCCTCCCATGTGGGTCTGACGGCAGGAACACAGCCAGGCTTTTGAATTGCTGTGTCTTTGTCTTTTTGCTCCTTTTGCTTCTCCTCTTGAAGGCCCTTTGATTTCCCTGCGTAGGTGCGTTTTCAGACATGACGTTGTCTGAGAGCTCTCCCTCCCTTGCATTAAAGCCTTCTTTGGGCGGGCAGCGTGTGCTGCCCAGCACGCTGGGGAGCCATTGGCCACACAGCTTCCTGCACTCAGGGCCTGCTGTGCACCTGCAATGCTCTTGTGCTGCGTAAGCTGAGCGCCGTGTTGCTCTATCTATCTGACCGCCTTGCTAGGTTTTGAATGTCTGCACACACGCACTGGCTGCAGCAGCTGCGCTGCACTGTCAGTCATATTTCCCACCCACCCCCCAGCCCCCACCGTGCTGCTTCTCAGTACAAATATTTGGGTGAAATTTCTGAGAACTCGCTGCAGTTCCGCCTTCCTCAAAAGAGTGTTTTTCGTGTTTTGTGCACATTCATTTTTTCATCAGCTCTTTTTAGTGGAAGTGCCCTACCCAGGCACTTTCTGTTCCCACAGCAGAAGCAGAACTGGTTCCACGCTGCTGAGTGTCCGCTTTGTGGTTTGTTTTTTTTTTTTCTCGTTTTTTTTTTTTTCTATTCTGCTTTCTTTTCTTTTCTCCTTTAAGCTGTTGGTAACCAAGAAGCCATCGGGTGGCAGCATCAGCCAGTGAGTAGCCAGTCAGCTGCTGGGCTGAGGGGTTGAAGGGAGATTGGAAAGGACAAGTTTCTTTATACAGAAGGATGAATCAGTTTGTATTTGAGAGGCTTTAAGTTCAGATGCATATTCTGAATATGTTTAAAGCAAAGACAATGTAAAAGGGCTTGGCATTAAGCAGTCGGCCAGTGTCATTGCTGTGTTGTTGTTAGAGGAATTATTCTGCACCCAGAGCTCAGACCTGGCCTTCTGCTTTCAGGTGGTGACCTTCTTACTCAAGCTTCTTCAGAAGTAGAAGTTTTCATTTGCAATCCCGAGATATTTTGTTTTTCCCAATGCCCTGTGAATGGAGTACAGGAGTAAGCAGTGCTGAGGGTAAGAGGAGCTGCTGCACCGGAGCTGTGTGCGTTGTGCTGTCAGCCTTCAGTGCATCGCAGCTTTGTATTCACTTCCCTTGCATCCATTTTTCATACTGCAGTGCTCACGTATGTGTTCAGCTCCATGATTGAATGATATGATTGGTGATGACCTGCAGTTTAATTCTGCGCTTAGAAGCAGGAGCTTTAGAGTATCACTATGTTCGTAATGATGTAAAAGTTTTAAAATTGGCCTTCAGGCTCTATTTCTAGGTAGAGTTGTATTTTCTGCAATGGTTATTTCTGTAGTGGGGTACTGTGGCAGCTCAGTTATAGACGTTTTCACAGAACTGCTGTTCTTTAGGTTCTCATTAACTCTCAGCACACTCATTCTAAATTCTGCCTGGCAAGGCTATAAAAGCCATGGGCACATTTTGACTTGTTCCTAATATCCTCCACTTCACAACCGCCATTTGAACGGGAACATTTTGCGTGGTACCAAAAAAAGCCACATGATCGTGTTGTTCCTGCCTTGCTTTCAGCGCACCAGATAATGCCACTTGTTTCAGCTTAGTCACGTCTAGGGGAATGTCAGGAGTCAGCATCACATGAGCTGCTCCTCAGGTTTCCTGGCCTATATCAGCATGTTTTCCTGGAGAGAACGGGGGCAAAGATGTTATTAAATGGCTCACCCTGTATGTTAGGATCAGTCTTCAAACCTTAGCCTTATTCCTGGGCTTTTCTGCAACGTTTCACCTGTACGTTGTGCTGATTTATGTGAAAATATTGTAGTACCATTTGTTTTCCTTTCAGATGTGTCTTTCAGATGGAAGAACGTACATTCTAACCAGCCCTCTGCTGGGCAGTTGTGGTGTGCCTAAGGGTGGGAGAAGCACGTTTACAGCCTGTGTGTTCCCTCTTGCCTTCATGTGCCTGTGATGAATGCACAGCACAGCACACGCAACATGGAGATGCCCCAGTGGGGCAGGGTTTGAGCCTGTCTTCCTCGGAAGCATTCACCATGCCAGCTGCATAAACCCTGGGGAGGACGAGAGATAGAGAGCCCCAAAGGCTGGCAGCACCCAAGCCGTTGCCTTGGCTGTTCAAGAGAATGTGCCATTCAAGACAGTGGGCTGTTGTCTTTCCGCTCTGCCTCAGGGCAAGGTGCTGGCTCTGTTCCTAGGATCAAGTCCAATTCAGAAGCTAGTCAGTGCTGCTTCCCAAGCCCTACCGCGTGTTCTGTGCCCATCCCATGCCCCCTTCCCTCCCCATGGTGAATACGGGGCCGGCCACCCACGGTGCCCGTGTAAGGAAGAGTGACACTATCTTGTTCACATCAGCTAATCCAGCCAGGCATGCAGAGGGGCAGCAGAATGTGATGCTCACATGTAGCGTGGCAGATGGCCCTTGGGACTGTCTGTCTCCATCACACCCCCAGCACGGACATACAAGACAGGGGGAGACCTTTTTAGTGTACCTCTGCACAGCCAGAAGAGCTGCTGAGGGGCTGAGCAGTAGCGATCCTGTGTGTTCAGCCACACTTATTCCTAGGGGAAAAAACTGATGAATCTACCCTGTGCTGCAAGTTAACAGTGGCTCTGCAATACTTACTCTTAGTTTGTACAAAATCTGTGCTTTGTGTTGGTGGAAGTGGCTGAGCAGGGAAAGAGGTCTCGCAGTATACTTTCCTGTGTTAGTGAGAACCTGGCTGCGCACAGTCTTCTTTTCCAGATGCGTGACCACATGGGACAAAAGCCAGCTAAGTACTTCCTTAACAAGGTTTTCTTAGTGGTGTCTAGGTAGCCTATCCTAACACTGGAGTTGGCAGCAGAGGTTGTTGTGTAAATCACTGTATTTCAGATGGTGATGTGAAGGAAGGAACTCCAGGGCCAGAGATAGTTGATTTGGCTTCCATAGACAAATTAGGTTGAAAGGAGTGTTGCTGACACAGAGACCAGGGGCTGAATCAGAGCCACAGTGCTTGACCTAAGGCTTAATAATTTGGACAAGAGGGAAACTTCAGGACAGATCTGTTGTGCTGGAAAATTTTAGGTAATTCAAACACCGAGCCCCTGCAGAAGCTACTCCAGATCTGTGCACCTTTGCGCTCAATACCAGTGCTCACTTCGTCCACACACCAGATTGCTTCCCATTGTAATAATGAACCTCTGTATTCACTGTAGGCTGCAATGTGAAACCCAGTAGGAATGAGAGAAAAGAAGGAAAACAAACATCGAAGCAGTCCACTGTCCTCTGCCTGCAGATGGGAGCAAGATGTCAGTAGAGCAGTATGACACTGAGGTCTCATCCAGCTACACTTAGGGGATGGTTTGACGCTCACAAAGCCAGGTTTCACAGCCCTAAAACAGGAAGTGGTGGCTGGTCCTGAGAGCCACACAGTGCAGTCTGGGCAGTTGTAGCAGCTGTCCTTGGATGCTGCCAGCCTCTGAATCCTTCCTCTTTGCAGACATTCAAGCAACTAACTTAAAAATAAGTTAGAAATTCTGAGATGGGCCTGTTTCACCTTCTACTAATAGCAGTTGCACCCATAATCCTAGATGACTAATGAGGTTGGTCACTGTTTCTTGATCCTATTGAAAAGTATTTATGGATTTTGGATGGCTTCGTTTGTGGTTCACCCAAAAAGCTGATGTCCAGGCACCCCAAAATTCTGGAGTCACTGTACTTCTGTGGAGCATTCATAGTCTGTGTTAGGCGAGGTATGGATCTGTAAGACAGAGTTCCCGTTTTCTGTTCCCGTTTTCCGCCCCCGCTTTCTTGAGAGGAGAAAATGCTTCTCTATTGCTGCATATTTAATTTTAAATCTTAGGCTGGATTTAAGCTCCTTTAAAAGAACTTATTGGGTTGTTATAGTGGATCCAGTGGTGAAACCAGCCACGGTGGTGTTTGCCAGCATCCCGCTCCATGAAGTGTCACAGAAAACGTGTCCACAAAGCTCATTGTTGTGGAATACAGAGAAGCCTCTTCCTCCCCCCACCCTGTAGGTGGGGTTTCTGCTGGCAGGTTTTCAGACTCAAGTTCCATCTGGATTTTGGGATGTAATGTTTACTGAATAATCTTCCCTGAGTAGGGATGCTCCCATAGCTGGAGATTTCTGTCCAGATTCTTAGAATTCTGCTGTTTAAATATTCAAATTGATCTGTCACATCACTGCTTGGCTTGCATCAACACATCTGACTTTTCAGGATGTTTTCCAAATGACGCACTGGTGTTGCTTTGTAATGGTAATACTATGATCCCGAAACTCCACAGACAGAGAACAAAGTCTATTTATTTATTTTTTTTAATGCTCACTTTCTTTTTTTAAAAGATATTTTTAAATGCATTACGATATCTAGAGTCTAGTGATTATGCTACGGGATTTATATGAAGAGATTGACCTCTGAATTAGAAAGTTGTGCCAAAAACAATCCCCTGAGTGGAGTGTTAGTGAATAAAATTTCCTGAAAAGCTGCTCTACAGTACGAACAGCTCATCTTCAGAGCTATTATTGCCATGGACTTGATGATTTCTCTCTCTGTGTGCCATCTGCTCAGTGAGAATTTGTTCTCAGCTGCATTACTTCATTTGTGCATTTTTTTTTCGTGATACAAATGGTCTGAATGATCTTTTCATCTCTCATCTAATATTCCGAGATGGCCAGGGAGCCTTTCTGGTCTCACCAGATCATGGGAGCATTGAATTACCTCAGCAGAAGGCATCAGGTGGTTTGGAGCCATGCGAGTGCCTACAATGTGGGCATTGAGAGGAGCATGTTGTTCCTATCCCAGAACAAGGGGCTCTCTGCTGAAGCGTAACCAGCTGAGAGCCTTCACCACCTCTGATCCCTCTCAATGGGATTTAATTCCACAAGTAACTTTTATTTTTGGTCATTTTTAGTTAAGGTAGCAAAAAGACGGGAAGGGCACGTTATAATGAACGTTGGCTGATTTATTCTCAATGGCAGGTCTTTCTGCAGCGGAAAGGAGGGCTAGCCTCTGGTTTTCTTTTTTTTCTCTTTTTTTTCTCCAGCTCATCAGATAGATGAGGCAAGGATATGCAACAGGACTGAGATTTGCCAGACTGCAATGCTGTTGTTTTGGGGCAAGTTCTTACCCCGGGTGTGAAGTGAAACACGAGTATCCGATGACAGATGAAAATGCAGGTTAGGGAAAAGGGGAGAGCGGACAGAGGGAACTTTTTACCCTTCTGGAGAGACCTGACAGCATGCAGCCTGCATGCTAGGTGGCTCTTTCTGAAAGCAGACTGCCTGCATTGCTCACCTTGCTTTCCTTCCTGCTCCGACGTGGTGGAAAAAATGCCAGCCCGTCTGCTGCTGGGGTGAGCACCAGACGTGCCTGCCGCTCCGCACCGCAGCCTGCAGCCAGTCTGAGCCACGTGCAGCATCGGGAAGGATTTGCTCTGCTCCTGGCTGGGAAGGTCCCACACGGTTCCCAGGCTGAGCTCGCCATATGTGCTTCACGTGGCTGTCCTGAGGGTTACGTGAAATGGAGAGTTCAGCTTCAAGTGCAAGTCGGTTTGTGTTTCTTCATTCTGGTTAATGCAACACAGATGCAGAGGACTGAGTGAGGGCATCTGTTGCAGAGCAGAGATGCGGCGGGCTTTAGTAAAGCCCCATAGGTTTTACTAATGCCTTCTTCCCTAGAATTTTCCGCTGTTTCCTGATGGAAGTCACATGTGTGAGGGGACACCCTTGGGCCACCTGTTAAGCGCCTTCCCCCATTCAGGCAGTCTTTTTCATCTCTGAAAAACATGGCTTTTTTTGTTTGGAGAAAAGGCAGAGACTTGGGCAGTGGTTTTGTCATTTGGACACATGGGAAGAGCGCTCTGACATGGCACTTGAAGAAATTAAGAAAGAGGGCAAGAAGGGAGGTCAGAAAACCTGGGTAGAGCTCCCTTTGTGTTCCTTTTTGTGTGCTTGTGAATCATTGCAGAATTACGGTTTTTTAAAGGCAAGATGTGTGCATTCACAAGCCCATTCAGTTTGCGGTTAACTTCAGTGCAAAGTAATTTTGGAAATAACGTCTTCCGTAGAAGGATCGTGTCACGTGTCACAAAGTGCCCTGCTACTGTGAAATGTTCCCAAGACTAATGCTATTAATTGCAACAAACAGGGTTAATGAGCTGCTGCCGTGTCCCACGAGATCAGTTGCTGCGAAGAGAGCTCTGGCTGGCTAATGGGGCCATGCACCCCAGGCAAAAACCAGAACATTTGACTTGTTTTGGTCTCCAGGCATGGGAGAACTGCTAGTTTGTTTCTTGATTGAAGGGTACACTATGGAATGTTATAAACAGAGGCAGAACAATAGCATTTTTCCTGCCCATTTTTTTTTTTTTTAACTAATCCTTGAATAATATGAAATATGGGAAAGCTCAATAATTCTGACATCCAGATATAAACTGTAGCGTACTTTATGTTAGGGAGGTGCAAGACTTGGTCTTGGAAAGCTTGAGAAGCATGGGTTGTGCGGGTTCAGCACTGCCATTGCTTTGCTTCAGTCGCTGCAGAGCGCGGGCACGTCCCCGCATTCATGCTTGTCTGGGGCACTGGATTAACACTGGACAGTGGATTTCCATTCCTGAATTTATGTTGATTGTTTCTGAGATACTGGTGTAGCAGTGACATTTTCCCAAATACCGCCACAGTCTTTCCCCAGCCACCCTTGGGTGGCAGGGAGCCTCCAACCACTTAGTGGTTAAAACATGAAGAATTGAGTGAAATTGTTATAATTTTATCTGGATAATGCTCATTGCCTTCCAGAGCAAGGGCTCGTTCTGTGTCAGTCCATCCCTCCCCGTCTTTCAGTCTTCGTTAGCGTGGATCATGTTTTCCGCAGCTCGCCTAATTAGGCTCTGACCCTGTCCTCCATAGGATCCCATGAAATTACACTGTGCAAAAGTGGGATTTTGATGCTGATATGTGAAGAGACTGGGACCATATGGCATAAACATCAACTGATATTGTTCGCCATCCGCACTTGCTGCGTGTAATGCAACAGGAATGGCTCCCGGCGGCCACGTGACCACCTTCCACTCCTTCATTTGGGCTGGGTTGCCTTGGCTTTTTTTTTTTTTTTTTTTCCTTCATTCCTAAAGTTGTGACTTTGTGGAAGGAAGCTCGTAAATAGCCGGCGTGCAGACAACAGGTAGAATGTCAATGGGATGTTACAGGGAGGCATGTGCGTAACGCAGACATCGGCGCCCAGCCCCGCTTCCTCCGCACCCGCTCGCGGCTGCCCGCAGCCCTACATGTTGCAGAAAGGTAAGACCGTGCGGCACCCCAGAACACTCACGGCTCCAGCAGTGACGCGTGCTAAGAGGGCTCTTGATCATCTTAATAATTTGATTTTAAGGCACAGCACTTTCCGTAACAAAGTGAAACAGGCGTGCGGCTGCTGCCCTGGCCGTGACAGCTAACTTGGATTTCAACTCAACGATCCGATCTGTTTTGTACAGTAGTAGCTTCTTACACTGCTTCGCTTTTTCTAATACCGGGGCTCTTACACTTTAAGAGGCGTTCCATACCTAATTGTATCCTATTGATTTTCCATGGTTGACCACCCTGTAATAAGCTTCAAAATCTCTGCAAGGAGACCAGAAGCAGAATTATAGTAATGTTATTTACAACCAGTGAGCAGAGAGTTATTTCTGAAAGTTAAAAGGGATCAAAATACCAAAATATTTCAAGGGTTGAGTTTGGAAATGTGTTCATTAGCCTGTGAATAGAGTTCCTTGGAGCGGAAAGAAGGAAAGAATCGGAACTGCGTTATTAATGGTATTATTAATGGTTTTATATATTTTAATGGCTTTATACAGGTCTGTTTAATAACCAATGTTAATAATTGTTTAGTCCGCTAAGACAGACTTTTATTTTCAGAAATAAAACATGGGAGATAAATAAGGTAATTTTAATGAAAATCAGCACTTCTTTGGTGTGTTTTGGTTTTAAGCCAGCAGCGATCACAACTTTCTTGGACATCTTCACCCTGAAACAAAACTGAACCCGAGTCTGAGGGTTATAAGATTAAAAGATAATGGGTAGCACATGCTGTAATGTAGAATATGCAAGGCAGCAGGATGAATTAAAACCCGATTTGCCTTAGTCCTACACATAAAGATCACAGCTCTGAGCAGGGCACGTGCATTATGGTAAAAAAGAAAATAGAAAAAAAGAGCAAGCAAAAATGAATGGAAATAATGCCCTGCTGAGCAAGAGAGCAGCGGCTGCCCGTTTGCACCGACACTTTGGTCAGCAGAGCTGGACAAATAGCCAGCTGAATGGAGGGGACGGGTTAATATCTTCACACTTCTTCTGTCCTCGCAGCAGCCGCATGTGCTGCTCTGAAACCTGATATTTTCCATCAAAAAATGATTCTTATTTTCTGTCTTAGTGTACTAATCAATTTTACTGTGTAGCGCTCAGGACGCATTAACTGTCAGTTACTGATAATTAATTTGCTTGCCGAAGGCAGGCAAAAAGGGAGAATAAAGCAATTGACATTACTTAACATAAAATGCCTATCCCAATTTTGTTTCCTATGCGGGAAGCTCTTGTGGTCCCCATTCCAGGTTTGAGCACTGGCCTGTTTCAGAGGGCTGATTGAGTGGCAATTTATTATTCAAGACAACAAATTTAACTTCTCAAAGCCAAAGGGCTCCAGCAGCTCTGGCACAGGCTGTGTCCTGCCAGGAGGGATGTGCTCACGTCTGATTCATACCAACTGTTGCATTATAATATAAGGCAAATAAACAAAACCTTCCACGTATCTCTTAAGATTCCCGTTCGAATTTTTCTAGCACAGAAATGAGGATGCGTTAAAGAAAAAGCGAGCGATGTCCGTAGTAAAACTGATAATGAAAGCTTCTAGGCCAAAATGTGCCACGTATTACTTGCATGTAACAGTACAAATATTATGGCCTAGTATTAAAGTCTGATGTCAAAGGCCTCATGAAAAGAGAACATTTTTCTGTGGTGTTTTATGTTTAAATTAAATATAATTGAAAAGAGATGTGGGAGCAGTGCTCTTGCTGCACGGAGATCGGCAAGGCTTTGCAGCCCGCTTGGTCCCAGCTGGGTGAGGTCTGCATTGCCCGACCCGCGCGCTCCTTGCCGACGCACCCAGTGACACATGCCATGTAACAGCTCTCAGAGGAGGCGGTGATATCAATTAATTACAAAACGATGACTTAGTTAATTACGCTCCTGATGACTTCCAGTCACAGGCAGTGCTTCTCAGCTGGCCCAGGGTGCGAGGAGAGGAGCTCAGACGCGCGCATGGCTTCTGCCACCCGCACTGCTAGCGTTGGGAGTACCCACCAGTGCTCTCCTCGAGGATTAATTTGCTAACACAGTATTTCATTGAACTTCTCAAATATGTCATTGGAGTTAATACTGGAAAGTGAATGGATAAAACAGGTAATTTATAATATTTTATTTTTTTCCACAAATGACAGTCCTTTTCCCGAGCACAAATGAAACTACATAGAAATAAAAAGCCGTTCTTAGAACTCCAGCGTTTTGCAGCTGTATGTCATTTTCCTGTCTACAAACTGAAGGTATTACTTCTGTAAAAGGGCTTTTATATTGTCCTCTATTACTGTGAAACAGATAGGCTTTATTCAGATGAGGAATTATCTGCCTACCACGGTAGACTTTCTACTTTCAACATACGAATGGAAACTGCTGTGCTTCCAAGAACTGCGAGATATCGAGACTCAGACTCATCATTTTTGTAGTGGTTAATGATGCCGTGTGGAAAACACATCGGCAGAAAGTGTGGTGAGATATTACTGTAATATATTTTCTAGGAACTGCTATATGTCAAGGATTATTTTCCTGTTGGGCATTTGTCCTTGTGTAAAAAAACCTTTCAGGGGTTTCTGACTTTTATTATTATTACTGATTTTATTTTTTGGCTGCATTTTCCTTTTTTCCCTTTAATTATGATAAGCTTTCCAGGTCATTTCTTCTGTTTGCAGGGCAGGCTAGGAGCACTCAGCTGCAGCAGAGCTGTTGCCCATAGCTCAGGCGCTTCTGCTGGAGCTGCTCACCTTGATACCAGGCTCTGCCCTTGCTATAATGCCTGTCTTAACCTCCCTGCTATCCCCGTGGCTTTACATTGCCACCTTTTCTCTTGTTTTTTTTTCACTCCCTGAGCCTCAGTCTCTAGCAAGCCCCAGGCTCTGCTCATCTCCTCCCTTGGGCACAAGTGCTGGCAGAGCAATGTTATGGGGACCCTTAGGGCCCCCCCCCCATGCTTATGGGGAACAGCTGAGAGCATCTATCTGGCCCAGGGACCTTGCTCCATCGGGGGATTTGGAGCTCTGATCTGGTGCTACAGCTATTTCTGGCAATTTTTAGAGCACATTTAAAATACAATTTTTAAATATGTTTCTTTAAGTTCAGTAAATGAAGAACTGTGTTTCCTTGGGAAGCATTTGCAGATAGATGGCTGCAGCACAGCTACATGAATTTGTCTGGCTCTGTACAGGAGCTTAAAATACAAAGCAGTGCTGCTGTGTGCGCGCTAATCCTTACAGACCTTGACATGTCATCAGAACCGAACAGCATTTAAATGTCCTGGAACAAAACAGCAACTTCAGCAGCTTCCGAAAATCCTTCCCCGTAACCTTGGGCTCAGGTGGTGTATTTGCTGGTTACGACCTTTATTTGAAAACAGTTGAACTTTGCTTAATTAAATATTTACGGAGACATGCACTGCAGGAGGGAGAGCAGAAAGAACTGTAATATACAATCTGGACTTCCATGCAAATAAGAAATGTATTTCCAGTGTAAAAAGTATACTGAAAAATGGTACACAGTAACAGGGAGGAGAAGTGCGAAGACCACCACGAAATTTAAGGATACCTGATTCTTTTAATGCTGCAAGTGTGAATTGCTGTCTATGGCATTGGCTTTGGCATTTGGAAATGGCTAAGCCAATAGAAACAAATGTTACTGAAGAGAAAACAGAACATGTAAGTCTGTTTTATTCAACAGTACAAAATATCTGTGCCAGAATCACAGGAATTGATAATAAGAAATCTCACTGTAGATTGATCCAGACTTTCACTCTTGCAGCTCTAAATGAGACAGAACAGTATTTTTTTTATTGTTGTTGTTGTTTTAATTTTATTTTTAGCAGAAAAGAGTGTGGTCTCTTCAGCACACAAGCAGATCAGCAAGGTGGAGGAGATGTACTTGGAGCAGTAATGTTCAGAGGAAAAATGGAAAGGTGGATCATAGTTCCCTTCTTGGAAACTGCCCTTAGTCTGCTTGACACTTTCATTGATGACTTGGGTGAAAAAAACACCCATTAAATCTACAGCTAGTGCCAAGAAGAGAGGATTTACAAGTGCTTTGGAGGCAGCATAGGAATCCAGAGTAATCCTGACAAACCGGATCTGGCATAACCTGGATGCAATATTGATGAGGGCAATGTGAAATAGTGAGAAAAAATCCACTGGACGATCAAAAATGGAAGGGTCTGAGCTGGCCATCCCCGTGGAAAGTCAGGGCAGCGGGGCGTGAGCGATCCTTCCCAACCGATGTCTCTGGTTTGCAGAGGGGCCACAGCTTCAGGAAAGGGGTTGGGTTGCACTGCTGTGAAGGAAAGCGGTTGGGCATTACAAACAAATGCAGTGTGTGAGATGTGCAGAAAAAGGAGGAGGTTGAGGAAGTCCCAGCAAAGCAGGTTCCTAAGAGCAGATTAAATGAGTACATCAGGAGTCGCTGAGTTCAGCTTGATGCCAGCTCGGAGTTAGTCCAGCCGTCCTCGTAGCATCACTTCCAGCTTTGCTTCTGTGATCACTGTCGTTATCCGAGAGATAGCTGCTGTGTTTGCCCCAGGTCTTGTCAATGAAACTGTCTGATTTCTCTGCATATAAACAAAGGCAAATAGCATTTTGTGTGCAAGTTTCAAATGAGCACAAAGGACTCTTGGTAGGAGTCAGGCACTTAATTCCCATCACCTTCGTAAACCTCGAGCATAGCAGCTCTGTGAAAACATTTTACATTTCATCTTCCACCTAACTGTTGGGTTGGGTGTTTGTCCAGATAATAGAGTTTACTATTGCCAAAAATATGCAAAACTCTCTTGGCAAAGTACATGTATACTTTGGCTGGAGTTTTACTCAGTCCCTCCATAGTATAATAGGGGGCTTTAAATATCGTTACTTGGGATAAGAACGGTTTTACTTGCAGCTTATAAACATATTAAAGTGGCTTAAGGCTTTTAGTGCTCCTCGTCATTACCTGAACTTACTCCGAAATGTGATCTTTTTTTTTTTAATCAGTTCTAACAAAACTCGGCCAGAAAATAAGTTCTGCTGCAGATGGTGTCAGAGCTCAAATGATGAAAGCGGAGGGCTGTCCCCCTCTCAGCAGACGTCCTCATCTTTTCAGACCAGGAAAGTCATTTCACTAGAAACCAAAGGAAATATTTCTTGTGGAGATGCAGAGAAAGAAAACAGTCATTTGTTACCAGCCAGCTGCAATCTGTAGTACAGGAAAAGGAAAAGGGTTGTGGCCATTTTTAATCAGTGCAGCAGCTTTCATCGGGATATAAGTGCTGCTTTTGTTCAACAAGTGAAAATGAACGTAAAACCTGTATTCTTAATGGGATCAGCAAAACAACATGACGTAAAATATCGCTATAATAATTACTTGTTCTAATTACTAACATATGCTTTTGAGATGGCTGAGCTTGGCCTTCTAACAGTATTTGGAACGCGGCTTTGCAGCTCTCTGGAATTCAGGAGGCCAAATTCTGTCCTGGGGTACAAACACACACTCTCCCTGAGGTGCTGACAAAGAGTGCATTTGTTTTATTTGAAGGTGGTTGTACCCATAATGTCTTTTCAGCTTCATCTACATAGAATGTGATTTGCTTATCTTCAGATTTTTTTGTTTCACTTTTAGTGCAGCAGCAATTGCTTTGGATGAGTTTAGAGAAGGCAGTCCTGTGCTGCTTGAATAAATGATACATTACAGGGAAGGGATATTCATGCTTCTGCATGACAGTATATTGTTGCTTTTGTGCTCGGATAATCAGAAAATGGTTCTCTTTACTGTGTTCAAGGGTATTGAATTAAAAATTGTAAGTTTTCTGTTAGGAAAATTGATTCAGAAACACTATAAATGGATGGAAAACAGCACACTGTTGCAAGTGTTCAGAAATGTAATATGGGTTATTGAAGAGCAGTCGTACATCTGGCCTCCTTAGATATCTTCGGATCCATGGCCACTTTAGTTCTGAAATAGGCATAGTAGTACAGAGGCCTTGGGAAAAGTGCAAGTTTCAAAACATTTTGTAGTGAAAATAATAACAAGTGTATCTTTCAGAGATTTTGACAAGTCAGTATAGCCATACGTAAAGGCAGAAGAGTTGTGGGGCAAGGGATACAAAATCCTAGAGGTTGTGCAAGATTCACAGCAGTGAATTAATCTGTTTTGGAAGACTTCAAATTAATTCCCTATTCAGCATTTCAAATATTTCTGGGTAGAAATAATTTCTAAATAAGTAGCTGAAATCATAACTTCAGTAGTTTTGTTTGGTGTTTTTTGGTGTTTTTTTTTTTTTTTTTAATTTATTTCCTAGCTCTTGGAGGTGCCAGGCAGCACTTTAAAACCCTGAATTTTGTCACTTGGGAATGATGCTCTGGCTGGTCGGTCTGTTGTGATCGATGCATTCTGGGCTCAGCCTTTCCGTCGCTCTCGCAGACAGGATTACTCCAATAATCCAGCGGTCTGGATGCTTTACCTCCGACCCTGTGTGCTGCTCAGTGCACTTGGATGCTAAAAGCATAATAAGGATTATGAGGGTAGCAGATGGACAGAATTGATTTATAGCAATATGGCCTTGCCAATGCTTGCAATTTTGTTACAAATATTGCAGCAGGCGATGCACATCTTCAACTCCCAGCTTCCAGAGCCAGGCAGGAACTTGCCTTGTGTGTGGCTGTTAACCTTTTACATTGCTGACCTTACAAAGAGGAATGTTTTGCAAGGAGGATAGAGCTGACTTTGGCCGCTGCAGGCTTAGTGAGGAGCGAGGTTTGTTTAGCAGCAGCCCCCACCCCGAGCAGCCCGGGGCTGCGCGTCGGTAACCTGAGGACGAGCCGGGGTGGGAGCTGCGCATGTATGAGAGGCGAATGGCCCGTGAAATGCCAAAGCCAAATGCCATCTTCACATTGGGTTTGCAGTTTTCGATGAGTTAGTGAAACTGCAGTAGGATGATTTGCCAAGTGGTGTTATCGAGTGTGTAAATACAATGATTGTATAACAGAAAGAGGGAAAGAAATTTGAAAAGCTGTGCGTGGCAGTCCTGCACACCTCTTACAACCTGAATTTCGTAACGTAACAGAAATCCTTAAATTTGGGTGCTGCTCTAAGAGATGCTCTATATGCAACTGTCTTCCTGACCTCCCATCTGAACATCTGCTTTTCCCACTGCCCCACAACCATGCCCATCCTTCTTTGGCTTGATTAGATGCTAAAATATTCTGTTTCTGCTGTGGGAGGATAAAGCGTGCAACTGAAGTACTCTGAAATCTGGAAATGCAAACCAGACAGCTGAAGCCAGGGCCATTCCCAAAACTAGGAGTGCATGGGAATGACCCTTCTTGCTAACTCCGTCCCTCTGTGAGAGGCTGGGTGGGGAGGCTGCAGCTTCTCCTTTCAGCATTAGTTTTCCTCCAGGTGATATGGCTCCTCACAGCCCCCAGCTGCCCACCACTGGCCTGCGGGGTTGGGGCAGAAGCTTGTAAGCCAGAGTACTCTGGCAGTGACTGCATGCGTGCTGGGGTCAGACAAAACACAAGCTGTGCAGCAAGTCTGGGGGAGTTCAGGGGCTTGCAAGAGCATTGGATGGATTCACAGGGAGGGACCCATGTCAATGTCCAGCAGGCAGCCACCAGAGCAGGGATGTGCAGGCTGCCCCATGGGCTTGCAGCACAGCACAATTAGGCTGCTGGGAACAGCAGTCCTCTGCAGCTTTTGAGCCTGAAAGCATTACATGCTATCTGCCAACTTCTCTTTTTATTTTAAGGCCACCGGGCAGTTCATATTTGCATGCTCTATAAAGCTTTTAAAAACAGCTTTACAGCTTGCTTAATGTACAGAAGTTACAAGCAGCTATAAAATTAAACAGTAGCTGTGAGCGCAGCAAGTCCTGGGTGGTGCAGATGCTGGTGGCACGGTATGGGGTCACAATGCGTTCCCAGGCAGTGACAGCAGTGTGCATGCTGTGCTGATGTGGGATCCTCTGCTTGCTAAGCCCCTCGCCCTCCATGGGGCTTCTCAGCAGCTCTGGGGGGCCCTCAGCACCCTGCAGGCTGGGATTCCTGCAGCCTCCCTCTTGTTTTGGCTTTACTTCCACCCCAACTTTCATCTGTGGTCAGATTTATAGCAAACCTTACTATAAATGCGAGTCAGAGAGAGGGATGGATGCCACGCAGGAAAACAAAAGGCACCTCAGCGCAGAAGCATGCTGGTGTCAGCTTGTGCTGACAGCGGGTCTCGTCATTGCATAACGATGCACTGATCCAAACGGCATTTTGTATTTTTGGAGACAGATGTGCCTTGCAGTTGCTGGTGGAAGTGAAATATTAAACACGAAACCCATTCATTTTCTCTTAGTCATACTTTGGATTTAAGCAGATGTTTTCCTAATTTGTGGTTTTCAAATGTAGCATGCTGACAAGACATTTATCATTAGCTACAACTTCATCCATGCAGTTGAGCAAATTGGCCGATTATTAACAGTGAGCACTGCATGGCGGTTGATGCGTAGCCCCTGCTGCTTTGAAAGGCCTAAATTGAAACTCTAAATACAGTTTTACAACATAAATTAATTGAGCTTTGGACCGCATCCCTTCTACTCGAGTGTTCTCTGCTCTCATTTTCAGGGCCGGCAGCCGTCTGTAATGTGTTGAATTGCTGTGCCATCTGTGAGCAGAGGCTCCTGTGGATGGAAGAAGTGATGGCTAGCATTTTTCTGGTGGGGGCATGAAAATGGCTGCTGGTATCTGGCGTGACATGCAGAGAGATCATGGCCATGGGACAGTGTATGTACACATGCACCAGTCTGGCTCTGCCATTGGTGATGCTGAAAGTAAAAGGATGCAAGGGGCAGGAAAAACAGGGTGGGCACAGCATTGCCTGATATTTTTCTTTATAACATTTCACTTGCTTATATAGATTTGTTAGATTTGACTCATTTGGGGTAATTTCTTTTCCCCCATTTTATGTTTGCAGTGTTTCATATGGTGAGAGCAGGGGTGGTGGTGTGAGCAGAGGAGATCTCCCCAAAGTGCTTTCCAATGCCAGGAACCACCATACACCTCAATGTGTCATCTCCTATATTCCCAGATCTGGAATTCGAGCAGGCAGCTTAGTTACTGTGTATTTACCCCATGTGTAAGAATTAATGGAGAACACTCAGTCCACCTCTGATTTCTAGATAGTATAAAGACCTTGATTTTCAGCAGCTTACACTGCAGAAATTTTGCCTTACATTCCAGTTGTGAAGTTTTTACCAGGTTGGTTTTACAGTCCCATCTGATGTCCCTTTCTTCACTTCCTCCTGCTCTGTGGGAAAAGGTGGTAACACCACAACATGCGCCTGAGCAGGGAGGGTAAAGGTTGCATAAAACAATGAAAAAACAGAGATTTGGGGATGTTCTGCTAGGGCTTGTGTTGCCTCTTCTCCTGGTCTGTTTATGGGTATGAATTGTATGGAAACGTAAAATGAGCTGAAGGCCTGATCCAGAGGGTCCATGAGGGATTAAATGAGGATTTTCAAGAGAGATCTCTGATGTACTTGTCTCCCTCATAACTTTTTGATTGAAAATGGTATAGCAGCAGAGTTTTAAGCAAAGGTGTTGGATTATGACTGCATTGTTGACTACCACCTTGTTCCCTCTGGGTTTGGATGAGTAAATCTATCACAGTGAAGGCTTGTCTCATGCTGGGCTATAGCAGGAGGTGACGCAGTCAGATTTCGAGTGAATTCAGCTAACCTGATCCCGATCCTTTGCAGCGCTGCCAAGCTCCTGGAGAAGAGCCCGTTCTCCGTCAGTGCCCCGAGCCCCCTGCTCCCCTCTCCGGCCAGCCTGCAGCTGGCCCAGCTCCAGGCGCAGCTCACACTGCACAGGCTGAAGTTGGCTCAGACTGCTGTCACCAACAACCCGGCTGCCGCCACAGTCCTCAACCAGGTGCTCTCCAAAGTGGCCATGTCCCAGCCGCTCTTCAACCAGCTGAGGCACCCCTCTGTGATGGGTGCTCCTCCAGGACACACTGCAGGTGGCCCTCCTCCAGGGCCTGGCATCGCTAGCACAAGGTTCTCCTCCAGCGGCATTGCCTTTCCCGCACAGAGCGCAGGGGGCAGCCTGGGGCCCGTGCAGGCCCAGGCCCCCAACGCCATTGTCATGAGTCCCTTTGGAGGCGTCATGGCTCCCACCTCCAGCCAGCAGCCTGTGGTCGTTGGACTCAACAAGGTGGGCCCCTCCGCTGCTGCCGCTGCCGGGGGCTTTTATGAGTACAGCAAGCAAAATGTCACCGCCCCGCAGGCCTACGCCTCGGAAGGGGATCAGCCCGGCTTCCCTTCAGCAGTCGGGGCTCGCTATGAGGGGCCCTTTGGCCCCACCGGCCCGCTGAAGCAGGACGCTCCAGCAGGATTCCAGAAAGACGCCTATGGGGCAGCGCCAGCTTTCCATGGCGACGCACACACCGGTGCTCATCCAAAAGGAGATCCCAGCCCCATCTTACATGGCACAGGTACAAGCAACCAGTGGGAAAATATCCCGAATTTCTCCAGCCAAAACAAGTCTGACCTCCTGCCCAGTGACAGCATGTGGCCATCAGCAAGCCAGCAGCCGTATGAAATAAGAAACGAGCTGTACAACCCCGAAGAACCGACACCCGACACAAAGTTTAGCACGGCCGCTGCCCCGGCATTCGGCAGGCTCAACAATAGCAAGCAGAGCTTCGGCAGTCCCCGGCTGAGGCAGAATGAGGAGCTGAGCACCGGCGCACCTGACCTGCCCATGAGGTCACTGCAGCCCCACGAGCTGAACGACCTCCATGGCGTGGCTCCCCTCCACTTCCCCCATGTCTGCTCCCTCTGCGACAAGAAGATCTTTGATCTGAAGGTTAGTGATTTTAATGCGTCCAGGGGTACCCATGGCATTCAGAGGGGTTTCTCTGTCCGTCTGTAAGGTGATTTATCTGTCTGCCTGTCGTAGCATAGCTGTGTCTGTCAGCCAGGTCAGCCTCTATCACAGAGAGAAACACCGAGTTTTGTAGGGCTTGGAGCACTGTAAATCTGTTCTGTGGAAACTGCTGGGGTTTCAAGGTCTGTTTTTGTTCCGCATTGCACTGTGAAAATGTGGAGAGCAGTGTGCGTGTGCAGCAGTCTGCCGCTGGGAGGCTGTGGTCCTGGCATGAGAAATACCAGACCCAGGCACGCATCATTCCCATCTCTGATGGGTATGAATCGGGGAGGAGGAGCTTGAACCTGATCCCACCTCCTCCAGCCAGTATTGTAATTGCACATCTGCAGTTTCATTTGGCTGTCTCTGTTTCTGATCCCAAAGCCTTCCTGATACAAGCTTTGTGGAAACTTGCTTGAACAAAATAGTATTTTTCCATAAAGTGACTTCGATAATTTCTTTGTTGGGATGTCCTCCACCTTCCAGTAACTCAAAGAAAAGAATTAGGACTCATTGTCCTAGTGGCTTTGACCTGGAAGAAAGACACTACCCAGCATGAGGGGTGCAGACCAGGCTCCCAGATCTTATGTGCTGTGAGCCCTAACAGCTTTTCTTGACCACATTCATACTGTCAAAGGAGCCCGAAATTCAAACTCAACCTTGAGCAGAAACTTGCCTGTTGTACAGAGAGCCTGTGTTGCTAGATCATGGTATACAGGTCAGCTCTAGAGGGAGCCACTGCCATCCACAGGCCTTGCCTGGGGTTGTTCTGCCTGCTAGGTGAGCCCTGTCCCACAAGTCCTTGCAGCCTTTTCCATCACACTGCAGGAACAGCACCTCACTGCAAAGGCACATGTTTTCATGCCAGTGGTGGCCTGACAAAAATATTGCAACAGCATGAGTCTACAAAGGAAGGTAGCCAGCAACTGAAATAGGACCTGATACATACATGCCCTGTGGCTTTGGGAGATTTGAATATATTTGCTCTTTCATGTTTCCCTTTTATTCTTTGAGCTGCTGCTTGCGAGAGGCTTTCCTACGGCTACTGCAGCTACAGGAGTGGTCTGAACTCACCCCCACCTAGGGGTGCTGGACATGTGTGTTTTTCATTAAACATTTTAAAACAGTGGTGTAATTGTAATTACAGTGAGCTTCAGTTGGTCTGTTTATTAGTGTTTAATACACTGCCTTATTTGGTCCATGGAAATGTAAACAGCTGAATGCACTTGTTTTACAAATGTGTTCATCTACTGAAATGAACGATCACTATCTTTGCTGCCACGTGTGATGAACACCCTCGTTATGGACATTGCAGGAACTGAGGAAGCTCAGAGCCTTTCAGGATGAGCTTTTCAAAATAAATTACCTGATTTAATAGATATAAACATGCAGAATTTAAAAACTAATCCAGAGAAGCTATCCGTGTGTTAAGTAACTGAGTCTACAAATAACAAATCCGTAAATGCTTTGGATAAAAGTACGCCTGGCTCCAGTATCATACAGTTAGATCTTCAGCATCTCAGTATTGGCTTTAGAATAAGGTGAACTGAACGGAGAAGCAATCTTTCAGAAATTTGTCTTAGGATTTTTCCTGTGCTCATCATCTCTTTGTTTCAACATAGGACTGGGATCAGCACGTAAAGGGAACTCTTCACATCCAAAAATGTATGGCTTTTTCAGAGAAGTAAGTATTATTTCAGAGATGCTTTTCCAATTGAATTTCTAATAGAGCATCCCTTACTTCAGTGGCTTTATACCAGGAATTTACAATCTAATAATTAGGCTTTAATATTTACGACGCGTTATGCATGCTCCTAAAGTTGTTTTTTTCTTTTCCAGCACTGGTATCCGGTGTGTGTTAAGTTCAGCAGATGGAACATTGCATTTATCACCAAATAATGCAGCAGTTTTCAATCCATCTAGTATTGAAGGTGAATGGTTGCATGTACAATAATTAAAAAAATATTTTTAATGAAAGGGGGTTTCGGTCTTTGGGGAGAAGTGGGCATTTCAAATGATGTATGATACAGGTTTTCAGGAAAAATAGTTTTTAGACATCGTATGCAGAGAGACTTAAAAGGCAACCTGCCTTTCAAAATAGGAATTTATTTTTCTTTCCAACAAGTAGTTGTTTCCACAGTACAATGAAGCAGTGGTGTTGAAATGATGAAATGAATTGTTACGTAAATGGGGCATTGCTTACTGAGTCAAGATAATAATATGAATCAAGATTTTCACAAGATTGTGTAATCCATTATTTAGATTATCCACCAAATGTCGGCTCATCTTTTATCACTACGTCAGCAAGATCCTTTGGCCAGCCAGGTACTGCATTTCCTTCTCTTCCATCAGGGGTAAGAGTGAGTATCTAAGAAATTGGTTTCCTTGCAGAGATTCTTGCAGAAACCACTTCTACCTACTGGAATTAAAAATGTGTCAGTTTAAGACTTTCTTTTAGGCAATGATGGGATCATTCAGTCCGTCGTTTAAATTTACCTGCAGCTCTTTTATGCTTTTGATTTTGATCAGAACAAGTGTAATTCTTTTGGTCTTCTTTTTCAAAATTGTTTGCTTGTTAGAGGGATTTTGAGAGGGTGGCAGATTGTTTTGTGTGTATCCAGTGGCTTTCTCCCCCATATTCTGAGCCTTTTTGAAGCAGGAAGATCAGCTTCAGCTAGGAATGAAAAGCTGGATTAGTTTTACTTACTCTAAGTATCGATCCCAGCGAGAGGCCTGCATCTCTTCAGTTGTTTATCTGTAGCAATCACTCTCTGCTGGGTCCTCCTCCCAGGTAGCAGTGGTGGAAAGACAGTGGCTGCAGCTCCACTAATGCTTATTTGCTTGGGCGTCCCAGTTCGATTCATTATACTGGACTAGCTTTTTCTTAGTTTATTTCAGTGTACTATTTATATCGCCTGCTGCCACTGGTAACCTTTCAACAAGTTTGGTTCAGTATACATAAACCTTCTGTGGTTTCAGTTTATTATCCCCCCAGTACTCGGGACAGGTCCCAGTTGTGTTCCTCTAGTGTGCACTTGAATTACCATCCCAATCAGCAAAAAGTGTCACAAAAAAAAAATAAATCTAACATTAAATGTGGCTTTTAAACTGAGAAAACAAAGGGCTTTAAAAGAAGGGGAAAAAAGCTAGAAACTGCAAATCATATGCAGAATAAAAATCCAAAGACGTTAGGGTTAAACTGAAGCTCAACGTATATAAGAAAGCTATTATTAGAGTTGGAAACATCAGGGAGTAATGTTAGGTTGTTCATAGAATAGCAGCAGTAATCCGGGGGTTCAAGTTTTCACCTTGTTAGCTTTTATGTGCACATCCTGATGTCGGCTCAGGCACTCAGGAAGGACAGGCTGAGCTGTGTCCCTGTGCTGCTCCAGTTCACATCGGCGTTGCTTACAAAAACATCACCCAGATTTGTGTAATCCAATCAATTTTGTGCTGTGGGGTTTTGCTATGACAGGGGTTGTTGGAAGGGATTTTGGCTTCTGCCTGTCACAGACACCATGTGTGCAGGGCAGCAAAGAGCAGAGCTGCTTGCGATGGCTGCCTCCAAGGTCAAAGGTTGGAGTCGCAGCGGTTGTGGAGGAATGTTCCTTTTCATCATGTCTGTCAACCTCACAACAAATGAAATTACTGCTAATACCAGTATCATTTCTCCTCAGAATCTGTCACTATTTATCATCTAAGCTGCCTGCAGAAGTCCTTCTGAATGACCTGAGGCGCTAAGAGAGATAAAAGAACTTTGGCTTTCCTGGGCACTACAAATCCCCTTTTTCTTCAGAAGCCCGGGAGGTGGTCAGGGAGCTATATTAGAGGTGTTAAATTAGAGTTTACCAGCTGTCATTCCCCTCGCAACCCAGGTGGTTTGTAATTTATTACACTTTTGCACAGCAGTATTCACTTTCAGCTAAGCTGCTGCCATTTAACTGAGCAGTGGGAGATTATACTTGACCCTGCATGTAATCATAAACAAAGTGTTCAGATTTCTGGGAGAGCTTGATACATGCTCTCTGTCTGCAAATAACTCAGTCCCTCTTCTAAAGGCAAACAGAGCGCGACGAGCCTTCCCTCAGACATGGAAAGCCACTGGTAGTGGAGGAATGGGACTGTCGGTTTCTTATTATCTTTAGGAAAGAGTTATGAAAAGCTCAAGAAATGGATAAAGGATTTGAAAAGTAAGAGATCCCAAAAAATGGGGAGGAAAAAAAGATGCAATTAAAAATATCTGAATTAGGTTGATGAAAGAGTATGGCAAACTGCGTGAGGTGCCCTTCGCTGTTATGCAGCAAATAATTTATTCAACCATTTATGTTTTGAACAAACTATTTTTTTAATAGTTGTCCAACTGCACTGGTAGATCCCTGTAGGCATCAAAGAAAGTGAAAGTGAAGTCTTACTGAAAATCACATTCCGCACTGGACAAACCACGGCTCCTTTAACTTCCTGAGTGTGGATATAGAAGTTGTATATTCCTTTTCTGGCTGTGTTTTACAGCTCATTTAGTGAATGGATCCAATTTAACTTCAATCAGCTGACAAGAATATTGTCTGGTACAGCTCATCTGATCCCAGTATGAGTGTCTGACCACTTTTTAGTCGTGAATTATAGCAGATTTATGACATGGCATTTCAATTCAAGCCATTGCCAATTATGGGGAGGTGGTAACGTCTCAAAGTCATCTGATTTAATGTACTGCTAAGTTCATGTCTGAGCCTGGGCCTTGGAGCCTTGGGAGGGAACAGCTGTCTTTCTAGTCCTATATATGCTTAACACACCATCTCTTAACAGATCTGACAAAACAAACAGAAGGTGCCAGGTGACATAAGTGTTCCTGTGCTGTCAGGAACGTTTCCTTTTTCCCGCCAGCTGTAGGTTGTGTTCTCCTGTTGTGTGCTACATGCTGCCTTGCCAGATGCACTCAGCCATCACTGCTTTTCTATTCAGGTGGAGCTGAGTTGCTCCCATCTTTCTTCAGGGTCAGGTTTTTGTTATTTTTGTGCTTGAGAAAACACTTTCTTTTGGACTGTGGCACTTGTTTGATTTGCCTTATGCACCTGGGCGGTCTCTGTGAGCTGAATAGCAGACTGCTGTGTGAGGCAGGCTCGTGCTGCAGCAAAAACACACCAGCAGTTAAGTGATAAAGCCTGGAGGGAAGGTAATGGGATGAAGGTGCAAATAAGATAACATTAGCTCTGTAACTTGTGAACTTGCTGACAAGCCAAACATTTGTGATGGCTCTGGTGAATTTGATCCCACAAGATTACATGATTTGCATCTTCCCTTGAATGGCACAATTTTAACTGAAGGTAGAGTTACTTCTTCAATAAAACCTTAACAGCGGAAGTCATAAACAGGGAAGTATTCTGGGAAGACTTAATCCTGTGTGAGCAAGGTTTGCATGTCATTAGCTGAGGTAAATTATATTTCTCTCTCAGTATACGCTGATGTCTGTTTGCATGAGGAGCGCAGAGACTGCTTTCCACATCAGGGAGACGGGCAGCTCTTTGGGAACTGCCCCAGCACCCCAGAATAGACTTCCACCTTTGGGAAGTGACTGCTGCACCAACAGCATGTGCCTGTGCCAGCCCAGTTTGGGACCTCTGCCTCTCTGCATGCCCCTGTGGTCAGCAAGCTCTCAAGAGAAATGTGTCTGACTATGTGGTGTTGCAAAGAGAGAGGAAAGCAGCAGGTTTTCCAACCTCAGGTACAGCTGGGGTGTCCTCTTGCAGAATGAGCACTGTTGTTTTTACCCCCAGCCCAATCTGTTCCATGAGAGCATGAGGAGGGTTTGAATTCAACCCCTGCTATCCTGAACACCTCTATAGTCATTTAAACTGTTTTTTAACATCCATAAATCCAGCAGGGACTGCAGTGAACATCTACTTGAAAGTACTCTTCTTTATTCATGTGTGTGAGCATTGCTGGCAAAGTATTTGTAAAGGGTGTTTTACTCAGCAATATGTGGTGCCCTCATGTGTGGGGAAGGCGCAGAGCCATCAGTGGGACAGACAGATGCAGAAGGACAGAGTGAAGGCTGCGTGACTTGGCAGAAGAGCCTTGGAGCTGGCTGGTGTACGAGACAGATACCAGACCTGCAGTGAGCTTATTGGCATGACTGAGACCTCCCCATTGCAGAGACAGCTCTGAGCACTGAGGGGTCTCCAGACTCCCTCTGGCGCTGAGTGCCCAGCCCTCTGCTGGAACGTGCCAGGGCCCCGAAGTCCCTTACTCTCTTAGATTTGACACGGCAAGTTACCTTCTGCAGCCATATGACTATTCCTGTTCGAGCTAGAGCATCTCTCCTAGTAATCCTCTCCCAGTAATCCAGGGATGGGGACTCCACTGCAAGCCACAGTTCAGTTAAAAATATGAATGAGAAAGAAAATGTTTTAATCAGGATGGTTTAAATTAAGGATATTTGTCCTTAAAAACAGGTGTGTAGAACAGATCATTTCAGGTTTTTTTTTCTTTTGCAGAAATGTAAGATCTTATCTAGTGGTTGGAATGTCTAAGATAAAAACATGGTTTTGAGTTGGGCTTGTTTTCCAGTTTCCCCAGAGGAAATCTACATTGGGTCGAGTTGTTCACATCTGCAACCTCCCCGAGGGAAGCTGCACAGAGAACGATGTCATTAACCTGGGCCTTCCGTTTGGGAAGGTCACCAACTATATCCTCATGAAATCCACTAATCAGGTACTGTGCTTTTGAAGCCACCAGGATTGATGTAAATAGGCATAAAGGCATATTGACATGCTCAACAAGACAGTGCCCACGCAGTCTTTTAACCTGCACCACGTTGTAGCAGAGCTCTGTCTTCAGGGTTATGTCTACCAGTGGTGGTAGGCATGGTAGACTGGAAAATCTCTCACGTATCCATAGCAGACAGTGCAGAAAGAAGTAGAATCCATGCTAGTGAGCAATGTTAACATTGCAAAATGCAGTCAGTACACGGTTGAGTTTTTTTTCCCCTTGGACAGTTAAACCATAGTTACATCAAGTGGCATTTTTCATGCAAATAGAAATGCTAGTTAATATTGTTGTTTTATTATTATTAGTTCTTTGCTTTGTTCTGGCTACTCACACTCTACTTGTCATGTAGAAGCCCCAGTGAGGAAGTGAGGAGAAGGTGGTTTTTTTGTATATCAGGAAAGATTGGATTCCAGTTATTTGTTTTTTTAACCAGCTTCTAAAGCTGCATATCAGCTTTCATAGCTGGATTGTAACCATTATTTTTAGTTAACAAGTGGCTGAGCAATCACCTTTGTATCCCTCTTTCTCTCTTATACTTTGTTTTGTAATGTTGTAGTAGATTTTAAAGCTCTCCCCATCTGTGCTAGGCCTTTCTGGAAATGGCTTACAGTGAAGCAGCACAAGCCATGGTGCAGTACTACAAAGAAAAACCCGCTATGATAAATGATGACAAGTTACTTATTAGGATGTCTAAAAGATACAAGGAATTGCAGCTGAAGGTAAGATCAGACTCCTGATAAGAATTCATGAGTTTCCATAGCTTGTCCATGAGAATACATGTAAAAGTCTCTCTGATTGCTGTTTTCTAATTAATGCTTTAATACTGTGGGAAAAGAAATGAGAAAAGATAAACTAATGAATGTATGTTAACGATCTTTTATATGTAGTTTTAATTCTTAGATGAGATCCCATTCTCTGGTTCTCTTATAGCACTACTTCAAAAATCCTTCCAAGCTTCTTCCCCAGTAAGCTGCTTGGTTGAACTAAGGTTGAACTAAGCAGCCCGCACTGCTTGGTTGAACTAAGGCATAAAACAATGTGTAAGATTACACCTGTCAGCAAAAATAAGGGAGTGCCATCCTTTTAGACAAACATTGGGCCTAGGGCACTGCTTTTCACTGCTTGCACACTCAAAACATAATACAGTCTCTGTGCTGAGCAGCAATGGCAGGACAAAGCATCATCCTGATAAGCTTTTCTTTCTTGACAGTGACATATATATATATATATGTTTTTATATATATATATATATATATATTTATATGTGTGTGTGCACATAGAATCAGAACAGATCAGTATTTGTTCTTTGGACTTTCTGTAGACTTTCTCTGACAGTTCTGATGTGGACATCTGAGTGATCTCCAAAAACCAGTATTCTTAAGAGCATATTTATGGCAGCTTCTGTTCTGCTGTGTGTAATGCTAAAGGAATAGGTTTTTGCATGTAGACTTGGACTGGAACCAGCAGTGAAGAGCTGAAAAGCCTTATATTATCCCAACACAGCACAATAATTCTATAAAATAACTTTGTAGTGTTCCAAGTCAAGAGGCATTTTATGAGAATTAAGGGAAGACAAGTAAGAGGAGACTTGAAGGAATTGCTACTCCATAAACCAGGGTATTCTTTCTTACTGTGGTACTGAGGCACTGCAGAGTAAGGTGGTGGAGACCGCACATCTTAACATGAAAGCTGAGCTGGACTTAATCAGGAGAGTGGGATTTCAGGAAGATTTTCAGCAGTTCCATTGGCACTTTCTCAGATCATGGAATTGGTTTTCTCTTCACAAGCGAAAACTCTTTCTCGTTGTTAAAAACAAAAAAATGAACGAAATTACAGTGATATGAAAGGGGAACATGCATGAGTTACTTACCACTCTGAACTGCTCTGAGTTCCTGCGTGACTACATTGCTCAGTTGTGCATGCTCCACATGGCTGATGGATTGCACACACTCCAGCCTGAAGTCGTGCATCTTTTGGAGGTGATCTTGAATCAAGTAATCAACAGTTCTTGCACACATTTTTTCTTGCACTTAGCTTTTCTGGAACTCCTACGTCTGAACATAGTCTTTTAGAGCCATGTTGTAGTATGGAATTAAGGCAGCTCCTTCCTAGGATAAGAAACAATAGACTGATGCATCTATTTAGTTCAGGTATTAGAAAAAGGGCCTGATTTGTGTCATCTTATATCCAGTTATATACTCTGCAGTGAGTGTGTATCAAAGAAGTACAAGCTGCTGTTCAAAGCCAAGTTTCCAGAAGCCGGTTATGAGCAGACAGTGCTACAAGCAGATTTTCCATTTGTATCATTTTACTGCTTTGATCATGCTATTGAGATACCAGTTGCAGAAAAGACTATAACCAGAACACTGAAACCAAATATTTCTCATTAGTGTAACAGAATGATGCATGCTTGCTGTTTCTTAAAGGGCAAATCTTGTATAATAGCTTGGAGAGCAGTGCAGCGTGCTAACAGTGTCTTTGTCTGATATAGAAACCAGGTAAGAATGTGGCTGCTATCATCCAGGACATCCACTCACAGAGGGAGAGGGACCTGCTGCGTGAGGCAGACAGGTAAGGTGTAATGAGCATAGTCTGTGTGCTTCCTTTGCGTATCTCATTGCCCTTCTGATTTTGAATCGCATTCCAAATCGCTGTAAAAATGTAAGTGGGTACAATAGTAAGTGCAGAACCTATGTAATGAGTTCAGATGGAAAAACTGTACTTGTTAAGAAGACAGATGATCTCATTACTACTGATGATGATGACTCAGAAAATATGCCTGACACGTGAAGAACACACAAATGAAGCCGTTCCCCTCTCCACCCTCCGTAGTGAAAAGCATAAAGGCTGGAGCTGCGGTGACACTGGAGAGGAGGAAAAGTATTTGGTATATTTCTGATCTGTCTGGCTTCATTAGTACTTTCTGGACCTCCCAGCAAAGCTGGAGAAGAATCACAGCCTTAAAGCATCTATTTTAAATAGTTCATCATTTACATTTTTGTCTAGCTAATGCTAGGGTTATTGTAAGGGTATTAACATATACAGTTTCAATGTTAAACACCTAGGAGATGTTTTTAAGAACAAATGAACATATTCTAGACAGATCTGTGCAGTGCATGTCTGTGACAGGCCTGGGGCCTCAGGGGTGCAGGCACCAGGGTAGTCCCAGAGTGTTTGCAGTGCACAAGCCCTCAGCAGCCCGCTGTTATAGCCAGTTACAGCTGCCTTTTCCCTCTGCAGCAGGTATGGCACAGAGAGGCCCCGCTCTCGCAGCCCCATAAGCCGTTCCTTGTCGCCCCGATCCCACACTCCCAGCTTTACTTCCTGCAGTTCACCCCGCAGCCCAATGGGGACCAGCAGGACCGACTGGGGAAATGGAAGAGAGTCGTGGGATCAGTCCCCGTATTCTCGACGGGAAGAAGAAAGAGAAAGCAGAGAATGGCGAGAGAATGGGGATGAGAAGAGAGACAGGACTGACATGTGGGTACAAGAGAGGAAACACTATTCCCGACAGCTAGACAAATTTGACTTGGATGAACGGATTGAAGGAGGCAGAGGGCACAGAGAAAAATATGTAAGGAGTGGTTCTCCTGGCTCCCTCCACCCTTTGTCTGGCTACAAGAGCAGGGAAGATGACTATTATCGAAAAGCCTCTAAGTCAAAATCTGACAAATTTCAGAGGCAGGAGTTTTCTGGGAGATCTAAGAGAAAGGAAGAGGCAAAGTTCAGGGAACACAGGCATTCCTACAGCGAGGATGCTGCCAGGGAGGAGATGGCTGAACAGAAGCATAACAAGGTCTCAGAGAGCTCCAGGCAGAAACAAAGTGATAAGAATAAAGTGAAGAAAGCTGAAAAAGACCAAGAAGAAGATGCTGTTGCTGAAGGCAGTGACGTGAAGGAAACCAAACCTCCCAAGAATAAGGTAAATAGATATCCCAAACTGTACGTAAGGTAATAATAGGTAAATGCTGATGTAATATATTTTCTGAAGTATTTTAGGTTAGTTGTTTTGGGGTGTGGTGCTGGTAATATGCAATGTTTTGCCATGATGGGGTTAGGGACTATATTCCTAGAGTAGATCATAGGAGGTCACCTCATCCAGGTCTTTGCCCAGATCTATGCAAATGTGTTACTCCGTTGTAGTGTTAAGTACCTGGATATCATCTTTCACTGCCACATGCAGACCTTTTGGGTAAACAGTGAGGGGAAGGGAAGAGACAACTGAAAACAAAACCAAATGAACATCTGCTGTTTGTATGTGGGTTGTCTGTGCAGAGGCAATCGGTCTGCTGTTCTGTCTTCCCAATCTGTGCCAAACCCCCCATGGCTGCTCCCTTTGCATTGTTACCTTGCTCCACTGCCTGTGATAAGAATCAAATTATCTAGGAATTAAGTTGTCTAGGAATTCTACGGGGATGCACAAAATGTATAATTATGCTGCTACTGCTATAGGTTGTTATACTGCTAAAATGGGGGATGAACTTTCAATAAGGAACATTTTCTTTTGGTCAGCTCAGTAGAGCAATTGGTGTCTATTAAATGTGAGGTCATCTGCAGCAGGGATAATTCACACTGCTCACTTCGATGTGCTGGAGGAGTGTCTTCCCATGGTAGAACCACTGAATCAGCTCATCTGTAAAGTTATGAGATCTCTGCAGAAATACTCCCAGTCAGTGAAGTGGTGGTATTTGTGGGTTTGATTCTCCACTAGGAAGGAGTGGACAGGAACAACAGATCAGGATACAGCATTTGTCCCAGTACAGCCCATGATTATATTCCCTCCCTACAGGATTATGATTGCTGGCCTGTGGCCACCTTGCCTTCCCCAGCCCCTGAGTGCTACATGGCCTCCACCCACCCACTGGGATGCAGTGCAGGAGGCTGCAGAGCTGCCTCGCTGACCAGGGGTGCATCTTTAGCGTATGGCTTTGTGCTGCTTGAGCTGTCTTTGGCTGGTTTTAATTGACCTTTGCATTTGTTCTTCTTGTGTGGGGGGGCAAGCTTGGTGGAAATATCCAGATTTGTAACTCAGCTAGCCTCTGTAATGGGCAGCAGCACTAGCTCATGCCATGGAAATGTGTTTCTGTAACCACCTTTTGTCATTCTTTCTCCCGTGGCTGATATTTCACTGTGACGGATGGTTCCTTGGGAGATTTCTTTCACTTACAAAAAGGTCAGGCAGCTTCCTGAATCATCAGTGTTGCACACCCCTCTGCATGTTTTCAAGTCATTTTAAGCTGGCTTGGTAAAAGGCACAACTCCCCAGGGACTACTGCTAATAATGTATTTTAAAGGGCAGAAATAGGTTTGAATGCTCTTGAACTCATCATGCTCATGTTCCACCCCTCTTTAAATAAGTGCCAGGTAATACTGTGGCTTTGTTCTTCCAAAGTATCAGCAATGTAAGTAGTCACATTCTCAGCTGATCCTGCATCAATAAACAAAACAGTTAATGTCTTTTGTAGAGTTTTAACGCTGCTGGTCTCTTTACCATATCTGAGCCAAGAATAACAGACATGGGTAAAGATCAGGTGAATGGAGGATGGAAGTTTTAATAAATTCACATTCTTCTCCACTTGTCTTCTAGCCTCTCTTCTAACTATCATCTCTATGATATAAATTACATGTCTTTAGTTTTGTTTCAATTTCTTTTTCATCATTCTTATTTGTGCAACTTTTCCAATGGAATCCAGTTCTTGGGTCTTTTCCCACAGTCCAGTTGACTTGCATAAACGTTAGAAATAAAGAGTGTGACCTTGTGAGTGACTTTGCTTCCCTAAACCCAGAATAGAAACATAATAGAGCGCCACTGTGTATTGCTATATGTGTATGAGTTGTATCTATTTTAGCTTGGTAAAGAGGAGCAAGATCCAGAGAAGAGCTCACCTTCAGCTGATAAACAAGGAGGAGAATCTGGAGAGACTCTGGAAAACACAAGAAAAGAGAAGGTTGGTGACGCATTGTTGGTACAGCTTCCATGATAAAATAAGTGAAAACCCAAGTTAGGTAGTACATTCTCCCAACTGGAATATTAAAGACCTCTGGAAGGGTGTGTAGAGGGGCAACAGAAGGGAGATGTCTAATTTAACTTGCCTTATCTTGACCTTCTCCCGAAGTCTCCAGAACTCTTTTTTTAGTTGCTCTTTGCCGATGTACATTGCTCCGCATGCATAGCCCTTGGCACTGACAAGTGTAATGTATGCCTGAGTGAACCATGTAACTTTGTGAACCGTGCCCAAAAATAGGAGATGCAGTCAGTTAGTGGAGAAGGGGGGCCGGGGAGGGACTAATGATGAAAGCTTTTCAGAACATTGGCCTTAGATGGTCTATAGATAGTAGCCTCTTCTGATTCCTTCTGGTTTTAATTAAATAGTGTCTTCACAACAACTCTTCTGCAGCATCACAGTTGGGAACAGCAATGTCCTTGGAATTCCTCCAGCTTCATATCTGTAGGGTCATGGGTTGATGATCAGATATGGAAGCTATTGATATCTCTTGCTGTAGAAAACTGATCTCCTGGCAAGATCAGTGTCAACTCCCAGAATTTTCTGGCTGTTTTAGGATTCTAGGAGGAAAAGTGTGCGAATGGCCAAACAGGAGGAGAATACAGATTATTAACAGATTATGTGCTCACGATGATTCTGAGAGCTGAAATCTAAACTGCACCAACAATGTATGAAAAGGAGCATGTAGATTAACATTCTAATACTTCTTAAGTCCAGTACTAGAGTCTGAGCATCCTACATGTCTATAATTTCCTATGTGAAGCACATCAGATTATAAATTTTTGAGTATAACTGTAAAACTGATTTTTCTTTAGGCCTAGGCCAATATCTACCAACACAGTGTCTGGCAGAGGGCTCTTGCAGGTGGACGGAAATGGCTACAGAAGGTAGCCGCATTTTCTCAGTCACCATAAGAATTTAAAGGACTCAATCCAGAAAAGTGAAAGCCACAGGGGCTAGAGTGGTGTTCAGTGCATTCTCATTATGGTTCCTATTTCTGGCTGCTCTGGAACAGAAGTAGAGGAAAGGGAGAGGTTGGTTTCCTTGGGGATCGCGTAGCAGAGTCAGTTGTGTAATAAGGTGTATGACAGGCTGTGCATTGTTCTTCTGCTTACAGAAAAGCAAGGAGTGGGAGACCGGAGAGACTGCAATCTCCAAGGCAGTTATAGAAGCTCCCAAAAGTGAAGTTCATATTATAATTATAAAAATGCTATTTGTATGTGTGCCTAAGGTTTAAAATCATGGCATTGAGGCATGTCGTCCCTTGAAACTAAAACACAAGAGGGGTTAGGCATGGCCAGATCAAAATTTTTCCTAGTTACTGATGTTCAAAGCCCACTGATCTCTCATTTTTTTTTTTACATCTTTGTGACAGGACCAAGACTGGGAGAGTGAAAGTGAGATAGAAGGCGAGACCTGGTATCCTGCTAACATGGAGGAATTAGTGACAGTAGATGAAGTGGGAGAAGATGATCTAATTATGGAGCCTGATATAACTGAGCTTGAAGAAATTGTACCAGTTGATCAAAAAAGTAAAGCTGCTACAGAAATGTATTCCTGCATGACAACCATGTTAGAACTGGAAAATGATAGCAGCCACTTAACCAGGAATGAAGAGAAATTTACCCATAAACCTTTAGAAACAAACTTTAGGTCAGCAAAGGGCAGTGTAGCTTCTAGCATCTGTCAGGATGATGAGGAGGATGATAATGATGATGCTGTAACCGAGGCATCAAGCCTAAATCTGGACCCTGAGCAGAAGCCAGAGGAGTCACAAGAAGACCAGTCTGCTAAGGAGTCTGATCACCAGCAGAAGGAAGTAAAAAATGATAAAGGCTCTGACACTCATTTAGAGCCTGAAGATCAGCATACACCTTCTGTTCAGCTAAAAGAAGAGGCTCTCCAGCTCCCTGATGCATTTATAGATGATTACAAACAGATGGGATCACAAGGAGCTGAAAGCAGTGAAGTTATGGAAATGCTTGTTAAAAATGTTAGTGAAGAAACAAGACATGGAAGCCAAGAGTGTCCAGAGGGTAACTACTGTTTTTTTTTCTTTTCGGCCTGCAGGGAGCCTTGCATGTTTTCTCTGACAGTAGGCTGAAATTTATTGCTAACAAGAGTAAATGTTGCTAATAGTATCAAGACTTGTCCTTGGAGCAGCTCAGTAAAAGAACTCCAGTGCCTTTTGCCAAGCTAAACCATTAGAAGCTCTTAACTGAATAGTGTAAATGAAATATGATAAGCAGCTTGCAAGCTTTCTGAAAGGCATAAGCTGCTATAATTGTCATGTCAAGGTTCACATGAGTTTAACTGAATGCTTTCAGTGCTCGGCTAAATTTATTTTGAATTGTCAATGAAATGAGTGACAGTCACTGAAGGTCAACAGAAAAGTATCTGTAATGTCTGGCTGGCTCCTGGACAAGGTGGGTATGCTTACACACTGTACTGAGGCATTAGTAACATGGAAATCATCCTCAGGTTGTTACTTCTTAGTCCTTGTTCACACAAATACGTGCCTTTTGTCAGGACTTGCCTTATCATCTCCTCTTATCTACTGTGTGCTGCCTTTCATATGTCTGATAGGACATGCTGTGAGACAGTGCCAATAAATGTAATCATAGCTGCCTATTAATATTTTACTGTCAGGAAAAAAAAAGAGATCCTGAATGTCTGAAACTGAGGTTGGTTCCTTGTCACGCTTTCAAATGAAATTTGAGGAAATGCGTAGTGCATAAGGAGTGGAAGTGGAAAACGAAATAGACCATGTAGGTCAGGAATGCTCTCCTTTGGTTGCTACTGGAGCCCGTGTGTTGGAGAAGGGTTTGTGAGCAGAAGTTGCTGGAAGTTTTATGAATACCATTTTCTTGCAGAACATCTGGTGTGAATATCTGATCTTGAGCTAACTTTTCCCTCCTGAACAGACTTGAAACTTGCTCACCTTTCAGTATTTGCCTTCTGGCCTGAAGACAGCTTTCCAGGCTTTGCGTGTTTGGAGATAATCTGCCATGCCATGCCCTGCAACTGGAGATGGCAAGCTTGGCTCCCCTGGCTGCCTGCTTCACAGGCATCGAGCTCCAGTAGCAGAGGCTTTTGATGTTTCCAGCATCTCAGCTTGCCAGCAGGGAGCCTGGAAACTCCAGGAGAGCATGTGTCCCAGATGTCTGCCATGGATGTGGTAGCTGCTGTGCAAAGCTCTAAGCTCTCTGCAAATGCAGCTGCCAGCTCAAAAGCCCAGCAATCAACCTGAGACTTAAGTTGCCAGAAAGGCCCTGGGTGTTTTAAGAATACTCAACTGAAGCTCTTGAGTTTTTCAGGATTTCTTCAGCACATTTGGAAACTTGGAATGGTCTCAAAAGTTAACTTGAAAGCCGATCAGTCAGGGTTTTTTTATTGTTTTCTTTTAAATCATGTGATACGCACATTTAAAATTATGAAGGAGAATTCATTTTCATAGTCAGAAATTGCAGAACCTTGAACTGCAGACTTGAAAGGCAGGAAGGGTTTGGTTTGGTTTTGTAAGAAAATGTAGCCCTTATCTAGGTGAAATTTGCAATGCACTGGAAATTCCATTAGGATAAGGGAACTGGTTCCTTGATGTAAGAACTGAAGAGTAGGAATTATACCAATTTATCTGTAATTCTGTTGCTCTGTGGTAAAAGAAAAAAAAATCTTGTCTGAGTCCACTTATGTTGATCAGTAGGAATCAAACCTCTCCTCCTGGCCAGAAGCCAAAACCTTCCAGTGGCCAAGAGCCATAACGCAGAATCCATCCCTTGGGGAGCTGAGGATGGGAAAAGAATGGCTCCAGGAAGAAGATGGCAGCAGTGCCATGGGGGTCCTGCTGCAGAAGGGTTTGCAGCAGGGGAGCTGCTTGCATCAGGTGCTGCTGCCCATGTGCCAGCCCAGCTCCATCCCTCGTCACGCAATGCCATAGGTGGCTATAGGGCTGCAATTCAACTGTGCTTGGGCCGGAGGCATGTGTAATATTATGGATCTGTTTAGAATTTGAAATATTAAAAAAAAAGCATGATATGAAGAATAGAAAAATGATCTGGAAGAAATAGGATTAACTGTGTCAGCTGGTGAAGTAGCACTGAGTTGGATCTTATTTGAATGGAAGAGCTTTGCTCATAGCTCCACCCAGAAAGTGTTCTCAGAATTCTACAGATGTCTGTTTAAACTAATAAACTGTTTTCATTCAATACATTTATTCATTTGTTAAGCAAATTCTAGGTACCTGGAAATGAGATCTCTCGAATACCCAGAAGTAGAGTCTAGGAGGAGGCACTCTCCGGCAGGCTGGGAACAAGAAGACGTCTTCACCGAACTCAGCATTCCCCTGGGTACGTTGGGACATTCAGGCCGAGGGTGGCTGAGATGCCTCCCACTGCAGTTCCTAGAGCCTACAACAAGATGTCACTTTAAGGCTACTTGCTATATTTATTTCTCAGAACAGTTGTGAGGAGAGTGAAGGAGCAGCGTGTAGGACAGAAGGGGAGCTGTTGGAAGAAACAAGCTTTTCATTGTAGACCTTTGCCGATTTCTTTCCAGATGAATAGCAGAAGATGTTAATGTCACTGATGAAATCAGTTCCTTGGGCTTCTTTGTCTCAAACCTGAGCCTGATGCAAGGAATCTCTGCAGTAATCAGAAAGAAAAGTAAACTAGCATGGTTTAGCCTTGTGTACCCCCCACGGGCACATTGCATTCATAAGGGACCTGGTGAGGCTGTGATAGAAACTCTGATCAAAGTCAAGGGATCTTGAGGACAGAAAGATCATCCAGGAAATTCTCTAGGAATTAGAGAGCTGAACTCTTAAAGACGTATGGTATGAAAAATACTTAGTAATTTTAAAAAGTGCCTGTCGTAAAAGTGTTGATTATACTCTCAGTATTACAAAAAGTATTCACTTTGCTGTGTAAACACTGATCATAAGTAAAACACTTGGGAGAATGCATCTTTTAAGAGTAATTTGCATGACGTCAGTGTGAATTTGCTGCTAATAACTACTATAGCTGTTCTGGCCCTTGAGGTTACACAGTGAGATTTCTAGCCAATATTACGTGAGAGAAAGTCCATGTGTATGATATCTGTGAGAGAAGTGCAAGCTGTATTTGCAATGCACAGGATTTTATACTGCAGCTCAGGCGTTCAAAGCCAGGCTGGATGGGGCCATGGGCACCTGATCCTGGTGGTTGGCTGCCCTGCCCATGGCACGGCGTTGGAGTTTGATGATATTTAAGATAGCTTCCAACCTAAGCCATTCTAGGAATCCAGGATCAGTCTTCATATCTGTGTCATTTAACTAGCTTATTTTGGAGGGGGAGGTTTTCAACTGGCATGTGAATGTAATGCAGAATTTCTCAATAGGCGTGGAATTCGTGGTGCCTAGAACTGGGTTTTACTGCAAGCTCTGCGGACTCTTCTACACAAATGAAGAGACGGCAAAGACAAATCACTGCAGAAGTACCGTCCACTATAAAAATCTTCAGGTAAAAACACATGTGAAAGTAGCCAATAACTAGATTTTGGGATGGGCTGGGTGTAAGATAGAGATGCTAGCAAAAATCAGTTTTTGTGCCATGGACAGAATTCAAAGTGAAATTTAAGTAAACAAAACTTTCCAGTAGTTCCAAATATAACACCCTGATTTTTGACTGCCAAGTCCCTGCCATCAACTTATGGATCATAAGTAAAATGGGGCCAGCTGATAATTGTATCTTCCCATACACATTGGATCACCAGCTCAGCAAGTGACTCAAACCTTTAGTTACCCATTGCTAAGGGTCCCAGACATTGGAGCTGCTGGGAGTGAGCCCAGCAGCAGCCTTTATTATTTCTTAGTTTCAGGAGCACTGAACATGCCACTTGTTTAATAACTTTGCCATTCTTGCTTTGTATGAGCATAAACTCCTGCAGCGTGTTTCGGCACGCAGTACTCTGTGATGCACAGGCTCTCCTGCTGTGACCTGCTGAAATCACCTCCCTGTGCTGCAGAACAGCATGGCAGTTCAGCCACAGAGAACACCACCACTGAATAATTTCTGTAAGGATATGCAGAGGCACGTAATCACTTGTGTGGTTTCCGTAAGTGTATACCATCAGCCCTTGATAATAGCATGAAGAGACCACGGGCACTTGCCTTTAAATAAAATTTCCTGCCTTTATCACTTTTCAGATGTACAGTTGATAGTATCAGTCATGACAGCACAAGCATCATGCCTAATGCTAAGGACTCACTGGAGGAGCCTGCCTTGCATCTCATCTCCTTGAGTCCATGCCCATGTGTAGGGTGTATACACTGCAGAAGTCACTTCTATCAGGATGCTTTTAGACAGTTAAGAATTCTTATTAGACACTTACTGGAATTCACATGCTCACAAAAAAAAGCATAAAAGAATGTGACTGTCCCTTCTTTCTCTGTTCCTTCCCTCTGCCCATAGCAAATGCTGGAGCTCTGCTTTTCTTCAGGTAATAGCCATTTTTCCCTAGCTGGCTAGTAGGCACTAGCCTTTCTGAAAATAGTTTTTTTAATGACACATGGGGTTTCTCTGGAAGAATTTTCTTCTCAGGCCTCTGACTGTCAAAGGTTCCGCCTGCAGAGCTGCTGTCCTTGCTAATGATGTTTCCTGTAAGTGTAATCTCGAAGAGCAGGCACCCAGTTCACATATCTTTTTTTGCTTCAAGAAAATCCAGAGAAATTGACCAGAGGTAGCACCACTCAGTACTTGCCCTGTATCCCATGCAGGTGTGTCCCAAAGAAACTTTGCTTAAGCAGAGGTCGCAACTCCAGCCCCATGTAACAAGTCCTATGGGAAGAAGAAGCAGTTTTCACTTTCTAAGTTACTTTGTCAAAGTCACAGAAAAAAAAGGTCCAAATAAAATTGAGAGAGCATGGAAAAAAAATCTTCTTTTTCTTCCATGATACATTTCCCAGGAGCACTGTAGTAGATATGTAACACTGATTTGAGATAAAAGCACAAAGACAGCAAAAGCTGTTAAAATTAAATCTGTCAAATATGGTAATGAAAACATAATGTTCTGTAGAGCCTTATCTTCTTAAATGGAGGAAGTATACATCTGATAAATAACCATCCAACTTTTGCCCACTCAAATGGAAGTTCAGCAAGTTTTTGCTTTGTGTTTCTAGAACCGTATTAATTACGTACCCTTCAAGAAACATCAGTCTTTCAGGATGGTGCAATTTAATGAGTGTATCCAGCAACAAAAGAACTGTGGACTCTAGCTGTATCTGAAGCTATGGGACTGCTCTGCAGACTGTCATTCTGTTGTCTTGCCCACATGACAAATGCCACTGTCTGATGCCAGCATCACTGTCCCAAATGCTTTCATGATTATGAGTCTTTTTCAGTTGATTTGCCACATGTTATCTTTTGCATGACCTTCTTGGAGCCACATCCAGAATATATATTCAGCGTTTGGATTTTAACACAAAACTGAACAGTTTGTTTAACAGCTTTCTTCCAAAAACCTCACTTAGGTGACGAGTAAAGTAGTCATCTTTACTTCTTCATCACTCTGTGTTGCCCTTGAAGAACAGCAACCAGTGAACAAATTTCAACTTTTTCCTCATCAGTCTTGCACACTTTTTGTACTTTTCCATTCTGTTTGGCTTAAAGCGTTATTTTCCAAGTGATATTTATATTTGCAATCCACTGCATTTTCCAAGTCCAAAAGATCTGTCGTTCAGCCTTCCCTCCTACAAGCGTCACACCAAGCTGTCGGATTCATCTGGTGTAAGCTACCTTTGGCAATTCCGTGCAGCATTTTATCCTGTTTACCCCTAGCTTTATGCAGTATCCATCAAGGCTTGTATTTAAAGGAGAAAAAATATTTTTTTCCTAGACTTTTATTTTCCTATAAGTGAATTTGAATATCTGATTTGTGAACTTCAAAACTGATGACAGCTGACATTAACGTCAGCTAAAGGTGATGGATAAACCTCAGTCTTATTTTGGTGGGTAATCATTGAAACCCAGAAATGTATGGGTTATTTGATCCAACAAGTGTTAGGGATTTGTTGCAGTTCATGATGTACAGACCACTTGCAATCTTTATGGATTCTATATCTCTGTATACTCCTGTAACATTTACTCTGGCCTTCTGCCACATGGAATTTTGTACCTGGGAGCCACAATCAAGAGTTGTGTAATTTCTACTCCCAAGTCAGGTTAATGGGGGTGCAGTCATTCATTTTCTCACAGTTACACGTACTCTTTACATTTACTGAGTCTGTTTCAGATGTACCTTTTACATCCACAACTTGTATTCATGTGAGACAGCCTGGCAGTCAGAACATAGACCCTCATTTCTTCACATTCATTTCCCATTCCTCCTATTCCTCATGGAGATCAGAGTGAACTCTACTCTGGAGGAATCCTGCAACTAGATAATGTTGGTGTGACCACCTCTACATCACTGTGTGGGTATCTGTGTAGACCAGCTGCTGATGAAGAAGCTTCTTTCCATCTGTTTCTAGATCTGTTGACCATGAATAAATACTTTGAACACCATTTTCCAGCCTACATCAATTGGTTCATCTTCCATTTCTACTAACAGTGCTTCAGAAGGTTGGAAGCCTCACTGGCCATGTCTGTATTTTCAAATCACGCTGAAATGCTTTCTCTTTGAGTAACACAATACACACAAATACTCTAGCCAGAGTGCTAAATTTTGTTAATTTTTATTGAGTTTGATTTGTCTCTTAATGTAAATATTCTTGTGCACAAGATACATGTCTGAACTGGAAGTGCTGAAAATGTAATATATATGCTTTAAATTGTGACTCAGAATCTGTATCTACTTTCTGACACAGCAGTCTCACCCTGGTATAATTTAGTTGGCTCAGTGGGGTTAGTTCCTGCTCTATATCATACAGGAGCTGGGAGTTTGCTTGCAAGGAGAAGTGAGGTCTGGTTACACAGACTGATGGGGAGTTGTGATCTTTCTGATTCTGACAGCAATTCCCCTTGTGGCACAAGAGTAAATGACAGAACTTTCAAATCCATGGATTAAGCATTTTACTTGGCTTGAATTTTCACCAGAAGGGGGGTTCTATGTATATTCTTCCATTCTGAGGTGCTGGGATAGTGTGAAAAGGAATAGAGCGTTCTGTGTTGAGTATTTTCAGTTTTAATAGAGCTGGTTTGTTTTTGCTGTGATTGCAGAAGTATCTGTCCCAGCTTGCAGAAGAGAGCCTGAAAATGAAGGAAGAAGACAGCCACCTGCTTCAGGATGACACTGGAATTGTTCCTCACTTTACAAAGAAAAAAATATGATACGGATGAGCTGGAAGAGCCATAAAGAGTGAATGCTGATACATTTTTTAATTTTATTTTCTCTGATATAACTGTCAATTTGCACTGTACAGAGGAGGGGAAATAAAGAGCATCTTCCATGCACCTATGCCCAGAGTGCCATTAAAAACCAAAATGCCTGAAACTGTTTCCCACGGTGAAGCAAAGCTGGCATATCTGTACCAAGTGGAGCAATTCTTTCTCACACTCTGCACGTTGGGAGTGGTTTCCTAGATTAAATCCGAATTCTCAGGGATTCTTCAGGTTTTACTTCTGATGTGACACATCAGGTCAGGCGGAGTATTTAGAAGCACTCAGCATCCTCCAGTGGACGCTGGAAGGAAAGGAGATGTGACTATAAATAGGCTTTAATGTTGCTTAAAGTGTCTGCAGTCGTTTTGCTCATTACCCCAGTGAGTAGGATTAGTGAGTAGGATTTGCATAGGACATCTAAAGCCATTGTGCTAAAACGAATCTGTAGATGGCATCGTGTAAACCCCATCACCATCCATCTCCATGCATCTTAGAGCTGGGTGAAATGATAGATATTTGTCTTGTTAAGCACTGACTGTGTTGTATGAATGCAGAGGGAGCCACAGTCTCTGCCCAGGGACCTTATAGCCCGAGCCCAGCACAACAAGAGCAATTCAAACACACGTGCTGGCAGCTCTGGGTTTCAGCATTTTCTATGGCATGATCAGGGTGTTCTCCAGATACTGTTGTGTTTGAAACTCTTCTCTTTGACGAATCTAAAGAGTGCCAACTTTGAGTCTTACAGACTTGAAACTCTCATGGGAGGCTTTTTAAAGTGCCATGTGTTTGGACCATGTTGCTTTTAGACATTTTACTTGAGACTCTTGCTTTTGGAGTCTTTCTGTTTTCTTTTCAGAGCTGCTTTTCCTTGGCTTGGCGATGTTGAATTTTCCTGGTTTCCATGGAAAGATGCCAGACTTTTAATATTGTTTTTGTATTTTATTTCCCTGATTTTTTTAAGGTGAATGTCACAACTCATGGCTCACAGTGCTGCACTGAGAACACAGGATGCACCAGCAGCTCTGGCATTATTACGAGCTATTGTTTCTGTGCAGTTGTTACTTACAATTTTGCGCAGTCCCTTTGAAATGCTCCGTACAAGTTTCTGGTTCATTTCAATGGGGCTTTGTGTTGTATAGTGAATGTGTACGCAAACCATTGCCAGAATTGATCCCAGAGTTATGCTTTTATAAAGTGCACCACGCAATACAGGCAGATGGGGATTTGCAGCCGTGTTTTTGTTCTTTGCCTGACTCTCATACTCATCAGAGTATGTTCTGTAAAAATTGCTGGTGCAAGATGTCCTGTTTAGATGTTGTACAGAGGAAATATAGCTTCCCAGAAGGTCCCCGTCATCCCTAGGAATGGCACGGACATTGCAAACCAGTACACTGGCTAAAATGCCAAAACCGCTTCCACCAAAGTATTCGTTGCGTTATTTCTTGTGCCAGCAGTCATGCTTGTTCTCTGCAGTATCCTGTGGCCAGGCAGCGTGTCTTAGAGGTGTCTGGCGTTGTTGCCTGAAGCCCTCTTCTATTTCATGGCCTGTGCTTTGCACTCATTTTTACCAGAGGTGGGTTCAGATTTCATATTTGGAATTCCTGTTACTCACAAGTTGAGGGATTCTTTGCATCCCAGATTCAGATGTGGCCTATCCAAAAGACAAGGGGAAATGAGAAACATTGCAGCATAAATCCTTCTTTATCCATACTTGAGGTATTTTTAAGATTTGGGTACATCTGTCTTTTGAAACAGCTTTTGTTTTTCCCTAAGTTAAAAAAAAAAAAGAAAAGGAAAAAAATTGCAAACAAAGATTTTTTTCCTTCAAAGGTTGGGCTTTCCTTTGGCTGTTTGTTTTTCACATAGCAGTGAAATTTGAGCACAGAGCTGTTAGGGCAAGAGCTTATATTGCAAGCTATAAGGTTACAAAAATGGCAGCAGAGATTGTGCAACCATCTTCTGAAGCACAGCTCTCGAGCTGGTCATGTATCATCTGAATGTGAAGCTCCCCTCATGCCCTTCAGCACAATCTGGGCACAAGGGAAGGAAGTCACTCCAAATGCAAGCATTAGATTTTTGAAGCTAACCCTGCTATCAAACTGGGGCTCACACTGCCCTAATGGCAGCTTGTTAGACCATGTGGTTAAGTTTAATTGGATGTGAGAACAGCTGACTCTATATCAAAGTCATATGCCTCCAGCAACTTTATCCCTAGGTAACCTCAAATGAGAAAAGTATCGCTGTTATTATTCTTTATTTGTATTGCAGCAGAAGCTACAGGTCCACTGCCTTTATTATAGGCATGACACAAATCCACAACAAAGACTTTCCCAGGCCAAGGAGCTTTAAACCCAACTTTCAGAAAACAGACAACAGGTGGATACAGGCAGGCAGGGAAAGCAATAAGCAACCATGAGATTTTGACTGGCAGCAGCAGAATTACTAAAATGAGGGTTTGCCCAGGAGGTAATTTTTCACCCCTCCTCAAATTCTTCATCAGGATCACTCCCATTATTCATAGCTTGCATATTTAACCTTCTTTTTCCTGTCCGGTTGCATTAGATACACAGAATTTCTTCTTGACAGAGTGGACCTCAGTATCCTTCAGTCCTTGATCGAGATGTGCTCGCTTAAGTTTTGGTCTCCATCCAGAGCTCTGGGAGCTGGAGCCCTGACTGAGGATCAGCATGGCTCCAGGGCTTTTGTTTGGGTCAGGGCCCAGGCCACTGTTTTGCAGCTGAAGGAAGTAGAAGGAGGACACTCCGTGTGGCATCTCTACCCTACTTAGCTTCCTCTTCTGGAAATGTCTGAAGTGAGAGATGCAGGAGCCATGCCCAGCCCCACAGATGTGACCTAACCAGACATTTATAGAGATGGTTTGGTGGCCCCATTCCTCTGAGCTTTGTCCTGACACAACAGCAATCTGTAACATCTTAGGTACAGCCAAAGGGACATTTTTCCTTCTGAGGAGGTCCTTTCTCACCCTAGAACTCAACACTTTAAAGCAATCTCAAGTCTCAACTAACTCCTACGATCCCTACGATCAGTTTTCAGCCTGATTCACTCTGAGATCTCAGAGATAATCTCCTTCCCTCCCCAACAGGCCATCATGCAATGCTGACAGGCACTCAGCTCCTCAATTTCTACTACCTATTCTGCTGAGGAAGAAAGCCACTGTAGGCAGTTGCTTGCCTTTCTCAGCTTATGTAAAAACGTGTTGTTTCTTTTGGTTTGTTATATTTTAAATCTTTACTTTTTTTGTTGGCGGAATTCATCACTATAATCCACGCTGTTTATTAATACATACATATATATATATACATACTTTATATATATATAGCACAAAGCAGGCTCAGGTCTAGCCAAAAATATATTGATATTTAAAGTAAAAAAAAGAGCTTCCTTAATATATACAAACCATTTCAACACATCTTAACCAAAGATTGCACTTTTTGAATAGGGACTGTGCTTTTCATCTTTGTGAAATCTGTATTGATCTCAAATAGTCTTTAATGTCAATTTGCAACTTACTTTCCTTGAAGTATAAAATAAAACAAACTTTTGCCCCATAAGATTAGACAAAGTTTCACATTGGCTTTAACACTAAATTAGTGTTAGGCTGGTTATATTCAGGGTTTTTCTATTCTCTAAGGATTAAGGCTGTGATTTGTTGAATTATACTTGAACTGGACCAGATGTATTATTTATTGAGCTTATATAATCTTGTTAATTTAAGTTTTGGCTTGTAAACAGTTGGAATTTGTTAGTACTTGTTTAATTATGTAGGAACTGTCATCAATATTAACTGATCTGTGTAATTGATTGCAATTTGTGTTTCCTAAAAAGAAAGATTTTAATAAAGAGAATGAAAAAGCGTGAGTAGTGGTGGGCAGTTGTCCCAGCAACAACGTGCTTCTGGCTTTCCAGGGAACCTGTTGCAAATCAAAATGAATGAAAGCTAGTTTGGGGAGTAAGGTGAAAATAGGAGGCCAAAGTGTTTGCTGTTAAATACAATTTCTAGAAGTTGTGATTCTTACCAGGTGGTTCCTGCCACACACCGCGAGTGACTGCAGTCATCAGGTGCTGAAATGAACACATCTTGGTGTTTCACTCCATCATTATTTTTAATTGTTACTACCTGCTCTAAGACCTACTGCCTGTTACTACCTGCTGTCCCTCTAGATATGCACTCACTTCCCTTTTTCTCTTTATTTTCTCCAAATAAATTTGGCAGGCTGCTGTCCCCACTGGCTTTTCTCTGTTTCCATCCAGACTGTCTTCTCATCCTTCTGAAGGTACCACAGAAAATAATTGTCCCCACCAAAGCTAAGCATGCCTTAAGCATTCCCTACCCGATCTCAGCCTAAGTCCCTCCCTTTGCCTGTTTCCCTCTCTCCCATGCTCTCCTTTTGCTGAAACTCCCTCTTTCGGCACGCTGCCATTGAACAGCTGGGGAAATGGGTCATTGGCAGTAGGGCTGGCACTCTGGTTTTCTGACTCTCCAGTTCATTAAATCAGCACTTTAACGTCTTTTAAGTAAGTGTTTTGCAGCCAAAGCACATGTGTAATGTATTTTAAGCACAAATGGTTTCGGTTCTTCTGCTGTGGATGTACTGAAACCTTCATGCATGTGATTGTGATATCATCTCTTCGTAGCTATGAACCTCTCTCTAAAAATCAGGAAAGCCAATTTTATAAGTGTTTATTTGGCATCACATGTCCTTAACTAACAGAAATCCAAACTGCAGGGTGCAGGCTGCCGAGGACATCAGTGTTAGTGTGGCAGGAACACTGCCGTGTTTGTGCAGGTGGCAGTGGGACAGCCCCAAAGAACAGGTTTGCCTTTGCTTGCTTTTCTACCTCTCCCTCCACCAACCTCTGCTTATCTGTGTCAATACGCTGAGCGCTCCCCATGTGTTTGGCTTGTCTGATGCAATGCTGTGCTATGCAAGTGTGCACCTGGAGGTAAGGTGCCCGTGTTGTGGAGAAGATGGGGACTGTGCAAACCCTGGGATGTTCCCTGCCCTCTCTGAGCCATCCTCAGTGGGATGAGGTAATGCAGTGGTGGAACAAAAAGAATCCTTTTCCCTTGCACTAAAGAAATACCCACAGGCATTAATCAACCTTGAGCTTGGCAGCAGGCGTCAGAGCTGCAGGCCCAGCAGGACCCATTTTCCACGCACGAAGGTTTCTTGTTGAGGCTCATCTGCACACAATTGCATCAGCCTACTGCAGGGTGAGACTTCTGATCAGATACCTGCGGTGATTAAAGCTGGGGAGCTCTCATTTCAGTTTGTATCAGGCTGACTCTGCTTAAGCAGCCCTCCATCAGGAGCGGTGTTTAGCTACCAGAAGTAAGCTTCATTTAAGCTGAAATAAGCAGCATACGTCAATTTTTAATTAACTGGATCAGATCTAAATGAGTGGGCAAGTCCAAAAGCTTTTTGCGCACTAGAAAGCTCCACAGGGCAGGCTGTATCCAGCCTCTTAGATCATTGCCAGGCTGAGCACTGGCCAATATCCCTCCAGGTAAGACAGCACTGGTCGTGCAGCCCTGGTTGGAGAAAGCTCTTCCAGCCTGGTTTCTTCCCAGTGCCTTAGCAGTGAGGGCTTCTGTTTGTAAGCTGCCATAACATTGTTTGAGGACATGTATATGAGTTCCACCTTCCTCAAACACAGCCTTTGTGTCTTTAAGAGGGCACAGGAAGCCTGTTTTGTTTGTGGGTTTCTACTCCGGCTTGGTTGTGTTTGCATTGCAGTTGGGTTATCTTCAGCACAGAGCAGTGTGTTCTTGGCAGCAAACTTTCACCTTGTGCTCAGGGGGCGTAGCCAGGCAATGCTGTGCACACCTGTGCTGGGAAATGAGGAGAAATTTGCCTGCTTGTACCACTGCCGTGATGCTAAAACCAGTTTCACAGCAGTGCTATTAGTGAGTGCTTAGCAGCGCCCAGCTCCCAAGGCATGGGCACACTGCATGGCATGGGGATGCACCTATGTGTGTGAGCACGTGTGTGCAAGAGCAAGGCTTGCACTGCCTCGCCTGGACTTTAGCATTAAGCACCTGGCACACACTTTGCCAGTATTAACAATAACAAGTCATATTCTTCTGGTTCATGCCCAAATTGTGTTTCTAACGTCCCTATCTACCATGTTAGCTGCTACTTCCCTGACTCAGGGATCCACTGCAGTGGAAAGCAGTGTGTGCACTGAAGTGTATGAGGGGAGCAGTGCCTGTGTTCCCCATGGTGCCCCAACCGAAAAGTGTGGGATCTTCAGAAACAAGGCAGATCTTAAGCTGGCATGCTCACAGAAGGAAAATGCACTGAGACAAACAGGAGGGTCAGCCCAGGTCTGTCCTGACACTAAGGGCAATCAGCACTGCTCTGTCTGGGCTGTTCCAGGGCCTGCTTCCGGCTGATTGAAATTGGGACAGGTTAACTGAAGCACAACATGCTGGGTATTAGCCTGCCAACTGATCAACAAGGGGCTGTAAATAATCTCTTTCCTTGTGTGACTGTTGCTGAGCTGTGTCTGGACCCAAGAGCTCTGAATGAGGCCAGTAGGACCTGTGCTCATGAGCATTTCCCAGCAGCGGGCTGGTGGCTGTGGCTGTGTGTTCATAGGCTGTGTATCAACTGCTCTTCTGCTTTCATCTTCCCGCAGAGGCATACACTGCTGCCTCTTCCCAAACCTCCTACACGGGCTCTGAGCCCCAAACTAGCAGCAAGTCTGGTTGAACTGAGAGCCACCGGAGGCTTGAGGTTAAGTAAGTACCCATTTAATGCAGCATCAAATGCAAGCAGTGCCTCGCAGCATGAGAAAGTACAGGGCCCAGTGAGATGAGAATAAAAAACATGAAGTGGAAGAAACCTGTCAGAAATGCCATTTGGGTACATTTCCTCCTGAAAGCTGCTTTATCTTTTGGCACTCTGGGCATGCTCACAAGCTCACTTTCATGAATTACTTCTCATTAGCCAAGCAAAGTGAGAAGCAAATTGTGTTTGCTTAAACCAGCATGCAGGTGGTCTGAACAAGTGAGTGCTACCCCTGAAGGAGCATGCAAGAGGTCTGTACCATGGGCTGGCATGGGGCAGCTGACACACGAGCGTTTGCCCTGCTGTTGTATCTTGGTTGCTTGTGACAGTGTGAAGATGCCTGGAGACGCAGCTGGGACAAAACACAGCAGTGGCCATGAGATGTTTGAAGCTCACATCTGTTCCTGTTGGGTCCTGGAGGCTTTCAGCCATGGCCACCCACTGAAATGAGAAGAATCATTTCCCTAAAATACAAAGGTCCGAGATATATCTAGTTACATTCAGTGTCCTTCTGTGATCTTGTGGAGCCTCTCAATTCCTCTCTGCCTACAAGAGGCCTACCAAGGTGCAAAATGAGTACCTAGAGCAAAAAGACACTCTTTTCTAAGAGGAGGTAGGGTGCTAATGCACCAGGTCTTTTGTCTTCAAATATTAATGCCTCAGTGTGCGTTGTTATAGGTTGCTAAAATAATCTTTTTCCCACCACTTTCCTCTTGTCAGCATTTCTGGAGCTCCACTGCGTTGTGGCTGCTGCTGTTATGTAAGGATTTATGAATGGCTGCAGACTTCAAAGGCAGACTGGCAACCTCCAAATCCTGAGAAGCCAGCAGTCAACCCAAGCCCTGCCACATTTCCCAAGAAGTTATTTGCCAGCTACTTCTTTTCCCAACTTTAAACAAAAAATTCTTATTAGCCAGTGTAATGCAGGATCTCTTTATTCAGTTCCCAATTTTTTAAGTTACACTAGTTTCATATTTTCAAATCTTTCATCCTTGAGAGCTAGGAACATAACTCGTTTATAAATGAAAGCTACAGTTCCCCTGCTTCAAGGAACTGGGATTTTATGATGCTATCCCCAAAGCTCAAAAACTGTGATAAAATCACAGGAGCTGCCAGCAGCGCACAGAGTCTCCTCTGTTTGGGAGAGGTGTTGGGCTGCAGTGAGCTGCAGGCACCAGCTCCAGCTACTGCTGTGTTAGTGAGTCAAATAGAAATAACCCCTTGGCTAAGTGCAAGCTCTGCAGGCCTGGCTACAAAGACAACCTCATCTCTTTTTATCTGCAGTGCTGCATAAAACAGCTCCCTTTGTAAAACTCCAAATTAATTTTCATACTGAAAGGCCCCAGAAGGCCCCTGCCACCCTGGCAGACTGCACTGGGGAGCACACTGGGCATGCAGAGCACAGGGGGATGCAGGCAGGTGCCAGCTGGAAGCGTGGCTGTGGCTGCTTGCAGTCTGGGAGCATTTCAGCCTGAGTAATCTTCCTTCCTCCCCTCTCCTTCCTCCTCTTCACTGCTTTAATTGTGGCTCCCTGCTGCCTTTCACGTAGTCCCCCTCAGCTTGAATCAGATCCCTATTGTCTGTGTTGTCAACACAGCTGCTTAAATCCCTTCCCCCAAATCCCCATGCTTTCCAGAAAGCTTCTGTCTGCAAGGAGCTCTGAGATTCTGGCTTTTTGTCGGACCCAGGCTCAGGTCAGATTCCCAGGTGGAGCTGGATGTGGGAGAATCCTGCACTCCCCCAAAGCCTGCTGCTGGTGGCTGCATGCTGGTGGCTTCTGCAGCGCTCCAGCCTGAGACCGACGGGCAGCTCAGAGGGAAGTGAATGATGAGCATTATTAAAAATGCTTTGCAATTATACAGCGTCTTTTCATCTGAAGATTTCAAAGCTTCATAGTGCTCATGCAAAGTTACTTATTATCCCTGGCATTTAGCAGAGTCAGGAAATGAAGGGGAGCAGCTAAGTGACTTGCCCTAGGTCATGCAGTAAGTCAGCGTCAGAGATGGGAACCCAGCCCCGCAGTGCTGACTGTGCTGTGCCAGACCTTGTCATGAGGGCACTCGGCCTAGGGGGCTAATGGAGGCTGGGGCAACACCGCCATGCCAAAATCTGCTCCACACCACAGGGCCTGTTGTGCTTGAGGCTGTTGCCCAGATTGCTGTTGCATCGGCAGCAGCCGCAGCTTGAAGCACACACCATGAAGGGCAAGATGTGGTGTGGGCCCTGTCTCCAGCACACTTCCTTCAGCCCACTGGACTTTCCTTGATGGCTGTCTTCTCCAGAGCCCCCTGGAGCTGGATGGCCCGGAACAAGCTGTGCAGGAACTGGAGGGGAGCAGGAGTGGTTCTGCTTACATCAGCACTGCGCTGACTGCAGCTGTGCCGAGAGGGAGCACCAGGTGCCAAACTTGTGTGCCTTGCAGCAACTGAGTTGAGAAAGCCAAGACCTTGTACACAGTCCCTTCTCTATCTTCCCGTTCCATGCTGGGCCTCTGGGGCAGCGTGGTGGGACCAAGAAGGAGAGACTGATGGGGAGAGGAAAAGCGATGAGACAGGTGAGGTTCAGCTGAGGCTCCAGGCTTTGCAGAAGTAAAATATCTCTTTGGTGAACTACCACAAAGGGCCACCTACGCAGCTATATTTTAAGGTAAAAATTGATTTTCAAAAGGAGCAGCAAATCTACATCTGCTCTTCCATTCTGTCTTGCTGATATTTACCCTAGAAATATCAGAAATACCCACTTCTGTCAAGTTAGGGGTTTTTTTAGGGCTTTTTTTTTTTTTTTTAGTGGAAGACTCAGGATGCTTCAGGTTTTTTAATGATAAACAAAGCTCTGCTTAAAATATTATATCCCTGTGATGAAGACAGGCATGGCTGGTACAGCTTCAGTTTTCCAAGGGACATATTTAAATAAATAGCAAGAACTAATCCGTTTTATCAGCTGTTCTAGGAGCCTGGGGATTTTCGTGTCTCAGTGCTGCTGGGATGAAGCTCCAGGACCAGTGTTCATTACGCATTACCTCACTGGAGATAAAACCCAGCAAGGAGAAAAACTGGAAAGCACAGGCTGCAGTTAAATCAATTTCAAATGTAGAAATGGTATTGAGAATAAGCAGCCATTGCAAGGAATCATTTTACAAAAGCAAAAGAACTGATCGGTTTTAAAACCCGCGTTTCACAGGTTAGGCACTTTGCCTAACATTTTTCCCAGTTGCATATGGCTGGGGAAGATGGAGAAAGAGGAAAAAGAGAGAGAATGCTCTCCAGTAAGAATGGTATAGAGGTGAATATATATTAGGTACGTGCAAAACCCAAATTCATTTTAGCTTTCACTGAGGGCGAGGATGTTAATCAAGTGGCTGCAGATGTGCAGGCTGGTGGGATGGGCAAGGGAAATGTTCACAGGCAGGATAGAAGCAAATCCCAGGGATCCCTCATGTACTGCAGGCAGAGGAACGGGCTCACCCACATGCCAGAGCTCCTGCAGAACTGGCCCCAGCATCTCCAGCACATCCCTGCAGCCAGGGACCAGAGCAGAGCACACGGCCTGTGCGCACCGAGCGAACCGATCTGGGCAAGAACAGGAATGAACACTGCAGCTTCATGGTGTATGGAAAGCTGCAGCACAAACTGCGAAGGAAAGGGTAGCTAAAGAAAGGGGGTAAACAGCATGAGATGAAATGCATTTACCAAACCTGTTTATCTTTCTTGGGTGAGGAAAAGCATTTGCTTAGTGAGGGAATTGGGGTGGATCTCATCCCTCTGGATTTAGATTCCATACGTGTGACATGGAAAGTTCTTAGGAACAGGGAGAAGAGATTTAGGACAAGGTGTAAATGCAGTGAAACTCACTGTGAGAGGGGTGGGAAGCTGCCAGCCTAGCAGGAGGCTACTGGGGGCTGTTAGGCACCACTCCTGGCAAAGTGCTTTCGGGAACAAGCCTGGCACAAACGCTGGTGGAGAAATGGTGAAAATTGCTGATGACAGAAAATATGAAATGACCTCAGGTCAAAGAAAGCTTGAAATGTTATATAGAGGAAAAAAAAAATGCCAGCTGCAAGGAGAACTATCAACAGAAAGGGAAGGTCATAGGGCTGAAACTTTTCCTACATGCAAACTGGCAGCTCACACTTTGATCACAGAATAACCAAGCAGCCAACATCACGGAAGCATGAGAAAAGCAATGAAATCCTAGAACACAATGGGAAAGGTGCAGCCCAGGCTGCAGTGAAAGCTGGGTGTACCCAAGGAGAGGCTCTCCTGCTTGATTTTGCAACCAGGAGGATTTCTCTCTGTAAATACATAGTGGAAGTGTCTCTCAGGGAGGGTGAGGAAAGACTTAGTGGTGCTAAAGGCCAGTGCTGGTAAAGAGTAAACAAGCAAAAGATGCATTAGAGATTTTGATCACTGCTTACCATCTGATGATCTGGGAGGAACAGGCTCCCAGTTGCAGTCATGCATGCAAAGTATTGAATTGCTTTGAGGACAGAACTTGTTAAGTTTAGGAAAGGAATTATATCACATGCTGCCCTTGATAGGAGACCTGGTGGCCCAAAAGTTCCTGCCAGTCCTATGCACATAGGTAAATATTTTGTAAGCTTTTGTCAATACAAGTATGGAGCATGTGATTATACACACACAAAAAGCAGGCACGTGATTTATTAATCACAGTACCTCAGTTTGTCAAATAATAATTAGAAGGCAATAACACACCTTGTTTGTTTTAAGTGGCTCCTGAAGATTTTCTCCCACAGTAAACCAGTAAGAAAAGGACAATTATTCTGAAGTATTACACTATTCCATGTTTCTGGTTGTTAGCTTTTAAATGAACTCACTATATGGAACTCTTTATGGCCAATCAGATGCTCCATTTCTTTGCACATTTCACAAGTTCAGCCCTTCCCAGTAAAATGTCTTTTCAGAGACATGATTGTCTTTGTTAAGGCAAGAATAAACAGATGACAACTGTAACACAGAGGAGACATGCCTGAAACGGTTTTACAGAGCAAACCCAATTCCAAATTGCCTGACAGGAAAGTGCACTCAGAAACACAAAGGGGGGAAGGTTTTTGTGCACTGTCAGAGGCAAGTCCTGGAAAGCCATGGCAGAGATTGTCTGTGTTCTATGAAAACGTTTGTCCAAAACCATCTCAGCAAGTGACACTTGAGCTTCCACACCCGAGCAGATATGACCTGCATTCCCCCCGTGTGCCCATCCTGGGCAGGGGCTGCAGATGCAGGATGGAGCTGCAGCACTGTTGCCAGCTCATATGTGGAGCTGTAGGAGGATGTTCAGAAGCAACTCTAATTAATGAGCATTAAAAAAGTGAAGGCGTGTTTCAGTATCCTTTCAACCTGGAGCTGATGCTGACTGGTGAGGAATGGGATTGCTGTGTTTGCAGTTCATTTGAAGAAGGTACCTTGAAGCCAGAGTAGAAGATGCAAATAAAAATGCAAGAAAAGAAAAGAAACCAGAAGGCCAAGAGACAGGCAAGTGAACAGAGCAGATGGATTTAGCAGACTCGGTATGCTTCTGCTGTCTGCATTATGTGTGGAAATCTATATTCTAACTGTCACTGCAGCAGAGTAGGTTGTAATGAAACAGAACTGCTGAGGTGTCAACATCACAGGTGCTGGCTTTTGAAAACAATCAAAACAGAAAGCAAAACTCTGAAAAAACCCACATTGAGGAGTGCAAAGAAAATGCTGGGTGATGTTTTTAAGTAAACACAGCCTCTCTGCTTTTCATTGCTCTCTGGGTACTGGAGGGCAGATAAACAGTGTGAATCTTGCTGAAGTGGGCTGAAAAGCAAAGGCTGGCAGCAGGCGGGTGCAGGGTGTGTGTGCCCGCGACCCCGGGCTGGGGGAAGGGTTCTCCACGTGTTTTGGGGAACTGCAGCCAACGGATCCCTCCCCTGGGTGTTCTGGGAGGGCTTGGCCAACATGTGAGAAAGGGAGGGGAGAGTTTGAAAACAACCCAGCCAGCGCTAAGGGAGGAAGAGAGCTGGGAAGTGACCTGCTTGCCTCTCTCCCAGCAGTTTACTCCAGGTGGGAGGGCAGGACGGGAAGGAATCCCTGCAGTTCCTGCGTGGCGAGGCACGGCGTGGCACAGCGGAGCTCCCGGTGCAGGTAACCTGGGCTGCAGGCAGACACACCGCAGCTCGTGTGGGAGCTGGGCGCTGGCCAGGAACTTGGTTTGGTTTTTTTTTTTTTCTTTTTTTTTTTTTTTTCCTGATTTGGAGTGGTAGATGGGAAGGGGGGAGTGGGATTCTGCCCTCTTGTTTTTATGGGGATTGAGTGCTGTTCATATAGCCAGGGAGGGAAGCAGGGAAGGAGCAAGCTGCTCGCTACAGCCTGGAGATTAGTATGTGATGGAATATGTCTTTTTAACGTCAAGGTTTTGAGGCTAGAAAGGCAAAATGGTGATAACTTTGAGTAGTCTTATTGATACAACAGGAAGATACAAGTAATCTTGCATGCACATCAGTCCTTTTTCAGGTCATTGTGTTTTAGAAATCAGAAAGTTTGTACTGTCAAATCTAGACAAGATTTTCAATGGTTGATAACCAGGCTGCTAATAGAGACATGCAGCAGAAGAAATGAAAAACACACCATTTCCTTGTCTGGAAATGTGCTGGTTGGTTCAGGAGTTTTCCTCTACTTTTGATTTAATCAGACAGCTTTTGGGCCCTTGGAAGTGATCCAGCCCTAAATTTTACCAGAAAATCCTCCAGCAATTTTACAGAATGCTTTAAAACAGGTAGTAGCAAGGGGCAGGACGTGGTGAGGTGTTACTTTGTTGCATCTTCTCTTGTGCGGGTTCCAGTTACTGTATCACCGCTCTTTCTGTCATCTCCCCCGGCTGCAGAATCTCTTTCAGTTCCTTTGCTGTCTTGCTGTGGGGAAGCTGAATTCCGTGAATTCCATGATTGTTAATGGATAGATTCTATTTTCCACATCTCAGTGATGATGCTGTAGCGTCACATGCTAGGCAGCGAAGGTGCAAAGAGAAAATTAGGAATTATTTTTTGATTGATGAGAGAAACAACATCTTTTGAGGCTGCCCCTTATATGAAGAAAGGCTTGTGTGAGCACGCTAAGCTGTCCTGCCTGGAACACGGCTGGAACCCAGAGTCATCACAAACAAGAAAGATTTTCTTTCCATCGTGTCTGGTGGGGGAAATGTTTATCACTAAAAATACAGCAATCACGCTGCACAGTCCTTTAAAAGATCACTGTTGTTTTGGTTCTTAAACTTCCTTCTGATGATTCATGCCGAGCTGGGCCAATATGTGAACTCAGCAGCTCTTACACAAGGGAAGTTTGGCTGCAGTTCAGACTGATTTGGGGTAGAAATACATTGGAACAATATGTAAAAAACCCAGAAACAACAAAAGTCAAGTTGTAATGTTGTAATTCCCTCGCTGGCAGCAGAAGAACCATGCGATGCACAGGCACTGAGGCAGAAAGGCTGCTCAGGGCGCTGAAAGTTGCTGGGCTCTCAGCAGGGACAAATTGCAAAAGGAGAACAACGGCTCACAGAGTTTTTAGGAGGGGCTTAGTGAAGGCAGAACACTTGACAATAAAACAGGCTGTCACCTGTAATCAGGTGCCTGGCCTTAGGCACTGTGTATAGAATAAATAGGGTTAGTGCAAACTAATCTGAAGTAGAAAATCTGGGAGGCAGCGGATGGGTACACGTGGTTTGGTTATCAATCTGGAGGAACGTGTGTTAGCAGCTTTTCCTGACAGACCCCCCAAAAAAACTGCCAGCTCTGAGGCAGCCATGGTGCTCCTGGGCAGCCCCTGCCCACCTGTGACACCCACACTGAGGAGGAGGGGGCAGAGGGGTGCTGTGTGAAGCGAAAAGGGCCTGAACCTTCCCCCTCCCTCGTTAGCAACATGGAAACGAAGTGATACACCAGTTTTCTCGTGGTTTTGTTTAAAACATAACAAATGTTGATTTTTCACAGTGGGAGCACGCGCTACTGAGCGTCCAGGCCCTGTGCAAGCAGGCTGGACAGGCAATGGGTGCAGCTACACGAGGAACCCCGCGAAGCACCCCTCCCCCCCCCCNCCCCCCCAACCGCTCTCCACACGAGCGGCCCTTCCCGCCCTCACGCCGACGCGGCCGAGATGCTCTTCCCCCCCGCCGTCCCTTTCCTTTCCAGCGGGCCGATGCCCAACCCACCCGCCGCTCCCTCTGCCCGCCGATTGGCTGCGGCGGCGGGCGGGAATCAGCCAATCGGCGGCGCCGCTCTCCGCCGTGTCGCTGGGGGGAAGAAAACAAAAACAAGCAGAGACGGGCGCGCGCGGCCTGGGGGCGGGGCCGGGCCGAGCCGAGCGGAGCCGAACCGAGCCGAGCCGAGCCGCTGGCGGTAACGGTCCCGCCTCGGCGTGTGGGGGCTCGGCAGGCTGCCTGGAGGGTATCCGGGGTCGGGCTGCGCCGCAGTGAGGAGCGGCTCCCCGGACCCATCGCTGAGGTAAAGTCTCAGAGGGCGGCGGGCGACCGTGAGGCGGCGCGGGTCGCGGCGCTGCGCGTTGTGGCGGCGCTGGGCCTGTGGCGCGGGGCGGGCCCGCAGCCGTGCCTCAGGCGGCCGCAGCCGTGTGAGCGCTGTGAGGGCGTTTTGCATGGGAGGTGCTGAGCGGCTCTGTGTGGCGTAACCCAGTAAGATATAGACGGATTTTATCCATACGGTGGTAAAACCGACGTGCTGGAACTGGAGCGGGGCAGAGCCCAGGCTGGGAGGAGGCATTGCGGGGCTGAGGACGGCTCCCGGTCGGCATGGCAACGGGAATGGTGGAGCTCGGTTATTCCACGTCCTAGTTACAGACAAAGCGGGGTGCTGCGTCCCGGCGGCACGGCATATGGGAGCTGTGCTGACTGTTACGCTGCCATATGTGGAGGATTTCAGTTAGGGCTCCATGAGGAAGAAGTATGCCTCCGCCTCAGAGCGAGAGCTTTGTTACTAATGGTGAATGCCTTCCTCTTGATTGTTATTTAATGGTTTGTGTTTTGTCTGTTTTTTACAAGAGGTGGACCAACAGATGGAACATTCCACTAGGAAGGACAAAACTGTTCTTACAAGGTAATTTGCTCCGGTTAGACTGAAGTCTGCACAAGAAAGCTTGCAACCAGCAGTGACTGGGAACGCTGGGAACTCCTGAATGATCAATTGAGGTAAGTCGGGAGCATATTTACTTAAAAAACTGGGCCGGGGAAGACTTCTTAGTCCATTCAGTTGTTAACTGTTGAGACAGATGTTGAGAAATAACCAGATCACGAGAGCTTAGTGCTGTGCCCTAAAACGGTTACTTTATTTTCAACGGTCTGTGATGAATCATGAGCAGTTAATAGTTCTGTGGTAGGAAAGTGGGCATGAGAGGGGTGAGAGGGGAAAACAAGGAGAGAAGAAAAGCGGAAGGGAGGGATGTCGTTTGGTGTCACAATCTGACAGCTCAACTGTAAGCAGTTTTCAGGGCAGCAAAAGGTAAGAAAGGGAAAGAAGTGCCACCAAATTCTTGTGAGATGGACGCGTGCCAATGATATTTGCGGCGCTGCAGAGTGATTAGTGAAAATCTTGCAGGTAAAAAGGTGTGTGGGGAGTCATGAGGCTGCACTGACTTTGTGTATGTAAAGATGGATGGTGATCTTTTTCACAGTTACCTGCGGTCATTTGTAGAATAGCAGCTGCTAGGAAGGGAGAGTAACAGAAAAAAGAGAAGTGTTGGACTGTATCCCTTGCTGATTGGCACAGAAACATGTGAAAATTTGACAGCTGTACATCGACATGGTGTAAAACATAAAAACTGTGTTCCTGAAGGGAGGAATTAAAAATGTCTTGTTTTCTAAAGGTTTGTCTGAACTTGATAAAGTGGTATCATTTTATCACTGTAGTTCAACCTGAGGACTGTTTGTCTTATGGATGCAATTACAACATTAATGTTGTATGCTTATATAGATAACTGCTCTGCAGAAGTGAACGGTCTCGAGTTGATAGAGGTGACTTATCAACTTAAGAAAGCTGCGTATGGAGGGCTTTTATCCTAAATGTAATGGCTTTTATCCTGGTTCCACCTTTATAAGCAGCAGAACTGACAAGTGCTAAGACATCAAGGCTTAAATAGACGTGTTTAAGGGTGGTGCTTTCTCATGTTACATCTTTTACCTTCCCAGGAATTTTTCAGTGGATACTGGTAGTTAATTATAACTTAAAAAACATTTTTTTTTTGTGTGGCTGAAGCCTCTGCAGCTCTTTATTGCTTTAGGATTTAGTTTAGTGCTTTTCTTCCCCCTAAGCTTCTCCATTTTTGTTTAGGCCTTGAAGGGAAAACTTTAAGACTACATTTCATTGCCAGTTCTGTTCAGCAGCTATGGAAGTAGAAAAGCAGCGTGTTTACATTAGCACAGTAGGTAAGTGATGTATTCAGTGTTCTTTTCACCTAAAATTGCTGATCTGATCTGTGAGCTGTCCTCTGTTCTAAATTGCATTTCTTGTTAATTTTTTACTAATACTACTTATATGTATCTTCATCACATATTTACAGAATTGTTATTTCATCTATGTATTACAGTGTCCTGCTTGATTAGGTTCATTTTCAACCTTCTTTAGAAGCAGTCATACATTTAACATTTCTCTAATAAGTGACTCTGGGCTCTTTGTATGGTATTTCAGGAGTGCAAATTTGAAGACAAAAGTACATTCAGAAGTGCAGTATGAAGGTGTATTTAAGAGGTACAGGTGCAGCCTTACCTTTCTGTCTAGCTTAAGATTAGAAGACAGGCTTGGCTAAAGTGAGCTGCAGTGGGAAAACATTACTGAATGCATATTGTGCTCTCTTGAAATTGGTAACTTCATCCATATAAAGAGTGTTATATTATGCTTAGTCCAATTAATGCAATGTCATGTTGTGATGGTCTGCACTGACCTTTCTATACCAGTGAGTTTTTGTAGGTTCTAAATGATTTTTAGAACAAAATACATACAGGTTAAGATGGTATGTGACACAGTTGAAGTGGTATCATTCTTCCTATGACCTCCTACTTCAAACCAGCATTAGTTGGCAGTAGTGGGTTGCTTTTCAGCATTTGAGAATTACATCTGGGTAGTAGAGGAGAAGCTATGAGGTATCTAAACTGATCTGATTTGGTCAAGTGAAACTTGTGGGTAGGGAAGTACTTGCTGAACGTTCTTTTTGGTACTTCTTGCTGCACAGCACCACAGATTTTAACTGGCTTAATAGTAGATTAACAAGAACAATTTGGATAACTTTTTAATGCGTGGCAAGCAAAGCCTTAAGGTGTACAGGACATGTTCTTGCTTGTATGTCTGTGTATATGTGATGTGATGCAAAAATGAGAAGTTGAAAAAATGCACATCGTTTTATGGGTGCATTTTATAAAAAACGATTTTTTAAAAGTAAAAGTATTCAAAATTAGTCTAAGTTTGATCTGTTTTCTCCAGAGTAAGGAGGTAACTGATAGTGGAGGGGCAGCAGCTCACAGTGTTGTGGAGAAAGAGGCTGCAGCTCCAAGTTGTATGCTGCTATATTAAATAATAAGTAAATATAATAGAGCTTGCAATTTTAAGTCACACAGACTGTGAAGGGTTTCATTTAGTCTCAAGCCTGAGATCAGGAGGGTGTGTGGAGACTGTGCTGTAGCCTCCCTTTTTCCCTTAGGAGTCAGAGCAAGGAGTGACTTGTGGCCATTAATTGGTGGCCATTTCCTTTGAAAGCTGAGGCAGAATTCAGTGATCAGTGAGGCGTGCGGTCTGAACTGCAGAAATGAATGGGAGGCTGGGCTGGGTCTAGAGGGCTAGTTCAGTTATCTGAGATGGGCTGGTTCTGAGGGGGCTCTGGGGAATTCACAGAAGTTCTCTTCAGTTTGCTTTTTGCCCTGTGCTAGCTTTATGCAGATCTTTCATTGTAGTATTAAAATATTAGACAAACTGAGGATGCTTGTTGTGGGAATATTCTTCTGTACAGGCTGCGTGGTTTTTCTCTTTTTAGCTTGCAGCAAGCTGAAAGGCAGTGCTTTTGTGGGAGTATTGAGTGGAAAGATGAAGCTTATACAGGAGTGACTGCATTATTGTTCAGCTATAGCAGTCACATCTGTGTACTCCAGTGCCTAAATGGTGGCTCTTTGATCATGAAGGAGGCAGCTGCATCTCCCTGTCATCATTTTGTAGCGTAGTATCCCCTTTGATATGGGTAAACACTCTGAGGTTGGAAATGTTTTATTAGCGTGCTTTGCTTTCAAAACCCATTTTCGTGAGCCTGTTTTGAAATGAGAAAATACTGAGAGCTATTGTCAAGTGGGCATTTTTAATTAGAATGTATTGGAGTGGTAAAGTAATGTATTCAGCTATTAGAATGTATTGGAATGGTAAAGTAATGTATTCAGCTATTAGAATGTATTGGAATGGTAAAGTAATGTATTCAGCTATTAGAATGTATTGGAATGGTAAAGTAATATATTCAGCTATTAGAATGTATTGGAATGGTAAAGTAATATATTCAGCTATTAGAATGTATTGGAATGGTAAAGTAATATATTCAGCTACTAGAATGTATTGGAGTGGTAAAGCAATGTATACAGCTATTAGAATGTATTGGAGGGGTAAAGCAATGTATGCAGCTATTAGAATGTATTGGAATGGTAAAGTAATATATTCAGCTATTAGAATGTGTTGGAGTGGTAAAGCAATGTATGCAGCTACGTTCAACAGTTTAAAATATTCTCCATATTCTGGGTTTCTGGCTGTGAACCTTTCTGTGGAGCAGGTTTGGCACAGCTGGAAAAGCAGCTCCTGTGTGCCTCATCAGTGTACATCCTTGAGCTGGGCTGTGAGTTATATCTGTGAGCCTCCTGATTGCAAGAAAAGGAGACCGCGTAACAGAACTCAGGTTGTCACCTGTGTGTGTCTTCTAATTCGCAGGGACTCCCAGAGTGCTGACTGGAATGTAAAGCAGGTCCTCAGTTGCTTTTCATATTATTATGTATTTTTCATCTTCGTGAGTTGAGGAAGATGAAATTACCAAGACTTGGGCACTTAAAACGTTCTACTGAGCCATGGAGTTCGTGTGGGAAGATTCTTTGTGAAATAAGACCTTAATACACGTGTGAAATTTGGATCTGACTCCGCAAAGGAGTGACATTATTGCACTTCTCAGTGCTCTGAAACATTTATGGGTGTTGTGAGAGGGATTTCTTCACGCTGCAGAGGGTGTTTTAAAAGGAGGCAAAGCTAGTTAGTTACCTGTCACAAGGGACTGCAGTGAGGAATGAACCCTGCTGACTTTTAGTAGCGGTCTCGACTTAGCAGACAGTAAGGAACAGTCCCCAGGGAAGTGAGATCATGCTGTTTCAGAATAGTTATTTACTCTGAGTCTTTGTTCCCAAACTCTCCAAGTTTTGTATTAAACTGCTTTTCTTTCTTTCTTAACTTCAAAACCAGAAATTAAAGCAATCTCAGGCACGTGTTCTGGTGTGTCTGTCATTTATTTGCCAGACGGTGAGCGGTGTTTGAAGTTCCTAGAGTGAGAGGAATGTTGGTTGATGCCTGAGGAAGTTAATTAAAAGTCACCTTGCTGACTGTTCAGTTAATGGCATTGAGTTCTTACCAGATTCACTGCGCTGACAGTTGTTTTTGTCCAGACCAGGCACTGAGTGGGTGGAGTGATAACCAGTCACCCAGATCTTATGCACCGTAGGGTTCTGATAAATTGTTTAACAAGGGTGGAGTTTTCTGTGGTCCACCTATTTATAAATGGTTTATTCATTTGCTTTCCAGCTATTAACATAAGCTCTGTTTAGATTGTGGCTAGTATGTGCAGGGGGATAAGGAGCTCCTTATTACTGCGATGTGTAGACACATATAAGTAAACCAGCACCATTTATCTGTTGGAAATAAGAGTACTGTATAATGTTGTAATGCGTTTTAAAGGCACTGTGTTCTGGTAACATAAAACAGTTCCAAACATAAGAGACTTTTCACCTTGCCTTCTCTTTAAGAAGCGGAGAATCTGAGCGACGCTCTGCTTTCAGGGGATGAAGAGAACGGTGGGTCTGAGGAGCGGAGGACCGAAATCAACGGCAATTGGATTCCTGCAACTTCAATTACTGAAGCCAAAATAAATGCTAAAGCAAAGAGGCGGTTGAGGAAGAATTCTTCTAGAGATTCTGGGAGAGGAGACTCTGTTAGTGAGAATGGAGAGACGCAGAAGGCTGGGCTGGTTGTACCAACGAGCCCAAAGGGGAAGGTCCTGGACAGGCGCTCCCGGTCTGGGAAGGGAAGAGGTCTGCCAAAGAAAGGTTGGTGTAGTTTGGTGATGGGAGCACCGTGATAAAGGTTCTGTCCGGAATGTAGTGGTGGAGAACTGTATTCACAGCCCACAATCGTTGTGCAGGCATTTGGTTCTTTGTTAGGTAGTGGCAATAGGAGTTAATAGTAGGTGGAGTCTTACTGGGAAAAAATTGTGTGTATTGTTAAGTAACTTCAGACTTTGTTAAGTATCTTTTATTAGTAAATTGAATACACAGGCTGGAACTGTTGTGGTCAGGTGGTTCACAGAACTGTTACTAATGTAAACGGAAGGCTTGACTATATTTAAAAGTACAGTTGTTTCAAGCTTCAGTAATTCCTGTGCACTTCTGTGCACACTGCTTCTAATGCCTTTTCATCACTTTCCACTAAGGTTAGTTGCTGAACGTGTCATACAGATTCTTCTGCCACTTTCAGCATATGTTGCCAGAGTCAGTGGCTACAAGCACACCTGTGTGTGAAGGAATGTTGGGTTGAGTTCAAAGTCTTGTTTGTAAATTGTCTGTCCTTGCTCAGTTGCTTACTGTTCTCTATTTTGCCAGGTGGGGCAGGTGGTAAGGGAGTCTGGGGAACACCAGGTCAAGTGTATGATGTGGAAGAAGTAGATATTAAGGATCCTAATTATGATGATGACCAGGTAGGCAAACAAACTTCATTGCTCAGTGCTTGTTTTGATTTTATATTAATTCAAATTACTGTGATGCTCATATTAATAAATGTTTAACCTCACAAGTTATATGGATGTTTGACCGGCTGTATAAAGTACTCGGGTTTTTTTTGTGTAAGAATGGGTTACTGGCTTGAAGACAACAGGTGTAGAAGTGTTGCAGTGTGTAGCATGCACAGGTCTTACACCCAAGCCCTCCTTCTGTGCCTGGCCAGCCAGTGTGTTTTTCCCAGGCGTGTTCTTTCCTTGCTGGTTGTCGTGGAGGTGAATGTTGCCCTGCTGCTCTGAGCTGGAAGCAGGCACCACCTTAAAGTGCATCACAGACTGCAGCTGGGAGTTTAGCTCGTGGTGTTAGCTTTTAGGGATTTCTCTCTTCTTTGTATCCCCAACACTGCAGATAGAATATCTTGTGTCTTCTTGGTACAAACAGTTAGAAGTAGCGTGAAGTTGAGGACCTGGATGTTCTGTTTATTTACATGTACTTATTTGGGATGTGTTGTGGAAGATTCTGCCTTACAGCTGTATTATCAACAACAAAAAGAAAGCAACATTTCCTCAATACATTTTGTATCAGGTTAAATCTCTGAGATTACAGACACAGATTACTGATATCTCTGTGACAGATGCATTTGTGAGACCATAAATAAAGCCCATGTAACAACAGCAGAGTGATGGTGGTGTCCTTTGAGCTGCAGCTTTTTGTTGTGGCTGTAGCTGCTGAGGTGATGCTCTGTGGGTATGTCAGAACCTTCTTTCAGAATCACTTCTTCCACCAGTTCATCACAGAATGAATTCAAAATGAAGTTGATGATTGCATGAAATAAGTTTGTATGAAAATTGAGAATTGCATTGAACTCCTGCCTGCTTAGCTTTTCTAAGATTGTGAACAAAGTGATATGATAGAATAGTAGGCTTTGGGACTTCTACTGTAATTCTTGATCCTAGGATATTTCTTTTCTGTAGCATTAGTTGGAAATTTCTTTGAGGCTGCAGCAATCTGGAATATTGCTCCAAATGTTCTGTAGTCTGTGAGGAACTGAATCATAGTGGGGAGTCCTGGCAGTGCTAGAACTCTTCAGGACCAGTTGCTGTGTAATGTTTTCCTCTTAGGGATTAGCTTGGTTTACAGATGCTCTGGAGGTGCTTTTCTCTGTCTGGCAGGTCTGTACATGCTGTCACCTGTCTGATCACAAAGGCCCTGTAGGGAGGAGGGCAAACAAGCAGGCTTGCTGGCGGGGACAGAAGTGGCGGTTGCAGGGAGGGTTGCTAACAGTTTGATCTTGTGGAACTGATAACTCTGCTGGGCTGGGATAGGGGTTTCTGTCACCCTCCCTTGAGTACCAGGGTACTTGATTCTGTGTTCACACAGTGTCAGAGTCAGCTAGGAACAGAGTGCAGTATTTACTGCTATGTAACGGTGAATTCAGTTAGCACTAAACTCAGAATACAAGAAGTGTGGCATTTAACCAGCACTGTCCACACTCCAACCATAGAGACATAATCTGGTATTTTCTGGCAGAGTACTGACTGTGAGGACTGAAGCATTAGAGGTGTAGATTGTGTTTGGATGCTGTGTGCACTTCTTCACAAAAGTCTTTATGTTTTTGTTTCCTTTTGAAATAGGAGAATTGTGTCTATGAAACAGTCGTTTTACCTCTGGATGAAAGAGCGTTTGAAAAAACTTTAACACCCATCATACAGGAGTATTTTGAACATGGAGATACTAACGAGGTTTCGGTATGTCACATGCCTTTACGCTTCATCTGGGGGGCAAACCTGTTGTGCACAAGTGAGTCCCAAGTGCCGGCTGTCAGTGGGTGTTTGCCAGAAACGTGCATAAGAATACCTAGCAGTTGTATTCATTAGATGGGTAGAAGCATATATGTGATTGTGGAAATATTTGTTAGTAACGTACATTTCTGTAATGTGAAAATGGTGAGATCTTAATCCGTTTTGTTTTACAAATTTTGTTTTAGGAGATGCTGAAGGATTTAAACCTCGGTGAGATGAAATACAGTGTGCCGGTGCTGGCCGTTTCCTTGGCGTTGGAGGGGAAGGCCAGTCACAGGGAGATGACATCGAAGCTCATCTCCGACCTGTGTGGGACAGTAGTAAGCAAAACTGATGTGGAAAAATCATTTGACAGGCTGCTGAAAGATCTACCTGAATTGGTGCTGGATTCCCCCAGGGCACCACAGGTATACTGGCAGATTCTTATGTCGGTCATCAAGAGCTTTTCCTTTTAAATTGTGCCTAAAATTAAGCAAATTGAAGGCTGTAGTTTGAAAAATAGCCATGGAGCCTCTTCCTGTTTGTAATCCCTGTGTCCAGCTTCCCAGGCTGTGCTTTTACTTTGGGATAAAAATAAATCTGAAAACCAAGCAGATTATATTTGTCTGCTTCAAGCTGTTTTCACATTCAACTTTAGTTAAAAACTTGTTTCTGTTTTATTGTAGTTGGTGGGCCAGTTTATTGCTAGAGCTGTTGGAGATGGGATCTTGAGCAGTACTTACATAGATGGCTACAAAGGCACTGTGGATTGCATCCAAGCTCGGTAAGTTTCTTGTGGTCTCTAGCTGTGGTTTTCTATTTCAGATGCCTAAGAAAGTCAGGAATTTGGGACTTGGGGATAAACCATTTGGTTCTCTGAGTTCATTTCTAATTCCAAGCGATCAAAAATGCACAGTCTGCAATAACAACAAAACCCAGATCTGCTCAGGTCAGCTAAGAAACACCAGAAACACCTTCAAAACACATTGAGATGTTTTAGGTCAGTTTGTCGGGTTTGTTGTCCCTCTTCAGTTTGAATGGGGAGCCTGAGCTGAAACAAGAAGTGGTTATAAAAGGTTTTGTCTTTAGGAGAAGCTTTAATGTGACTAATGAGGTACAGCGTCAGGACAGCCGTTGTGAAATGCACTGGGGATTGTTTGCCTCATAAAGGTTGCAAACTTGTGCAGTGTGTTCTCCTAGACTGTGGCACTTCATTCATCAATACATGTTTTCGGTTTCAGGGTGAGATGTTTGAAGGAAGGCCTGAGAGAAGAGACGTTGTAATAACTAGCCATGTTGTGTTATTGTTTGTTCCCCCATAAGTGTTTCAGACTTGGATAATGAGGTGCCGAACTCCTAAATTGCTTACGATTAAAGCTGTGTACTTGTAGGAGGAAGGGCAGTGCTTGGCTGCCTCCTTTGGGGGTTACGGTTGTGAGAATTGGTAGTCTGTTACACAAGTCTCTCCTGTGCTGTGAAGGATTTTAGCCTGCATGTTGCACATCTGGGATGTTTTGCTGCCGCCGCAATTTCTTGGCCAGTCTTTGCTGCCTGTTCAATCTCAGTGAATAGTTCTAACATTAATATGAGGATTGGGAAATAACTGGTCCTTCTTTAGCTGGATGGTGCTTAACTGGACCTGCCATTTCTTCTTTTTCTCACCTACTCTAGTTTTCTCATCTCTTTGCAACTACGTATTTGCCTTCTGAAGGGCTGTTTTGGCTTGAATTCTAAAGTTTCACAGTTCTTCAGATAGCAAATTTATTTCAGTACAGAAGCCACTCTTGAGCATGGAAGCAACTCAAACCCCTTGTTTTGAGACGTACCTGCCAAGCTGCATTCTTGGAGCAGTCCGGATACAATTCATCTCTGGAAAAGAAACTGTTCTTTGCTATGAGAGCAGTTCAGGTTCTGCACTGATGATTCAGACCTACTGCCTTTGCAGGACTGTGCTGTCCTGAGCGCAGTGTAACCAAGAGCGTGAAGGTGGCGTGACCTCTTCCCACTCGGGATCACTTTGACTGAAGAAAAGGGATAGATGTGGTGGGGGGGTGTTGTGGATGCTACGGGTGTCTTTTAATGAAGTTTCCTAACTTCCTAAAACGCTCTCTTTGCTTTCTAGAGCTGCACTGGACCGAGCTACCGTGCTGCTGAGCGTGACAAAGGGCGGAAAGCGTATAGACAATGTGTGGGGCTCAGGAGGTGGCCAGCAGTCTGTGAAACACCTTGTTAAAGAGGTAGCTGACTTCAAGTCTCTTCTCTCCAGAGTATACTCTTTGTTTAAGCTTATCTTGTTTGGGATGGAGCAGAGAAATGCACGTATCCTGCAGCTCAATGATGTTTGGTGTTGGTTTTTTAAATGTTCTTATTTCAGTTTGTTTTATACAAAGTAGGTTTTGAAAACTGATGATCATTTTGTAGATGGAGGTGGCTATCCGTAGTGATCAGTGGTGGAAACATACTGGTTCCATGTTTTGCGTTGCAAGTGTACATCTACTCTTGCTTTAAGCTAAACTTCAAGCACTTAACTTTTAGAGTTTATAGTACAAAATGGTGAAGTAATCATAGAATCATAGAATCACTAAGGTTGGAAAAGACCCACAGGATCATCCGGTCCAACCATTCACCCTCCAATCACCAATGGTTCTTGCTAAACCACGTCCCTCAACACAACATCCAAACGTTCCTTGAACACCTCCACGGTTGGTGACTCCACCACCACCTCTCTGGGCAGCCCATTCCAGTGCCTGACCACCCTTTCAGAGCAGTACCATTTCCTAACGTCCAGCCTGAACCTTCCCTGGCACAGCTTGAAGCCATTCCCTCTAGTCCTATCACTGTCACACGAGAGAAGAGGCTGACCCCCAGCTCACTACAACCTCCCTTCAGGTAGTTATAGAGAGCAATAAGGTCTCCCCCAAGCCTCCTCTTCTCCAGACTGAACAATCCCAGCTCCTTCAGCTGCTCCTCATAAGGCCTGTGCTCCAGACCCCTCACCAGCTTTGTTGCCCTTCTTTGAACACGCTCCAGGGCCTCGATGCTTTTCTTACAGCGAGGGGCCCAAAACTGGACACAGTACTCGAGGTGCGGCCTCACCAGAGCTGAGTACAGGGAGACGATTACCTCCCTGCTACTGCTGGCCACACTGTTTCTGATGCAAGCCAGGATGCCATTGGCCTTCTTGGCCACCTGGGCACACTGCTGGCTCATGTTCAGTCTAGCATTAATCAACACCCCCAGGTCCATTTCCTCTACACAGTCTTCAGCCACTCTGCCCCAAGCCTGTAGCGTTGCCTGGGGTTATTGTGGCCAAAGTGCAGGACCCGGCATTTGGTCTTGTTGAACCTCATCTGATTGGCTTCAAGCCCAGCTATCCAGCCTATCCAGATCCCTCTGTAGGGCCTCACTGCCCTCAGGCAGATGGACACTTCCAGCCAGCTTGGTGTCATCTGCAAACTTACTGAGGGTGCACTCAATGCCCTCATCCAGGTCATCAATGAAGATATTAAACAGGACAGGCCCCAGCACCGACCCCTGGGGAACTCCACTCGTGACCGGTCGCCAGCTGGATTTAACTCCATTCACCACCACTCTCTGGGCCCGGCACTCCAGCCAGTTCCTTACCCAGCCAAGAGTGTACCTGTCCAAGCCACGGCTGCCAGCTTCTGCAGGAGAATACTGTGGGAGACAGTGTCAAAGGCTTTGCTGAAGTCTAGGTAGACTACATCAACAGCCTTTCAACCTTAATATTAAACAACCTTAATATTAGAGATGAAACAAAATAAATTAGTTTATTTTTTGGCGCCAACGAGTAAAAGCACAGCAGTAACTTGAAAATAAAAGAGGCTGGGAGGATTGTGAAAACTCAGAGATTCGTGCTATGAAGTAGGCAGGTTTAAAATAAATAGTCACGCTGTGATCTCTTACGCTGCAAGTGTAGCAGATGATAAAGAGTTCAGGCATTAAGATAAACTTACAGTCATCACTTGGAGCAAAGTTTTTAGTGCCAGCACATCTGTATTACACTACAGAGAGGTGTTTGGCTTACATTGTGTTTCAGGTTGCTGTTCATGTCTCAATTGAATTACATTCACTAGAACTGTAGCTGCAGGTTTCAGGAGCTAGCTTGCTGCTAGGTTGATCACAGATCACCAAAACAGTTGACAGCTTTTAGGTCTTGTATCTAACTAGTGATGGGTTTGTTGTTTGCTTTAAAATGCAATAGATTGATATGCTGCTGAAGGAGTACTTGCTTTCTGGAGACCTGCTGGAAGCTGAACGTTGCCTTCAGGAACTGGAAGTACCCCATTTTCACCATGAACTTGTATATGAAGTAAGGAGAAATGAGTCCCTTTAATGACTGCCAGTAACACCAGGTTTTGTTTTGATGTGGGTATGCATATAACTGGAATTTGAAGCTCGGTTGCAAGTTTTGATGTTATTTAAATAACTAAATTATTTCATGTAAAGTGAATGGTTTATGTGCTCACTTGTGTGTATGCTGTGCAACAAGTAAGCTGCTGGGCCCTCTGGGAAGATCCAGCATTACATTTTGTTTGTTGGGTAATTAGCTGTGTTCAGACTATTGCTGATACCTGAAAAATAAGAGCTTAGCTTATTTTCTGCTGAGGAATACCAGCAAAAGCCCTTGGTTGTATTGGAGTTTATTTCCTTTTAAATACACATGACAACAGATTTCAGACATCTGGGTATACTAATGGGTGTTGCCTGTTTTTGTTAAGCTACAGTTTCCTTTTCAGTGTGGAATTGTCCCATCTAAGTGCATCTGTAGAAGGCTGAGATAATTCAGAACCAGCCTATAGAAGATCTTTGCTGTATCTGGTAGACAGTTTTGGTTTGCACTTGACATGGTTGCTTACCAGGAAAGCCAAACACTCACAGTCCATAAAATCCTATTTTCAATAAATGGACTCCTTATTTCAGGATCGAAGGCAGACACCTTTTGGTTGATGGGGTTTGTGGAGACTGGTTTGTTTTAAGCTTAGGAGTTCTTCTTCTAAAGTCCTACATACAAAATTAATTAATTAATCAATGCCATTTGTGCTGCAGCAACCACGCAGATAGTTATGTGCCCCCCAGACTAGGCAGTGCTCTTTTCTCTGTCCAGTCCTTTCTCTTTTTTCATACCTTTCATCTTGATGCAAGTAACTTTTTATCAGGCTTTCCTTTCAAGTAATAATCTCCTGGAATTGGGACTGCTTGTAGCAGATGGACTTGTCTCCCCAGAAGACACACAGAAACACCTTCACTCTTCTTTTGCACTTTGCTATGCTTACACAACAGGTACTCAAACCACTACTTTCTTTTTAGTTAAAAACCTCGCATGATTTGTTTTAGGCAATTGTGATGGTCTTGGAGTCAACTGGAGAAAAGACCTTTAAAATGATGCTGGATCTGCTGAAATCTCTCTCGAGGTCTTCTGTCATCACTATGGACCAAATGAAAAGAGTAAGTATGGCATTTAAAGAACGCTGGGCAAGATCTTCAAGTAGCTTCTATTTTCTTTTAAATACTAGTTGTAATTTATTGCATCTCTCATTGAGATCTGTGGCCTGTACTCTACCTACAGGGCAGAGCAATTAGTCCTTCTTCCTTGTGTTACTGGCAGCCAGGCTGTCGTATGCATTCTGTACTGGCTGGATTTCTGACTTCAGGAAGCTGAAATACTCAGCTCGTGTGTTCACATAGGTATGTCGCTGTGTAACACCAGCTCTTGGAGCTGGCTGGTATTACACCTTGCTTTGCCACCAAATTGCAGGTGTTCTGCTTTCAGTGTGTTGAAACTGCTTAAAGAATACATGAAATTGCATTAAAAAAGTCATCTGAGTGCAAAAAGATGTTTAAACAAGTGTAATTGTGGAACAACCAAATCATTGTTTGCATTCTTAAACTACAGGGCTACGAACGAGTTTACTGTGAAATCCCAGATATCAACCTGGATGTGCCACACTCCTATTCTGTGCTCGAGCGCTTTGTCGAGGAATGCTTTCAGGCTGGAATCATCTCCAAACCACTGAGAGACCTCTGTCCTTCCAGGTACTTGGATGATTACACACAGCTACTAACGCTCATTTCGGAAGCAGGATCTTAAAACCTGGGTATGCCAGGTTGGTATAGAGACTAGGGAAGGTGGAGAACAAAAAGAGCAGGCTGGGTACGTATCTGAGGGAAGTGAGCCTCTGCTGCAGCGATGAAGGCCTGCCTCTCCTCTCAGAATTGCTCATCTGCTTGGCAGAGATCAGCGCAGTACTGAGATGGAAGATTCAGGAGTTGTAGTGATCCATGCAGACAAACCTGGAGGGGAAAAAAAACGTTTTAAAACAGTTTAAACAATGTAAACTGAATTAATAGAGTTCCAGCATTAGACAAGCAATTGTAATGCTTTGGTCAGAAAGCACCGAGGCGTTTGTGTGGCAAAAGCTCTACATACCTGATTTAAAACAAGACAGCCACAAGATACATACAGACTGTAGTGCTTTCTGTTTTATTACTGTTCAACTGTAGCCACTCAGCACTCTGTATTAGCGGTCAGAACACAACCTGTAAGCTCCATCTCCTCTGGGGGATGTGCAAAGGTTTAAATTCGATGCTAAAACTATTCAAGATCTCAGGCATCAGCAGTGCTGTCTGTTAGACATTTGCCTGTATCGGTATCAACCTGCACGTGGGTTTGGTAGGGCTGAAAGTCACTGCTGCAACAAAAGCTCGATTATACTTCAACTCTCAGGAATGTACTGAGAGGCGTTCTGAGCTTCTGTGCCAGGTTGGGGTAGAAAAACGTCACTTCTAGGCTTTTAAGCTAGCAGCTTATGGAAGTGTTAATGGTGGTGTTCAATGTTCAAAGGCAAGGAGAGTAGAAATCTGAAACGCTTAGAAGTAACCCAGATGCTGGATTCAGGTGCTCTCGTTTACTAGTGATCACGAATGTCGTTTCGCTCAGTCTCACACACCTCACATTTGACTCCCGAGACCGAGAGAAGATTCTTCACAACGACAGATGAGCAGAAGTGATGCTGCTGTCAACTTGCTGAAAATACACTTTCCGCTTTGTTACAGGGGCAGGAAGCGTTTCGTGAGCGAAGGAGATGGAGGCCGGCTTAAACTAGAAAGCTACTGAATGTTGGAACCAACTGCTGAAGCCTTAGAAGTTGAAAGGGAAAAAAGATAGGTGTCTATCTATATATATATACAAACACACAGGCCTTTTTGGCACGTGTGCATGTATATATGTATCTGCAGATATTATATACCAAATTTCTCCGAGTTGCTTAGCACAGTTCCTATTTTTTTAAGAGCACACGTTTTGGGTACAGATCATTTTTTAAATAGTTTTATAAATTTCAGGAAGAAACGTTCTTTCTTCGGGCATCCCGTAGAGCAGCTGCCCACTCTGCTGTGGTGGTGCCTTCAGATAAGCTATCTTTTTGTAAGTGCCATATGTTTATGACCGATCATTCCACGTTTGCATCCACGTCTGACTGCCGCTGTTTCTTTCAAGGACAGTGTTTTCATTGTAAAATCCCTGAGTTATACAGAGCTTTCTAGAAGGGTCAGGTTAAGCTGCTGTGATCCCCTTCGTTGCTGCTGCTGAAATACCGTGCTTTGGGAGGAAAAATAGCTGTTTCTTTGTCTTAGAGCCCAAGAAAAGAGAGCTGGGTCATTGGACAAATCCACCTGTTCCATTGGTCGCTTTTAGATGTTCCAGCCAGCACGTACCAAACCGGTCCCTTTTTCTATGTAACTGGAAAGTGAAAAATTCTGGTAAAAACACATTAAAAATATTTTTTTGTGAAGCTCTCCTTCCTGCCTTTTGCTTTTACGCCGTTCCAATCTCTGAAGCACGCGCACGGCGCAGTACTTCTATTTGTATTACAATAGGTAGAGGAGTGAGTAAGTACAGAATGACGGACCGTTCTGAAGGGGACCCACAAGGTGTGAGTCCAACTGCTGGCTCCACACGCGATCACCCAACGTTCAAGCCATGTTTCTAACCGCAGCTCAGGGCCGCGCCCGCTGCCCTGGGGGGCAGGGCCTCTCCCTACCCGCCCCTGCCCCGTGCCGTTCCCTCGGGCTCTGCCGCTGCCATCGCAGAGCAGCAGAGCTCAGCGCTGCCTCCGCTCCCTGGGAGCAGCTGGAGGCTGAAGTAATTAAACTAATGGTACGAATGCACGGTGCGGAATTAACAAGCCTTTTCTCAAGAGCGATGGGTCTGAGTCAGAGCGTATTACAGCGCCGCTGAGCCCGTCCCTCTCAGTGCTGGGTCGCAGCCTCAGGCGCTCGGCCCGCTGCAGCCGCCCGAGGCACAGCTGCGGCCCCCCGGGAGGAAAGCCGCTTCCTCGGGCCGCGCATGCCCGTTCGCAGTGCAACTGTGAGGGAAGAACGAGACGAAAGGAGGAGGTTCTGGGGCGCGCGGGCGGTACCTGGCACCCCGCCTAGGGCTGCGGCTGGGGGCCCGGAGTGCCCTCGGGCGGCCGCGACGCCTCCATCGCCGCGCGCTGCAGCTGCTCCAGCTTCTCCAGCGACACCGACTTGAGGGGCAGCACCTTGGGCTTGCACAGCACCATGCCGGCCGTGTCCTCCACCGACAGCTGCCCTGCGGAGACAAAGCAGCGCGCGCGTCAGCCGGCTCGCGGCGGTGCCCGTGACCGCGTCCCACCCGCCGGCCGTACCTTGTTTGGGCAGCACCTCCCGGAACGCGCCCTTCCCCTCCGGCATGGCGGCTTCCAACCACAAATCCCGGCATGCACCTCGCCCGCACGCTCGGCGTTCCGCAGTGCATGCTGGGGGTTGCAGTCCTTACGGGGGGAAGAAAGGCGTTGGCCGCCCAACTCCGCGGTGGGAATTGAACGGGGAAGCAGCTGGTTCTGCAGCGGGGCGCTCTGCGCGGCGCCCTACCGGCTGCTGTCAGGGCACGCTGGCTCGACTGCGGCCGGCCGGCCTGCCTGCCTGCCTGCCTGCCTGAGTGCGTGCACCTGGCGTGGCCACGAGGCGCGGGGATCGCTGCTTTTCATAAAAATCCAGCGGGTACCGTCCGACAGATGGGCTCTGCCCGGTCTGACGCGTTCCCGAGTTCGTCTTCGGGCAGCGCCTCGGGATTCGTGGGGTGAATCACGCTGCTGGTTAGAAGGTAAACGCCGGTAAAAGCCTCGAAGGTTGAGGGCATAAATGCAGCCAAACCAGCCCGGCCGGTGCGCTGGGATCCCCCCCACAGAGGGCGGATTTGCATTTCAGAGGATCCCTCTCGCTGCTCTGTAGAAGCTCGGCGCAGAGCCGCGTGCGGAGCCGCCTGCAGCCCCGGGGCGGTGCAGACAGGTCCGGCTGACGGCCCTCGGGACGCGCCCGGCCTGCCTTCTGCAACCGCTGTACCCCAGCTCTTGCCAGTGAGGTTGCCTGTATTCCCATACGTGCTGTTTGTGTTGGCCGTGGGTTAGTTTGAGGGTCTGCAGGTAACAAAGTTTGTGCAATAAGGGCGGTGAGGCACTGACACGGGTTGCCCGGTGAGGCGGCGTGCCCCATCCCTGCAGACAGCCAAGGTCGGAGCGGAGGGGCTCTGAGCACTGATGGAGCTGTAGGTGTCCCTGTTCAGTGCAGGGGGGCTGAACCCAATGCCCTTTAAAGCTCCCTTCCAACTCCAGCTTCTTACGATTCTATGATGATTTCTGTGCTGGCCATGTGCTTCCCTCTGCTGTCTGCTATGGAACCTAAGGCATTCTAGGGTCTACGGTAAGACCTGGGATAAACCTTTAACTTCCAGTAAGCAGCACCTCTCTGACAGTTATTTAAAGCCTGTCTGCATTGTTCCAGAACTATTTCCTTTTTCCTCTAAGGCAACCTACAGTAGGAAACTGACAGTCCCTCAGGTAGCCCGCTTCCACTTCTCTTGAAGTCTTGCCTGCTCCTTGCATTTGGGGCCAGCAGAGCAACCTGCAGAGACTGAAAATGGGTCCCCGACTTCCTGCCTTTTGTGGAGTCGGCCAAAGATAACACTTCTGGTTTGGTTTCAGGCAGCCCAGAAGTGGGCCTGCTTCTGCTGTGATTCATGCGTTCCACTCGCAGGTCAAAAGATTGGCATTGGTGAGACTATAAAATGGACGTGCTTGCTTTGGACATCCTTCTGTACCCTTTGAAGTGCACAGAAGCGTTCTCACTGATTTCAGTGGGAAAAGCAGTCTCTTCGATGTGCCTGCTGGTGTGCCAATTAGTATTTCCTACCGATTGGAAGGCAAGGGACAAGGGACTGGGGTCTGATTTATGAAGACTGTGAATGTTTGTAGACCAGGGCGTTTTGCACATTACATACAATTTGCAGATCAGTGATTTGGTAGTTCGTTTAACTGATCCATCCAACATCTCAACTCTGGCTAAAAATGAATGGAAAAGACAGCCTGTTTTGAATGAAAATTGTGTGCTGTGAAACCAACAGTTACTCCTGTGGTAACAAATAATATGGTCTGCGGAGAAACAGAAACTGAACTGAAAGCAAGACGTCGAAATCAAACTATGGGATAGGTTTTTTGATGTCGATGACCATGAGGATCGGCATTTGTAGCAACCAGAGCCCATCTCAGTCATGCGGGGAGCCGCTTTGTAAATGCAGTTTTCCTGCCAACGAGGTTTGTTTGCTTGGTGATAAGAAACAATGGTCAGCTCGATGTGCTACTTAAGCATTTTAGTGCTTGAGAAGAGGAATCTAGATTTGTGCTAAACCTGTTTTCTTAGTTAGTCAAATGCCAGCTTGGCAGCCTATCTGGAAAGCCGGTAGCACCAAGACAGAGTGATTATGGGGATTGTTTTCAACAGTCTCTGGTAAGTCTGCTTTTAAGAAACTTCTTTCCGTTAAGGAAAACGCAGTTCTTATCTTCAGGATTGGAACGAGTGCATGAGAGGGAGGCACGGGCATTGCTGGGCGCTGAGGGTCATACTTTTCAAGGTGCCTGAAAAGCAGTGATGGTTTTGGCTTTGAGTAAGACTAGTGTTCATCCACTAGAGTGATATTAGCTGCAGTTAAGGAGGGGAAAGCATGGCACAGAGGACCTAGTTCTGCTCCTTTTCTTGGCAGAGGAACAACAAAAGGTGTGAGTTCTCCAGTTATATATGGAGGACTCAGTTTTTGTTCTGCTAAGGAAAGCATAGTTATATTGGTTTGGGTTTGTTTTTTCCATTTCCTACATCTGGGGGTTGTTGTACTCTAATACACACTCTTATGGTAGCAAGACATGCGCTTGCAGTGGGACAGCACGATTGGTGTGTGGCCTTGGGGGCACCCGGATCTGAAGTTGTGCCCTCACTGTGTGCCGAGAGCTGGCCTTGGGGTGAAGCCAGATGGTGCCTGACTGGGTGAGCAGGCTCCAGAGAAAGACAGCGCACTCTAGGTTCCATCCTTATTTTACCGGTGTTGCAAACAAGTTATTCTTGTACTCTGCAGAAAGCCTGACGACCACAAAACCAGCAATAATTGTATAAATGATAAGCTTGTTTTCCTCCTCCTCTTCCCAGATATTCTGAGCGCGACAGACAGCAGAGATGTGCATTGCTGGAATCCAGAGAGTTTCATAACGTGGCAGCCGCTTGCTGCATATGCCACTGCATACATAAAACAGTACTTATTTTAAGGATTGAGAAACATTCTCTCTAAGTAGAAGAAAAAAGCGTTTAGGTGAAGCCAGTCCCATTTGTTTACAAGTCTTGGTTTTTGTCTTTCTACGTTTTAAATGCTTTTCATTTGTATTCTGATTTTCTGAGCCTTTCAAGTTTCATGTTTTCCATTTTTCTTTGTTCATCCAACAAGAAAGTCTGGATTGAGTCCTTACTTTAAAAAGGAAAGTCTGGTTGAGTGTCCCATATAACCATGCAACCCCAGACAAAGGGTGTTTAAAAATACAGCCACTTTTGACAGAATTGCTCGTCTTGAGAGCAGTTTTCAGCTCCGAGTTTAAGTAATTTAAGTAAATACTTTGTTGACGGTTTAAGAAGCTTTTAACAACACCTATCTCTGTTTGCTTTTCAGGGAGGTCTCTCTTCTACTTTTCTGAACATTTAGAGCTTGTTTCACCTCTGTATGTGCTGATGGAGTCAGAAACGTGGTGTACCAGCATGACTAACGTGTGTTGAATAATGCATACAAAGGCTTTCAGAAATGCATGCGCAGATTTCATGCAGTCGTCCCCTGAAGCTGCTGAGCAGCAGGGAGGGTGCAGAGCCGGTCCTCGGGGCAGCAGGAGGAGGTGGGTTGGCATCCTGGGAGGAGCAGAAAACCTCTGTGGTTCCCTGAGGAAATCATAGATGCCTTCAAGGCCTTAAGCGTGGTAGCCTGATGTTTAACCCTGTCCTTGTTTTCGGAATGCTGTTAACAGATAAGTGATTTCTTCTAGTTCAGGCTGCTGAATATACTCATTTTAAATCCGTTGTTGTTTGTTGCGGTGCTGCTCTCAAGCAGTACACAACAAGACAAGGAGAAGACATCCTTCCTCAGCTCAAAGATTCTGACTCTCCCTGCTATGGATACAAGCACAAGCGCCTGGCCATACGTTCCCCAGGGTGCACAGACAGCTTTCTGACCAGCTGCTCTCTCCGTTCTACCCCTACCAATAACGTCCGGGGAAAGCAGAGGCCGACTGCTGTCTTGTGGCTGTGTAAGAGCCGCGTTCTGGGCTGCCAGGCTAGGTGCTCCAGAATGGCATTTCTGGGAGGTTACCGCTCCACTTGTGTGGTTTCAATCGCTTAAGTCCTTGGCCTTGTGCCCTGAAGTGCCAGCAGAGGCATGCTGTAATTGCCCGTAAACGCACCGTCTGTCATATCATTGTTTAATTATTCCAGCTTCTCACCGCCACCACTGCTCAGTGTCTCTCCTGCTATCTTTATTTAATTGAGTGGAAAAAATCTGAGACTTGTGCTTCACTTATGTCACTTTGTATTTATCCAGCATCACTGGATCCTGCTTTGAAGTCCCAGCTTTTGTATGCAGAAGTCAGTCTTCTATACAGAAAAAATAATGTCTATGTCAAAGCTATGTTAGAAATAGAATCAATATTTTAACACATGGTAAACTCCGACCATAAACTCTTAACACAGTCAAATGATTGTATTATTATCCTTTGAAACTTGGCTCTGCCCCTGAGAAACAAGAAAGGGAAAGAAAACTCTTGAATAACCAAGCCCTTGTCCTCACAGTGCGGGACTGTTCTCAGCCTGTCGTTTTGTCTGTGCCACTTCTTCCTTTTCTGTCTCCCAGCTCTGTTTTCTTCCACATCGAACGCATTCAGCTCCAGGAGCCTTCTTTCCCCAGCCCATCCCTATGGATCTGTGTTAGTGCATTACCAGATGTCAGTTCTGTCCCGAGATCGCCCTGCAGCATCCCCATGGCAGTTCCACCACCGTTTCAGACACCTCTATGCTTCTATACCAAGCTTGCAACTAACCAAATATTAATGCATTGAAAAAAATCATCTTTCCGAGGTCTCTCCAACACTCCCCTTGTCTGCATGGCCTATAAAAGACTTGGCGGTGTGTTGGCTGCCTTTCTTTTCTCCCCTTCCCTGTGTCAGTGACAAATGCACATTGTTTTTCTGGTCTTCAGTTCAGCTTTCAGTCTCCGAGCCAGAACAACGCTTTGTGCAGCACCTAGCACACCAGATCAGTATCAAGGCAGCTGTGTGCTCCTACACCAACACAAAATATTAGGGCTGCTGGCACTCACTCTGGCCCGGTTTGCCTCTCTCCTAGCAGAAGGGGTTTCATGGTGTCCTCCTAGAAGATCATTGTACACCTGAGCAGATCTAGCTTTCAGGATTCTATTTTACTTTTTCAACTGAGATTTTCATTTGCAGGTGTGCTCCTTATAATGCTCAGCTCCCTGACTGAGCCAGCATCATTTTTGGGGTTGTACTTTCCGGCTTCCCGTAACTGTAAGATTATTCATTTCGTACTATTTTCTGATTTGTTTTATTTTTCATCCATCCCTTTCCTGCAGGAAAGAACAATTTATATAATGATTTCACTGTGGAATTGACTTCAGGCTTTACTGCTATTCGTCACCATTCAGGAAATCCATCCCTGGCTCCAGAAGAACACTCAGTCCCTGCTGACAGTCTAAAAGAGGGAGAGAAAACAGATAGCAGAGCTGCAGCTATTAAGACCAACAGGCAATTATTTTATTCCGACTCAATTTTCCATTCCTAAATGCCTTTTGAAGAAAATCTTTCTGTTTGAGAGAACATGAAAGAAGGTTGTGGGTACTGGTGGGGCTTTTTTGGGGGGCGGGGGGTTGTTTTGGTGGTGATGGTTAGTTGTCGATGTTGTTTCACAGGGACTCTCCTGTTCTTGCTGATCTCCATCTTCTTCCACATTTCAGGCAGCGGGCTCACAACAGTGACAAGATGTTATCCCAAGGAAAGCTGCTGCTGCCTCTGGCCTTGGTTAACCTGTTGGCAAAGGTGCTTGCCTGGGCATGGGGCAACTGGCTTTTCACACAGCTCAGCATGGACGTGCTGCCACTCCCAGTCACTTTTAGGACACAGTTGACTTGTTTTTCTTGAGATTACTGTACCCATTAATCTTAAGAAAAACATGTAATAAAACTGTTCAGCCTTCCTGGGGCCACCACTCCCAGAGACCTTTCCCCCTTTTGGCTTCTGCAATAGCTTCTTTCCTTTGGCTCTGCACCTTTATCAGCTAGAAATGATAAACTGCAGAATTGGTTGGCTTCAGGCTCTCTTTTTTGCAGGACAGGCTATGCTTGTGGCTATTGAGGACTGGAAGATCACAGAGGATGAGAGGGAAAAGGAAGGCTGCTCCCTCTTGTATTCAGTGCAGGGGCAGGATACAGCCTTTTATGAAGTTCAGCAAAGAAAAACTTGGGCTTTCCTGCACACCGTGCCATACCAGTCAGCCTGGTACTAATGTTCCTGGACCTTTGAAGGCAAGAAACGACATGCAGTGTGAAGGAAATCTAAGCCTTGCTGCACCAGAGCAGTGGTGCCAGCCAAGTTTAGAAGTCTGACGTGAGAGTCAGGTGAAGCAGGTACCATGGCAGGAGATGCCATGTATCACCTGCAGGCATGTAGATCTGCAGTGCTGCTACAGCATCCAAGTCCAACCGCAGTGTGTGGCATGTGAGAAGCTGGTGAACCCACGGCCACATTCGGCTTGAATGCACTTTCCTTGGGAGGAAGTGGCTTTTCCCTTGGAAAGCTCAACTCCCCAGGGTCCCTTTGAGGTGAATGGAAAAAGTGATTTCATCAGAATATGTTCCAGAATGCCTTGACAAACGCTTATCGTTTTGACTATGGAGCAAACGTAACCTCTGTAGTTCTAAACCTGCTTTTGTGAGTACCAAACCCTTCCTGCTCCTTAGCTTTGAGAGTTATGCTGTCCCTGGTAGGCGCATTGCCTGCTGTGGTTCGGGTGCTGCAGACCCAAGCTGAGAGAAGCTCGTCCACCAGCGCACAGCGTGTCCTATTGCGTCCTGCTTTGTCCTTTTGGCTTATCCTGGAATAGGTTAGCAGGTACCAGAGAAATCAAATGAAGTCAAGAAATGTTGGTTTCTTTCTGGATAGCCCGACTGGGCTGGAATAATCAGCATCTGTTTCAGTTTGAATGAGTTTTCATTCCAGCCTTTTTTCTCTTTTCAAAGTACAGACAACTGAAACCTTTAATTTGCCCTGTTTTTTTTCTGCAGAGAAAAGTAGAAGTTTCTGTCAGCTGATACTATCCCACCTAGAATATCTATACTAAAACAAAATACAATTTATTGTCTATTATGAATGAAAAAAGCTCTTGCTGGTTTCTCTCATTTGCAGTGTTGACTTTGAAAGATAAATTGTTTGAACTGGTTGACTCTCCGTTTGTATAACTGAAGATTAGCTTGCTTGATAGCCTGATGGATCTGCAGTTTTCCCTTGCACTAAATAAGCTGCAGAACTGCCAGCCCTGGGGCAGTTAGGACACAGCACATACTTGAAAAAAAATTGTCACTTTTACCAGTGAATCAGAGAAAATAATCTCGTGCATGATATCCTGGATGCTTCAGGATTGATGCATTTGGAAGAGCCCCTGTAGGACCTAGAAAGTGTGTCTGAAACTGACACGCATACATAAGTGCTAATGAGTTTAAAGTTGAAGTTGACAGGCCCAGAACTGTTTTTACGTGGTAGTTTTGCAACCCTAAACCATGAAGCTTGGTTTTGAGGACACAGGCATGTTAAACAAACTCCATCCTTTTTTCGTATGTGTTTGCTTTGTAGAACCAACAGCAAGAAAAAGTAGAAAGAATTTCTTGTCACTCAATTGGGCAGACCTGACTCTGAGCACAGAGAAGGAACAGAGTAAAAATAGAAACATCTTGCTGTACTGTAGTCCCTCAGCAGAGAACCACATTTTGAGGTTCCCCTTCTTTGTATTGCAACGGAAGCTTTCGCTCTGGTGGGCATTCTTTCTCTTCAGTGTGGTGGATCTTCTTGTTGGCCACTCTGTCCCAGTGCTGGTTCATGGACGTTGCCAGTGGTTCTGGGTGTGTATGTGCACGTTTTCTGCGCCTCATACTCTGCCTCTCTCCCCTTTTAGGTTGTGCCAGCTCTTCCAGCCTCCCCACTTTCTGTGTACCTGTGACCGTGGCAGTACAGCCAGGATTACACTTAAGGTGAAGACAGAAAAACGACGATGAAGGCTTATGCTATTTTCATGATGGATATGATGCTCACAAAAATGAAAAGGCATTTGTCATGCCATCAGCCTTCAAAGCTTTCTTCTTTCCCACAGAACAAATGAACGCGCTGCAACCCTTGGCTGAGAGACTGAGGCCAGGTTTCTCATAAACTGACAATTCAAGAAAAGGAAAGGGAATAGGATAGGATGGGAAGGTCTGGGCAGAGTGAGGTGTAGATGAGAGGAAGGTAAAACCTTAAGCTGGGAATTTGGAGGTTTGAGATGAGATGGAGGGAGGCTGAGATTCACAAAGAAAGTGTAATCAGGAATTAGAGGAGTTTTATGCTGAGACCATCTGTGCAAGGAACCAGTAGCAGGGGAGGGACAGAAGTCAGCAGAATTGTTTGTCAGTGCAAAGAAAGTCACAGGGGATAGGAAGTTAGAAGAAGAACTGGACAAAGGAAACTGAATGAAGAGCTGGCATAGGGAACTGGAGCTGGAAGCACTGTTGGATGCTAAGAAAGGAAAGGCAGGTGGTGGACATCTGAAGGTGTTAGCTGGGCATAGGCAGAGGGGAAGGGAGTGGAGTACTGGGGAGAGCTGTGGGTTGGGCAGCGGGGAAGGCTGTGGGATGAGGGGGATGTGCTAGCTGGGCCATCTCTGCTCTCCAGGCTGGCAGCCAAGCGGGGCTTACCCGAGGCTGGCCTTCACTGTGGCTCAGCCGGGAAAGAATTTGCTTCTTGTTGGTCTGCCCCAAACACAGCGAGAATTTAGTGCCCTGGGATGAGGCGGCAGCAGCTGCCTGCCTGGGGGAGGAGAGGGCTTGCTTGTAGTTAGCTGAAAAAATAAAATTACAGTGGGGAGGAGGTAATGAAAAGGCCACATGAACAAGAGAGAAAAGCTCAATTCATCGGTCCGGCAGCCACTAAATGAAGAAAAGGCAAGTGGGGCTATAATATCAGAGGTATCTGAATTCAGTCAAAGATGATTCTGAAGTTGCTGGATTGATCTTGTGGTCAGCTTAAGCAAGCTTAACAAATTAATTGCAGTATTTTAGTTCATTGTGTAAGAACTAGCTAATAAATCACAGTGCTTTGTAGAAACATGCTTGAAACAACTGTGTAAATACTAAATAGCCTTAGGAATGGTCTTATGAATCCATGGAATAATCCAAATTCCAGCACTCCTCCCCCTCCGCTGCTGGTCTAGATGTAGGATAACAGTCACTGCTGTTATCTGCTCCTTTTTGAGGCAGGGGGACAGAGGTCTGTGTCAGACATGAGGTGGTACCAGCACTGCTGGGGACCCAGGGAAGTGTCGTGATGCTGTGTGATCTGCACCGCAGCGGTCCTTTTAGGAGCACGGGGAATGCTACATGCGTTAAAAGAACATTATTATGGTTGCAAAGCCAAGCATTTAAAAGTTAGGCAATGTCCAAATGAAATGCCTCTGAAACCTTAATTCAGACTGTGTACGCATGCAGTTATGAAATGCTTGTTAATTATATTTGCCCTGCTGTTCATTTCAGCGTGAATGGCAGTAATTCAAGAGCCTCTCCCAGTTCTATAGGTTTTCCTATAGAAATGGAGACTGAGCAGCCTTTGACTTGCTGTCTGTGGATCTGTCTTAAGGAGAGGTACTCAGCCTCAGTAAGTACTACCAGATTCAAAATATGGGCCAGTGGGTGTAATCTGATGCTAAGGGAGCCGTAACTAACACTGCTTAGGATGCTGACCTCCCTTACTCATCTTCTCCCCTGGCTCCGGTCTGTGTCAATGAAGATTTGGGGTGCTGCTAGAGGCTGGGATTAGGCTGGAGCTCAGCTACCCAGCATCCAGTGGGAGGGTATAAAATTAACTACTCAATTTGTGCAGATTAAAAACAAATCTTGCGTGTATGAACTCTGCCTTTGCAGAAATGTCTGTTTTGATTGTTGGCACAAGCATTACTGTAGTATCGGTCTAATCTCATAGTAAATACTTAAGGAATTGCAGCAGAAGGGTGGAGCTAACAGTGTACATTTGTTGGCTGATTCCCTGCTGGGTGACAGTTTTGGATTTTCAGTTTTATGTTTTATGTTTTACCTGCTTTCAGCCCTGTGTTGCATGATACAGAAGGGCCAATCCTGCTTCTAATGCTGTCCAGCATTTATTAGTAAAAGAGCATGCAAGCATACTGAACTGAGAAACGAGCCGAGGGGAGCGGGCAGAACCCAGGTAACCCAGGCGCACAGCCCTGCTGAGCACGGGCAGGCCGGGGCTGTGAGCTGCGGGCTCAGCGCCAGCCGGAACTCCGCCAGCCGCGGGCTGCTCTGGTCCCGCAGGAAGAACACAGCTGGAGCTCTCCAGGATGCGAAGCCTCTCCGGGAACCCTCCGTGAGGTACCGGCTCGGGGCGCGGTTCGCGGTGCCACCGCCAGGTCGGGTCCCGGGCCCCGGACGGCCGCCAGCGCCTCAGCGTCGCCAGGGGCGACCGGGCCACTTCCGCCCGCGGCCAAGATGGCGGCGGCGTCGTGACCCGGAAGTAGTTGGCCGCTCCGTGCCTCAGCGGGCCCGCCTCCATGGTGCCGCGGGAGGGTCGTGGGCGGGGAGTCCCGTGACGGCTCGGTGCGCACAGACGGTGGCCGGCAGGGGCGGCCGGGTCGGGCGGGGAGGGGGGG